>CM063497.1:58731363-58763863 GCA_032207245.1 Pardosa pseudoannulata
CAACCAAAATTACGGTCTACAGTTTTGCTCGCGGGGGCTAATGAGGCCGGCGCCTACAGCTTAAATCCGATTCCGAACGGCTACGAACAACCAGGCCACAGCGGGATTCGAACCCGCGAACTCCAGTACCGAAGAGCATCGCTCTACCATTTCGCCCTCGTTCGGCTTAAAGCAACAGATTCAGCGCAAAGTTTAAAGTATTGTCTTTACTGGTATAATATATATTTTATTATATGAATGTTATATATGTATAGTTTATTTTATTTTTAAAATGTTATGGATTAATATTTAACGTATAATATTTTTCATTATATAAAATATATATAAAATACGATCTTTCTGCGAAAGCCAATAAAAAACATTTCCTATACCAAAGAACAATCAATATAAATTAAACAAATTTAAATAATAGAGTTGTACATTTTACGAAAATTTACCTTAAAAGCATTGATTCAACTTCTTATAAAAAGTATGTTGAACCTCCCTGTGAACATGTCGACATATTACTGAATAATCGACAAATTTTTATGACAAATTGTATATCTATGTAATAACATTAAGTTATATGCCTTTTCCCTTACAATTTTGAAGCACCTGGAATGGATAAGGACATCCATATTGGATCATTCGTGAGTTAGGGTTAGCAAAATTCAAAACAAGTCTTTAAAACATTCAAATTGCATCCCTTCTTCCTTTTCGAGCGTTTAATGCCATTATTTCAAGCCCTATTTTCCCGGTTAATATCAGACGATTAAATTTATTAATACATCACATAATAGGTGAAAACAGCATTTTTAGCATTATGACGTCATTCCTTTAACCATGTCATTGAATCATTTCTTATTTTAAAGTTTTTAAATATCTTATAAATTATTTAACTATATTTAAAATGCTCCAAACCAGAAACCGTTGCAGATACATCTTTGGGCACGTTCTAGTTTCGGCCCTGTTCTATCTACATCATAATACTATCTGAAATCTCAAAATAATAAAATACAAAATTTCATTACAATCTCTTCAGTACGGAATAACAGAGTCCTGTAAAGGATTTTATACATACTTACTAAATGTAACGGTTTTAATATAAATTGTTTAAATTTAAACATAATTAATTTAACATGTTAATAATATGTTTGTAAAACTTTACTTTGTGTATTTCCATTATTAGCCTAAGTTATCTGTTCGTCTGTCCTCGAATAAGAAGCGGTTGGACCTGGAATGGACAGAAAAGCATCCTTATTGGATTCTTGAAGAGTTTGGATTACAAAATTCAAAGAATATTGTATTTGAATCCTAACTTGAAGAATTAGGATTCAAATACAAAGTCTTTAATACGTCCGAAATCCACCCCTTCCCCCCTTTTTGAGCGTTTAATGCCTTTATATCAAGCCTTATTTTCCCCAGTTAAGAGCAAGTGATTAAGTTCATCACATAATAAATAGGTAAAAATAACATTTTTTTAGCATTATGACGTCATTTCCTTTAACGATTTTATTTAATCATTTCTTATTTTAAATTATTTAAATATCGTCTGCATTATTTTCATACGGTTTATCACTGAACTTAAATATTACGTAAATAATTTTCTTTTATATTTGATTTAAATAACAGATTAGGTACATATGTCATAGTTTCAAATTTAATCATAGATTATTTTTTTGTTGCAATAAAAGTTTTATCTCCGGTATTAACAACAATTTCTTTTCATAAAAGTCTAGGAGTCTATTTCACGGACTAATATATATCTAGCTTTTAAGTTATATATGTTAGAAAATTAAAAAGTTTGTTCGTTTGTGTGTTTGTTTTTTATATATAACCACACAGTTTGACTAAATGAACTCAATATGAATCTAAAAGGCATTCACATATCGGGATACTTTAGAGGAATATGAAGATAAACAAATTATCGAGAGTGTACCAGATAATTCTCATCCAAAAAACAAACCATTCTTTTTACATGCCTCATAGGGTGCTTTACAATTCTGGAAAATTAAAACTTTTACTGATCCCGTCATATGACGGGCTATAGGCTAGCTTTAAAGAATCTTCGAAAATATTTAACATTAACTCTGAAATGTATGGTTATTTAAAAAAATCGAATAAATAACCTTTTTCTTATTGGAGGCTTAGTAGAATAAAGAATAGAAACCATTGGTCTAGAAACTAGTCTATTATTAAGCGACGTAGAATATTGCTGACAACAAGTCAAAGACAGCCTGATTGGTCATTATAAATGCGACGTCATCATTACCCCCACCCAGATTTCTGATCCGACAAGCGAATTCTCGATTCTTCCTCCAGCTCTAAAGCTGATGCAAGTGATTTATGATTGAAATTTTCTACCGGCCGGACTTCTAAGGATAGTTCAGCTGTTTTTGACAGATTTTCTTTTCTCCAATTTTATTTATCTAAAATAATTATTGCTAGAATGGGTGAACTATCGATTGGCTCAAAACAGATATATTAAGGCAATGGTAGACATTACAATGTGTTTATGACAATTATGAACTTATATTTAGGAAACTTTGTACGCATATATAATAAAAAATAATAATATGTACAAATAATCATATAATATAATTAAAATAAAATAGTTTAAAAAATATTTTAAAAACATTGAAAAATTTTTAAAAATTTTCTTGCGAACTAAGTTTAGTTTTTTCTTTTATTTTTGCATTATTCAAAGTATTTTTTGAATATATTTAATTATTGTTTTATATATAGATTGAATAATTGATTTATTAAATATATTTTACTCTATACTTGGAATTTTTCATGAAAATCAGCTGTTTTTCGAACTTAAATTTTCAATTTAAATAATCTAAAAAAGTAGAAATTTAAGTAAACAGAGACATTTTAAAAAAATTATTGTTTTTGACATTTCAAGTAAATTTTTATATTATTAAAATATTCACCAATTCAAAATTTTATTTTTAATTTTTTTTTTTTTTTACTTTATTTTTGTTATTCAAAAATTTTTGAATTTATTATTTTTTTTTATATATTTGTATTTATTACAAAATTTTCACAGGATTCTAAGGATAGTTCAGCTGTTTTTGACAGATTTTCTTTTCTCAATTTTCATTTATCTAAAATAATTATTGCTAATGGTGAAGTATCAATTGGTCAAAGCAGATGTATTAAGGCAATGGTAGATTACAAATTTTATGACAATTATGAACTTATATTTTATGAAATTTGTACTCATATATAATAAAAACAACTAGACAATTACAAATAATTATAATTAAAATAAAATAGTTTTAAAAAATATTTATAATTTGAAATTAAAAAAGTTTCTTGTAAATTAATTTATTTTTTTTATTTTGCATTATTCAAAGTATATTTCGAATATATATGGTTATTGTTTTATATATAGATAGAATAGTTGATTTATAGCAAATATGTTTACGTCTGTGCTTGGAATTTTCACAGGTCAGACTTCTAAGGATAGTTCAACTGTTTTTGATAGATTTTCTTAACTCAATTTTCATTTATCATCAAAAATAATAATTGCAAGAATGGATGAAGTATCGATTGGCTTAAAACAGATGTATTAAGGCAATCGTAGACGTTACAGTGTGTTTATGATAATTATGAAATTATATTTATTAAATTTTATACTCATATATAATAAAAAATAACTAAATAATGTACAAATAATCATAATTAAAATATAATTAAAATATTAAATTAAAATTAAATAACTCTAAAACATATTTTAAAAACTTTTAGTTTGAAATTTTCAAAAAAAGTTTCTTGCGAACTAATTTTTACTTTTTCTTTTTATTTTTGCATTATTCAAAGTGTTTTTTGAATATATATGGTTATTGTTTTATGCACAGATTGAATAGTTGATTTATAGTTAAATATTTTTAAGTTTGTAATTGGAAATTTCATAAATAATTCGTGCTTTCGAAACTTAAATTGAGTTTTAAGTAAAGTCGAAATTTGAAGTAAACTTGAGTACAGGTTTTCAAATATTATTTAGTTTTGTCATTTCAAGTAGATTATTTTTAGAATACAAAAAATATTCCCCAAATGAACAATTTTATTTTCCCTTTTTTTTCATTATTTAAAGTATTTTTCGAATATATATGGTTATTGTTTTATATATAGATAGAATAGTTGATTTACGTCTGTACATGGAATATTCACAGGCCGGACTTCTGTAAGAATAGTTCAGCTGTTGACAGATTTTCTTTTTTCCAATTTCATTTATCTAAAATAATTATTGCTAGAACGGGTGAAGAATCGATTGGCTCAAAGCCCATGTATTAAGGCAATAGTATACGTTACAATGCGTTTATGACAATTATGAACTTATATTTATGAAATTTTATACTCATATATAATAAAAAATAACTAAATAATGTACAAATAATCATAATTAAAATATAATTAAAATAAAATAGCTCTAAAAAAATTTTTTTAATATTTTTAGAGCTATTTTATTTCAAACTTTTATTATCAAACTTTATCAAACTTTTAGTTTGAAATTTTAAAAAAAGCTTCTTGTGAACTAGTTTTATCTTTTATCTTTTATTTTTGCATTATTCAAGATATTTTTCGTATATATATGGTTATTGTTTTATATATAAAGTGAATAGTTGATTTATAGTAAATATGTTGAAATTTCATAAAAAATTCGTGTTTTCAAAACTTAAATTGAGTTTTAATAATCTAAGTAAAGTCGAAATTTGAAGTAAACTTGAGTACAGGTTTAAAAAAACATTTAGTTCAGTCATTTCAAGTAGATTATTTTTAGAATAAAAAAAATATTTACCAAATGAACAATTTTATTTCCAATTCTTTCTTTTATTTTTGCATCATTCAAAGTATTTTTCGAATATATATGGTTATTGTTTTATATATAGATTGAATAGTTGATTTATAGCAAATATGTTTACGTCTATACTTGGAATTTTCACAGGCCGGACTTCTAAGGATAGTTCAGCTGTTTTTGACAGATTTTCTTTTCTCAATTTTCATTTATCTAAAATAATTATTTCTAGAATGGGTGAAGTATCGATTGGCTCAAAACAGATGTATTAAGGCAATGGTAGACGTTACAATGTGTTTATGACAATTATGAACTTACATTTATGAAATTTTGCACGCATATATAATAAAAAATAATTAGACCATTACAAAATAATTATAATTAAAATTAAATAAATTAAATAATTAAAAATATTTTAAAAGTGAAATTTTTAAAAAAAGTTTCTTGCGAACTAATTTTACTTTTTCTTTTATTTTTTGCATTATTCAAAGTCTTTTCAAAGTATTTTTAGTTTTATATATAAATTGAATAGTTAATTTATAGTAAATATTTTTACGTTGTAATTAAAATTTCATAAATAATTCGTGCTTTCGAAACTAAATTGATTTTTAATAATCTAATTAAAATCGAAATTTGAAGTAAACTTGAGTACAGGATTTAAAAAATTATTTAGTTTTGTCATTTCAAGTAGAATATTTGTATAATACAAAAAATATTCACCAAATGAACAATTTTATTTTCCTTTTTTTGCATTATTCAAAGTATTTTTCGAATATATATGGTTATTGTTTTATATATAGATTGAATAGTTGATTTACGTCTGTACATGGAATATTCACAGGCCGGACTTCTGTAAGAATAGTTCAGCTGTTTTTGACAGATTTTCATTTCTCAATTTTCATTTATCTAAAATAATTATTGCAAGAATGGGTGAAGTATCGATTAGCTCAAAACAGATGTATTAAGGCAATGGTAGACGTTACAATGTGTTTATGACAATTATGAACTTACATTTATGAAACTTTGTACACATATATAATAAAAAATAACTAGACAATTACAAATAATTATAATTAAAATATAATTAAAAAACATAGCTCTAAAAAATATTTAAAATGATTGAAATTTTTTAAAAAGTTTCTTGCGAACTAAGTTTAGTTTTTTCTTTTATTTTTGCATTATTCAAAGTATTTTTCGAATATATATAATTATTGTTTTATATATAGATTGAATAGTTGATATATTAGTAAATATTTCTACGTCTATACTTGGATATTTCATGAAAAATTCGTGCTTTCGAAACTTAAATTGAGTTTTAATAATATAAATAAAATCGAAATTTGAAGTAAACTTGAGTACAGGTTTTCAAATATTATTTAGTTTTGTCATTTCAAGTAGATTATTTTTAGAATACAAAAAATATTCCCCAAATGAACAATTTTATTTTCCCTTTTTTTTCATTATTTAAAGTATTTTTCGAATATATATGGTTATTGTTTTATATATAGATAGAATAGTTGATTTATAGCAAATATGTTTACATCTATACTTGGAATTTTCACAGGCCGGACTTCTAAGGATAGTTCAGCTGTTTTTGACAGATTTTCTTTTCTTAATTTTCATTTATCTAAAATAATTATTGCTGAAATGGGTGAAGTATGGATTGGCTCAAAGCAGATGTATTAAGGCAATGGTAGATGTTACAATATTTTTATGACAATTATGAACTTAAATTTATAAAACTTTGTAATCATATATAATAAAAAATAACTAGACAATTACAAATAATTATAATTAAAATAAAATAGCTCTAAAATATTTTAAAAGATTGTAATTTTTAAAAAAGTTTCATGCAAACTAATTTTAGTTTTTTCCTTTATTTTCTCATTATTAAATGTATTTTTCGAATGTATATTGTTATTGTTTTATATAGAGATTGAATGGTTAATTTATTAGCAAATATTTCTACTGCTATACTTGGCCGAACAATAGCCGATCGGTTAGGATTCTAGCTTTCGGAAAATTCGTGGTTCGAATCAGAGGCATGGATGTTTATAGCCGTTCGGAATTTAAGCTGTAGGTTATCATTAGTTCGTGTTGCAAAAAGTAGACCGTAGCACTCCAAAAACAAACCAAATCTATTTCTATACTTGGAATTTTTATGAAAAATTAGCTTTCGAAACTTAAGTTGAGTTTTAATAATCTAAGTAAAGAAGAATTTTTATGTAAACGAGAGTACATTAAAAAAATTAGTTTTGTCATTTCATGTGGCTATTTTATAATATAAAATATATTCACCAAATGAACAATTTTATTTTCCTATTTTCTTTTTATTTTTACATATTCAAAGTATTTTTCGAATATAAAGTTATTGTTTTATATATAGATTGAATAGATAATTTATAGAAATTATTTTTATGTCTGTACGTAGAATTTTCATGAAAAATGTGTGCTTTCGAAACTTAAATTCAGTTTTAAAATCTATGTAAAGTAAAAATTTGAAGTAAACTTGAGTACAGGATTTAAAAAATTATTTAGTTTTGTCATTTCAAGTAGAATATTTGTATAATACAAAAAATATTCACCAAATGAACAATTTTATTTTCCTTTTTTTGCATTATTCAAAGTATATTTCGAATATATATGGTTATTGTTTTATATATAGATTGAATAGTTGATTTACGTCTGTACATGGAATATTCACAGGCCGGACTTCTGTAAGAATAGTTCAGCTGTTGACAGATTTTCTTTTTTCAAATTTTCATTTATCGAAAATAATTATTGCTAGAATGGGTGAAGTATCAATTAGCTCAAAGCAGATGTGTTAAGGGAACGTTAGGCGTTACAATGTGTTTATGACAATTATGAACTTATATTTATAAAAGTTTGTACACATATATAATAAAAAAATAATTAGACAATTACAAAGAATTATAATTAAAATATAATTAAAAAACATAGCTCTAAAATTATTTAAAATGATTAAAATTTTTTAAAAAGTTTCTTGCGAACTAAGTTTAGTTTTTTCTTTTATTTTTGCATTATTCAAAGTATTTTTTGAATATATTTAATTATTGTTTTATATATAGATTGAATGGTTAATTTATAGTGAATATTTTTACGTCTATACTTGGATTTTTCGTGAAAAATTCCAGCTTTCAAAACTTATATTGAGTTTTAATAATCTAAATAAAATCGAAATTTGAAGTAAACTTGAGTACAGGTTTTAAAAAATTATGTAGTTTTGTCATTTCAAGTAGATTATTTTTATAATACAAAAAATATTCCCCAAATGAACAATTTTATTTTTCAAAGTGTTTTTTGAATATATATGGTTATTGTTTTATGCACAGATTGAATAGTTGATTTACGTCTGTACACTCAATTTTCACTGGCCTGACTTATAAGAATAGTTCAGCTGTTTTTGACAGATTTTCATTTCTCAATTTTCATTTATCTAAAATAATTATTGCTAGAATGGGTGAAGTATCGATTAGCTCAAAACATATGTATTAAGGCAATGGTAGACGTTACAATGTGTTTATGACAATTATGAACTTACATTTATGAAACTTTGTACACATATATAATAAAAAATAACTAGACAATTACAAATAATTATAATTAAAATATAATTAAAAAAACATAGCTCTAAAAAAACTATTTAAAATGTTTGAAATTTTTTAAAAAGTTTCTTGCGAACTAATTTTAGTTTTTTCTTTTATTTTTGCATTATTCAAAGTATTTTTCGAATATATATAATTATTGTTTTATATATAGATTGAATAGTTGATATATTAGTAAATATTTCTACGTCTATACTTGGATATTTCATGAAAAATTCGTGCTTTCGAAACTTAAATTGAGTTTTAATAATATAAATAAAATCGAAATTTGAAGTAAATTTTCGTAGAGGTTTTAAAAAATTAGTTATTTTTGTCATTTCAAGTAGATTTTTTTTATAATACAAAAAATATTCACCAAATGCACAATTTTATTTTTCTTTTATTTTTGTATTATTCAAAGTATTTTTAATATATGTTAGTTTTATATTAAAAATAGTTGATATATAGAAATATTTTTAAGTCTATTCTTAAATTCAAATCTAAGGATAGTTCAGCTGTTTTTGACAGATTTTCTTTTCTCCAATTTTATTTATCTAAAATAATTATTGCTGGAATGGGTGAACTATCGATTAGCTCAAAGCAGATGTATTAAGACAATGGAAGACGTTACAATGTGTTTATGACAATTATGAACTTATATTTATGAAACTTTGTACGCATATATAATAAAAAATAACCAGACAATTAAAAATAATTATAATTAAAATATAATTAAAATAACATAGCTCTAAAAAGTTATTTAAAAAGATTGAAAATTTTTAAAATGTTTCTTACGAACTAATTTTTATTTTCTTTTACTTTTGTATTATTCAAAGTATTTATGGAACGTATTTGGTTACTGTTTTATATATAGATTGAATAGTAAATTTATAGTAAATATTTTTAAGTCTATATGTGGAATTTTCATGAAAAATTCGGCTCTAACAATGTGTCTAATATTTTAAAATTTAAGTGTGTTAATAAATTCAAAATTTTCTAAAATATTAGCCCTCATTATTCGTTCATAGATATCATTTATATTAACATAACTGAAGTTCACAGAATCAAAATTACTAACATTTAACTTATATTTTATATAAAATTTTAGTTTCTAACTCAATATTTCAAAATTTATTGAAAGGTTAGATTTCTATTTTTTTTTACTTTGTTTATAGATTTTATGTTTTTTTTTTGTGTGTGTGTGTGTATTGACTCATTTAGAATTAACTTTATACAGCGATTTAAATCAAAAAAAAATTCTTTAGAATGTTCTTTTCTCAATAAATTTCTTAGTATGTTCTTTTTTTAAATCAAAATCATATACCGAATGCAAAATATGAAATTCCTTTACCCGCAAGGTAACCTTTGAAATATTTATATCAAATAGCAGTAGAAAATATCAGAAGTTTTGCTCTGTAAACCAATACTTTAAATGTATCTATCATTTTATATATTAAAAATTAAAAACTGTAACGAAATTCAAAATTTACTTAAAAATAATTAAGACTATTAATTAGCTTATATTTGATATGAAAATTTAGTTTCTATCTTAAATATTTCAAAAAATATGGGTAGATTTCTATTTTTTCACTTTAAAAAATGTTTTGCATTTTTTAAAGTTTTACTTTATATGAAGAATAATTTTTCATAACACTTTTACTTAACAAAAATTATTCATTTACCAACAAGGTAACCTTTAAAATATGTATATTCGGAACTGAATTCATGTATCAAATACACTCACTTGCAAAAGTTAAGCACGAAGATGAAAATGATAATTTCCGGAAGCCAATCAGAATTGAAGAGGATGCAATTCGCTGCAGAGGTAGATGGAAGTATTCAAATATGTTAGTTAACAGCCAATCGCGCTTTCATGTCAAGAAATATGCAAAAAGGTCAGTCTTATACGATGCCAGCTTTATGAAGGGTTACAGAAGTTGATTGTAAGTGCTGATAAAAGGTGTTTAAAACTTTCGTACAGTTTGTTAAGACATACGTGTTCCTATGACTTCCAGAAGACGAATGGAAGATACTCAGCGCTGGGGTGCTGTGGGGCGCCTGTTGTCTTGCACGCCAGCGGAGCAAGACAGTTGATCACAGATGTTACTCTTTTCTTCGGTGTTCATCATTCTGTAACTTCACATTTATGGAAACAATTCGAAACCACACAGACAGTTGTCCGAAGGCCCATAGTCAGTCTCCCAATGGTTACAACCCCTGCGGCAGATCGATATATTGCTATATTAGCCAAAATTGTTGGAAAGGCTCATCGATATAATGAAAATATCGATACAAATTTCGGTCGTAACCGCACTTCATTTATGTAAATTTAATGAATCAGCCTTGTTATAAATTAACTTCCCGGTTTGTTCGTAGTTGTCTTGTCTTGCTTTTGCCTTGTGTTTAATATTGATGTAAATAAATATGTTGGTAAGAAATATCGAAGTACTGTGTTTAAAAATACCTTGTATGTGTAATTTGTTTTGTCGTTCGAGCTGGATGAATCAACATGCAACGTAATTTAACGCCAACAGGGTTATGGGCCTGTTATGCCATGTTATTCTCTTGTTATGCTGATGTGGCTAAGAATTTCGATGTGGATTAAAAATATACGAATTTGTGGTATTCAAATGAGCAGTTTTTTAAATATTCTACTTTATTAAATTAAGATGACGCAAGTTCAAGAACTAACCTATAATTTCCCAAAACTTTCTGATTATAATTATCCTTCCTGGAAACTTGATATTAAATGTGTTCTTATTGATAGAAACTGTTGGGAGTTCATTTCTAATCCAAAGCTTGAATGTAAAAAGGATGCAAGTGATAGTGAGAAAAGAGACTTTGAGTGGCGTAAACGCAGAGCCTTCACTACTATTTATCAATCAATTGAAAGAAAATTTCAAATTCTCATAGCACAAACAGAAGATGGAAAGGAAGCCTGGGATATTTTGAAACTAAATTTTGAACCAACATCCCGAGCACGGTTAGCTGGATTAATAGATGAATTCTTCGAAATGAAACTGAACTCGCAAGAAGAAACAGTTGGCTTGTTTTGTAAGAAAATTGAAGAAAAGAAGCATCAAATTAAAGATGCAGGATTTGATATGCCAGAACTATTAGTTTGTTTCCAATTAATCCGACGATTACCTGGAATATGACAACCTAGTTCAAATATTATATCGTTTAGAAGATAAAGAGTTTTCGTTAGAAAATGTGTCAAAACAACTTATCAGTGAGTATGGTAGAATCAGCTTAAAAATGAAAGATGAAAGCAAGGATGTAGTACCCATTGCAAATGCCTATGCAACGAAATTTAAACCAACTACAGATAAATCTTATAACGTGAAGAAAGAAAGCAGAGGAGAATCATCGTGTACAAGCAGTGGAAGCGACCTGGAACCCAGTAGAATCTCGAATATTTCACCGTCTGTTCGTATGGGGCCGAATATAGTTTGCAGCTACTGCAGGAAGTATGGTCACCAAGATACAAGGTGTTTCAAAAGGAAGAGAGAAAGAGGGAGAAAGCAAGTCTTCTACAGCAAAACTAGAATTCTTCATAGGGACAGGATTAATCCCGAATTTGCTTTAGCGTCTTCAGACAACGAATATGTGGAATTTCTGATATTCAGCAGCAACGTCACATTTTACGAACAATAAAGAACTGTTTACAACGTACCGTGAACTACCCCCTCAACAAGTGCTTATTGGTGATAAAAACCAATCATCTGATGTACTAGGAGCTGTAGATATTGATTTCACTATACTAGACGAAAAAGGTAATGTAGAAATAACTCTAAAAAATGTGTTATATGCTCCTAATATGAGAAGAAATTTAATTGGTGGGGCTAATATAGACATTGCTGGTAACAAAATTCAATGGGAGAATAATAAAATGATTGTATATGATAAATTTAATAGGTATTGTTTTACTGTACCCTTAATTGGTAAATTATACGTAGTTAAAGGTTATGCATCAAAATGTAAAAATTTTGCTTTTTCTACTAGTTTAAGTTCGGAAATTATACATCGTAGATTTTGTCATACTAATTTGCCTTTACTTGAAAAAATGAGTAAAAATAATTGCGTTAAAGGAATGGAAAATATAGATTGTAAAGCTAAACATAAGTTATGCAAAACTTGTATAGTAGCAAAATGTAATAGAAAATCATTTAAAAGAGGATACTCGTATAAACGCATTACTAAAGAGGTATTAAATAGAGTTTATATGGATTTATGGGGACCCTCTCCTGTTAACTCATTAGGAGGGGGGAGGTATTTTTTGTCTATCATTGACGATTATTCTAGATTAACTGAAGTATATATAATTAAAGATAAAACTGAAGTTTTCGAATGCTTTAAAAAATATTTGGCAAAATCAGAAAGACAGACAGGGAAAAAACTGAAATGTGTTAGAACAGATAATGGGTTAGAATTTTGTCATAATGAATTTGAGAAACTTCTAACTGATCTAGGGATAAAAATTGAAAGATCCTCACTTTATACACCAGAGCAATTAGGTGTAGCAGAAAATTTTAATAAAGTAGCCATGAATGCAGTCAGATCCATGTTAGAGGATAGTGGACTAAAACCAACATTTTGGGGGGAAGCTTTATTAACATTTGTTCATACGAAAAATAAAACCGAACACAGCCTAACTGAAGGTATCACTCCTCAAGAATTATGGACAGGATTCAAACCTTCGGTAAGACATTTACGAATTTTTGGCTCTTTAGCATTTGTACATGTTCCTAAAGTTAAACGAAATAAACTACAACCTAAAGCTTTATTAGGAATTTTTGTTGGGTATGCAATTAAAACTAAAGGATATAGAATTTACATTCCGAAAGAAAGACGTATCGTAGAAAGTATACATGTTCGTATAGATGAAAGTAGAAATGGTGTCAAGGAATTGTTTGGGAAAAATAATTGTTATAAATATATAAAATCTAATTTAAATGAATCGCAAGTTGAGAAAAACAACTTTAAATACGCGACGCTAGACTTGAACCATGAATTACCCGGAAACAATTTGAACGAAACTGTAGATGGGAAGGTAAAGGAAAAAACGTTAGACTTAAGTTCTATAAACATTTCAGAGTGGAAAAGAGTTGAAAGGCCTAGAAATAAAAGTAAGAGAGTTGATGTATATTATTATACTCCTATCACAAATAAGAGACTTAGATCTTTAAACGATGCTAAGAGATATTGTGAGGAAAATAAGATTTCTTATGTACCTGAAAAATTTGATTTTAAACCTAAAACTAAACATCCTAAGGTAGCAAGTGTATCCAATAGCTCTGATCAATCCTCAATTAGTGATTTAGATAGCTCGGATTTAGCTGAGATGTTTCGAGACGAAATTTATAATGTTGAAATACCTAAATCGTTTGAGGAGGCATGTAAATGTCCAGAAAGTGGTAAATGGAATGTAGCAATGGAGGAAGAAATTAAAATGATGAAAAAGCGAAAAGTTTGGCAATTAGTTGATCCTCCTGAAAACGCTTCAATAATTGGAAGCAAATGGGTATATAAGATAAAAAATACTGAAAATAATGGTAAAAAGTATAAAGCTCGTTTGGTAGCACAGGGATTTAATCAAAAACCTGGTATTGATTATACAGATATATTTTCACCTGTTGTAAATTTTTCAATTATAAAACTAATGTTTGTTTTTTTAGTTTCTATGTTAAGCTGGTGTAATGTTCAATTAGATGTTAAATCGGCTTATTTATATGGAAATTTGAAGGAGATTGTATATATGAAACAACCTCCAGGTTATACAGAGAAAGGATTAGAAGATAAAGTGTGCTTATTGAATAAATCAATATATGGTTTAAAGCAAAGCGGACGTGAATGGAATTCTGAATTAAGTACTATATTACATAATATAGGATTTTGTAAGTTAAAATGGTGTAATTGTTTGTATAAAATGCAGAGTAATGCAGTTTTAGTTGTTTATGTTGATGACTTGGTATTATTTGCTAAAAATAAAAGTGTATTGCTATCTGTAACCAAAATGTTAAAAGCTAATTTGGAAATTACTGAAATAGGAATAACAAAGTATTTGTTGGGTGTTAACTTTGAAGAGATTAATGGTTTGTTATACATTCATCAAAACACGTACATTGAAAAATTGGAATTTAAATTTAAGGATTTGCCAAAAAGTTATGTTAAACTACCTTTTAAACCTGGTTATATTTTGCCTGACAAAATTGATGAAAAAGATATAGTAGAAAATGAAGTAATGCAAAAATTTCCATACAGATCGTTAATCGCATATTTGTCATTTTTGTCATCTAGATCAAGACCTGACATTAGTCTTGCTGTAAACATTGTGTCTCAATTTTGTAACGGCTACACATACAAACATTGGTTAATAGTAGTAGATATTATGAACTATGTTTTTTCTACTAAAAACTATAAAATGAATATTTCTAATGTAGCTTCTATGAATCTGTGTGCTTATTCAGATGCCAATTGGGGATCTCATCTGACCAAAAGACACTCAAGTAGTGGTTATATAATTTGCTTTGGCAATGTACCATTTGCTTGGAAATCGGCAAAACAAAAATGCATAGCATTAAGTTCTATGGAATCGGAATTTATTTCTTTAATTGAAAGTGTAAAAGAACTTATTTGGTA
This sequence comes from Pardosa pseudoannulata, assembly GCA_032207245.1. Classification (NCBI taxonomy): domain Eukaryota; kingdom Metazoa; phylum Arthropoda; class Arachnida; order Araneae; family Lycosidae; genus Pardosa; species Pardosa pseudoannulata. Next base: position 58,746,394 of record CM063497.1, read on the forward strand.
TTCACGAGTGTTGAATGAAATTAATTTATGTGATAGAATACAACCAGTGCAATATTGTGATAGTGAATCTGCTATATATTCAAAAAAATAGCCAAGAAAATTTTAAAACAAAGCACATTGATATAAAGTACCAATTTATTCGGCAATTGGTTAATGAAAATATTTTTGTATTAAAGTATGTTAATTCGAAAAATAATACAGCAGATTTTCTAACCAAACCTCTTTTGTATGTAAAATTTCAAAATGCTATAAGTAAAGTTTTTGAATTGAATGAAAAGGGGAAAATGCGTTTGCGACCGATGGGGCCGCTTGTTGGAAAGGCTCATCGATATAATGAAAATATCGATACAAATTTCGGTCGTAACCGCACTTCATTTATGTAAATTTAATGAATCAGCCTTGTTATAAATTAACTTCCCGGTTTGTCCGGAGTTGTCTTGTCTTGCTTTTGCCTTGTGTTTAATATTGATGTAAATAAATATGTTGGTAAGAAATATCGAAGTACTGTGTTTAAAAATACCTTGTATGTGTAATTTGTTTTGTCGTTCGAGCTGGATGAATCAACATGCAACGTAATTTAACGCCAACAAAAATCAATCTCAGAGCGACCTCTACACGTGTGACATCTATGATTACAGCGTCCATTGGTAAGGCGACATCTGCAGCTACTGTACTCCGAAGATTACATACAAGTGTACTATACGCCCGGGAACCTCGAGTTTGTGTTTTCTATCCGCCCAATCAAGAGGGGCACGATTAAAATAGTGCCGGGAACATGTCAATTGGTCTGTGTCTGAATGGGGCAATGTCATGTTTACTGATGAGTCAAGATTTACTTTGGAGCCAGATGACAAGCGTATAAGGGTATGGCGGGAACAAGGAACCCGCAATCAGCCCCAATTACGTATTTCGAGCCGGAAGCATAATGGTGTGGGCAGGGATTTCATTAGGATACCGCACCGACCTGCACATCTTTAAACGGTGTTCTGTGACTGCTGTCCAGTAACGAGACGAAATCATAGAACCTACTGTGAGATTTTACTCTGCAGCAGTTGGTCTTAATTTTGTTTTAATGGACGATAACGCACGACCCCATAGAGCTGACATCGTCGATGACTACCTGGAGAAGGAAGAGTATGGCGTGGGCAGCATATTCTCCCGACCTTATAACTGAGGTGAAAAAAAATAATACAGACTAATAATTACCTTATAATTGATATAAAAATTTAGTTTCTTTCTTACATATTTCAAAAAATACTATGTGGGTAGATTTCTATTTTTGCACTCTGTAAAAATGCTTTATATTTAAAAAAAAGCGTTACTTTATATTTCGAATAATTTTTCGTAACACTTTTGCTTAACAAAAATTATTCATTTACCCGTAAGGTAACCTTTAAAATATGTATATTCGAACTATGTATGTTCTATGACGGCTGTCCAGTATCGAGATGAAATCATAGAACCCACTGTGAGATTTTACTCTGCAGCAGTTGGCCTTAATTTTGTTTTAATGGACGATAAAGCACGTCCCCATAGAGCGGACATCGTCGATGACTACCTGGAGAATGAAGAATATGGCGTAGCCAGCATATTCGCCCGACCTTAATAACATTAAAAATCTTTGGGATGCTCTCGGCCATGCTGTATCCTCACGTTTCCCACCTCCAGCCATTCTTATTGAGCTGGAAACTGCTCTACAATAAGAATGGCAATTGCTTAATTCTGCGATGGTTAACCACCTAATTGAAAGCATGGTCACAAGGTGTAAACTTTGTGTACAGATGAGGGGGAATCACATACCATATTAATGCCATTTTTTCATTTCATGCTGTTTATTTTCACTTTATACATAATTCAGTTTAAGTCTCCAGTATGTCATTATCTGATAACTTACAACAATTTAATATTGTTTTCATTTCTGTATATAATTGATTTTGTTTTATGCATAAATATATATGATACTTTCCTGCCAAATTTTGAGTCAATCAAAGCAGTATTTGTTGATTTTTTTGCATATTACGTTTTCATGCTTAACATTTGGAAGTGGGTGTAATAATAGAATATTTGTTTTTCTCTGTAAACCAAATATTTAAATGTATCTTATATTTTAAATTTAAAAAAATAAAATCTGTAACGAAATTCAACACTTACTAAAAAATTAACCTTTGTTATACTATAAAATAAATCATTCGTTTTAATATAACTGAGGTAAAAAAAATAATAAAGACTAATAATTACCTTATATTTGATATAAAAATTTAGTTTCTTTCTTACATATTTCAAAAAATACTATGTGGGTAGATTTCTATTTTTTCACTCTATAAAAATGCTTTATATTTAAAAAAAAAAAAGTGTTACTTTATATTTCGAATAATTTTTCCCAACACTTTTGCTTAACAAAAATTATTCATTTACCCGTAAGGTAACCTTTAAAATATGTATATTCGAAACTGAATTCTTATATCAAATAATAATAGAATATTTGTTTTGTTCTGTAAACCAATACGTCATTCTAAAACTTTAAATTTAAAATCTGTTAGTGAATTCAAAATTTATTAAAAGATTAGCACTTATCATGCTGTAGAATAAAATATATCAATCGAATTAATGTTATTGATGTTCAGGGAATAAAAAGGACTCATAGTTAGCTTTTATTTGACATAAAAATTTAGTTTGCAACTTGCATATTTCAAAAGTTAATATGTTAAGTTGTTAAAGTTAACAGGTGTCTATTTTTTACCACTTGAGGTATATTGGTTAGGTTATTTTTTAAATATATCGCTTTATATAATCAAGCTAAATAATTTTTATAAAGTTAAACCATTATTAATGATCTAGGAACAACTTTATTTTAAATAGAACAAAACATTTTATTTTATATTGATTCAGGAATAGGCTTTTTTAAATTAAGATTCATCTTCAATGGTAATATGAACGCTTAAGAATTTTATAAATTTGACAAGATGAAATTGTCAGTAATAAAGTGTTTAATATCTGTATCACAAAACACATGAAAAACTTTAATTAATAGTCTTATTAATACAAATATTTAATTATTAAAATTTGGTGAGTGTACACATCCTACCAGATATATAATTTATGACTTGAAAAACTTAAAAATTCTACAACACTTGAAAATTCTAAAAAGCTTATTCGCGGCCTCGTTATCCTCTTTTAAGTTAACATTTATTCTAAAATCATCGAAAATAATCTTCGTTATGACGGTTTTTAACAAATTTCCAAAAAAAAATCTGAAAGTAAAAGTAACAGTTGAAACATATTTACCTCTTTTTTTGTAGTCACATAAAACAGTCACCTTGAATTTTTGTGCAGATTGCAGTGTTTCAAGGTTTTATATTATCCTACTGCGAAAGAAAAAAACATAGATAATGAATGAAAGTAGCGCCATCTACAGGAAGTTAGCTTAATCCTTGGGTTATCATGACTATTCCTCTTTTACTTATTCTACTTTCTCTAGTTTTCTTTTATATTTTGTAACACAATTGAGAATAAAGTAACTCTATTAATCTCGAAAGCAAACTCTAAGCTTAAATTAAGTTATTGTGATCTCCATTTTTTATATGCTAAATATTCGTTGGCATCATTCTGTTAGAAAAATCGTTTGTCCTTATCGTTTTAATCATTTGCTTTGAGAGATAACATTTCTGGCTTCAAATGCAATAATCTTCGCTTATCTGTTTTAAATTTTTGCATATCAGCTGATAACTAGCAAATCTCGTCCTATACATTATATAAAATGCTTGATACGCTTGTTTTGACGACATTTTCGCTCAAATTTCCGCTTACAATATTCTTATGCATATCTAGTATATTGGAGAAAATGTTATGACTATATAATAGTTAGAAATGTAGGGAAAAAGTATATTCTTTTTATTTGTAACCTTATAAATATTTTTTAAAGCAAAGTTTTCATTATTTTATTTGCATCAATAAGTGTTAAATTCAACTCTAAAAAAAGATAACGTCATTTTAATTTTAATTGTGATTATTTAAATCTTTTTTTTCTAAATCAAAGCTCTCATTATTTTTTTTTGTCTCAATAAGTATTAAAAACAACTCTAAAAACCGATAAAGCCATTTTCATTTTAATTTTAACCTTTTTAATAATTTTTTAATCAAAGCTTTCATTATTTTATTTGCATCAATAAGTGTTAAATTCAGCTCTAAAAAAAGAAAACGTCATTTTCATTTTAATTGTGATTCTTTAAATCTTTTTTGTAAATCAAAGTTTTCATTATTTTTTTGCCTCAATATGTATTAAAAACATCTCTAAAAACAATAAGGCTATTTTCATTTTAATTGTAACCTTTTAAATCATTTTAATCAAAGCTATCATTATTTTATTGGCTCAATACGTGTTAAACTCAACTCTAAAAAAAAACGTCATTTTCATTTTAATTGTGATTCTCTAAATCTTTTTTTAAATCAAAGCTTTCGTTATTTTCATTTGCCTCAATAAGTATTAAAGACAACTCTAAAAAACGGTAAGGCCATTTTCATTTAAACGTAACCTAAAAGGTTACATTTTTTAATTAATCATTTTTTAATTAAAGCTTTCATTATTTTATTGGCTCAATACGTGTTAAATTCAACTCTAAAATAGTAGAACGTCATTTTTATTTTTATTGTGATTCTTTAAATCTTTTTTTTTTAAATCAAAGCCTTCATTATTTAATTTGCCTCAATAAGTATCAAAAACAACTCTAAAAAACGATAAGGCTATTTTCATTTTATTTGTAACCTTTTAAATCATTTTTAATCAAAGCTTTCATTATATTATTTGCCTCAATACGTGTTAAATTCATCTAAAAAAAAGAGAACGTCATTTTCATTTCAATTGTGATTCTTTATTTTTTTTTAATCAAAGCCTTCTTTATTTTATTTCTCTCAATAAGTATTAAAAACAACTCTACAAAACGATAAGGCCATTTTCATTGTAATTGTAACCTTTTAAATCATTTTAATCAAAGCCTGCATATTTTATTGGCTCAATACGTGTTAAATTCAACTCTAAAAAAAGAGAACGCCGTTTTCATTTTAATTGTGATTCTTTAAATCTTTTTTTTAAATCAAAGCCTTCATTATTTAATTTCTCTCAATAAGTATTAAAAACAACTCTAAAAAACGATAAGGCCATTTTCATTTAAACGTAACCTTTTAAACCATTTTTTAATTCAAGCTTTCATTATTTTATTGGCTCAATACGTGTTAAACTCAACTCTAAAAAAAGAGAACGTCGTTTTAATTTTAATTGTGATTCTTTAAATCTTTTATTTTAAACAAAGCTTTCAATATTTTATTTGTTCAATAAGTATTAAAAAAACTCTAAACACGATAAGGCCATTTCTATTTTAATTGTAACCTTTTAAATAATTTTTAATCAAAGCTTTCGTTATTTTATTTGCCTCAATACGTGTTAAATTCAACTCTAAAAAAAAGAGAACGTCATTTTTATTTTAATTGTTATTCTTTAGATCTTTATTTAAATCAAGGCTTTTATTTTATTTGCGTCACTAAGTATTAAAAACAAGTCTAAAAACCGATAAGGCCATTTTCATTTTAATTGTAACCTTTTAAATAATTTTTAATCAATGCTTTCTTTATTTTATTGACTCAATACGTAAATTAAATTCAACTCTAAAAAAAGAGAACGTAATTTTCATTTTAATTGTGAGTCTTTAAATTTTTTTAAATCAAGGTTTTCATTATTTTAATTGCCTCAATAAGTATTAAAAACAGCTCTACAAAACGATAAGGCCATTTTCATTTAATTGTAACCTTTTAAATCATTTTTTATGAAAGCTTTCATTATTTTATTTGCCTTAATACGTGTTAAATTCAACTCTAAAAAAAGAGAACGTCATTTTCATTTCAATTGTGATTCTTTAATTCTTTTTTTTTAATCAAAGCCTTCATTATTTTATTTCTCTCAATAAGTATTAAAAACAACTCTACAAAACGATAAGGCCATTTTCATTTTAATTGTAACCTTTTAAATCATTTTTAATCAGAGCTGTCATTATTTTATTGGCTCAATACGTGTTAAACTCAACTCTAAAAAAAGAGAACGTCATTTTCATTTTAATTGTTTTCTTTAAATCTTTTTTTAAATCAAGGCTTTTATTATTTTATTTGCGTAACTAAGTATCAAAAACAACTCTAAAAACCGATAAAGCTATTTTCATTTTAATTGTAAACTTTTAAGTCATTTTTTAATTAAAGCTTTCTTTATTTTATTGGCTCAATACGTATTAAATTCAACTCTAAAAAAAGAGAACGTCATTTTCATTTTAATTGTTTTCTTTAAATCTTTTTTTAAATCAAGGCTTTTATTATTTTATTTGCGTAACTAAGTATCAAAAACAACTCTAAAACGATGATTTTCATTTAATTGTCTTTTAATAATTTTTATCAAGCTTTCTTATTATTGTAATACGTGTTATTCAACTCTAAAAAAAGAGAACGTAATTTTCATTTAATTGATCTTAAATTTTTTTTAAATCAGTTCATTATTTTAATTGCCTCAATTATTAAAAACATCATCGATATTCATTTAATTGCCAAATCATTTTTTATTGCTTCATTATTTTATTTGAATATTTTAATTCAACTCTAGAAGATTTATCAAGTTATTCTTAAATCTAAATAGTATTATTTAATTTGTAATTCGATTGTTTTCGATTATTTAATAAAGTATACAGTTTTCTTATGCATGTAATGCATTTATGTTTACAATTTTATATTTCTAATTATACGTAGTACTTCCATGTCCTTTTGAAATAGTATTTATCATTAATTTTTGAATTGAATTAAGATACAGTGCTCTATTCACTTTTATTAATATTCTTAATCTTTATTTATGTTATGTACATAAGTATGATCCCGGAGCTGTATAGGTTTATAATTATTAATAGTGGCGTTCTTTGGAAAAATACATATTCATTAGCAGTATTCGATGACTTTAAAATTATACAGATGATGTGATTAATTATCAATCATTATGATTATCGAAATCACTTGGTCGTGATCTATAATTGTAGATATTGATATTATTTTTATGTAAAATATCTTATGTCTTAAAGTTAATATTACAGTAATAAATATAAACACGATTGCGAATTTATTGTAAGTGTTGAGTGAGTACAAAAAGCTCCGCGATTTTAAAAAACTTAAAGAAATTGATTAAAATTAATTTTAATATTATTAACAATTAATTATTCATATTTAATGTTATAAAAAATACAATTTAAGAAATTAGCATTAATATAAAGTTTTTCATTTACAAAAACAGCTCCGCGATGACTTTAAAAAACATTATGATTAAGAAAGATTTATCAATGAGCTTCTTAGAATTGTAGACAGTCAACAATTGATCAATTATTTTTATTATGTAAACAATTCTTACGTCTTAAAGTATAATATACAGTACATAAATATAAGGCGAGTATTTGCATTGGAAGTGTTGAGACGTGGAGTACAACACCGCTCCGCGATGACTTTAAAAAACATTATGATTAAGAAAGATTTATCAATGAGCTTCTTAGAATTGTAGACAGTCAACAATTGATCAATTATTTTTATTATGTAAACAATTCTTACGTCTTAAAGTATAATATACAGTACATAAATATAAGGCGAGTATTTGCATTGGAAGTGTTGAGACGTGGAGTACAACACCGCTCCGCGATGACTTTAAAAAACATTATGATTAAGAAAGATTTATCAATGAGCTTCTTAGAATTGTAGACAGTCAACAATTGATCAATTATTTTATGTAAACAATTCTTAAGTCATAAAGTATAATATACAGTACATAAATATAAGGCGAGTATTTGCATTGGAAGTGTTGAGACGTGGAGTACAACACCGCTCCGCGATGACTTTAAAAAACATTATGATTAAGAAAGATTTATCAATGAGCTTCTTAGAATTGTAGACAGTCAACAATTGATCAATTATTTTTATTATGTAAACAATTCTTACGTCTTAAAGTATAATATACAGTACATAAATATAAGGCGAGTATTTGCATTGGAAGTGTTGAGACGTGGAGTACAACACCGCTCCGCGATGACTTTAAAAAACATTATGATTAAGAAAGATTTATCAGTGAGCTTCTTCGAATTGTAGACAGTCAACAATTGATCAATTATTTTTATTATCTAAACAATTCTTACGTCTTAAAGTATAATATACAGTACATAAATATAAGGCGAGTATTTGCATTGGAAGTGTTGAGACGTGGAGTACAACACCGCTCCGCGATGACTTTAAAAAACATTATGATTAAGAAAGATTTATCAATGAGCTTCTTAGAATTGTAGACAGTCAACAATTGATCAATTATTTTTATTATGTAAACAATTCTTACGTCTTAAAGTATAATATACAGTACATAAATATAAGGCGAGTATTTGCATTGGAAGTGTTGAGACGTGGAGTACAACACCGCTCCGCGATGACTTTAAAAAACATTATGATTAAGAAAGATTTATCAGTGAGCTTCTTAGAACTGTAGATAGTCAACAATTGATCAATTAGTTTTATTATGTAAACAATTCTTACATCTTAAAGTATAATATACAGTACATAAATATAAGGCGAGTATTTGCATTGGAAGTGTTGAGACGTGGAGTACAACACCGCTCCGCGATGACTTTAAAAAACATTATGATTAAGAAAGATTTATCAATGAGCTTCTTAGAATTGTAGACAGTCAACAATTGATCAATTATTTTTATTATGTAAACAATTCTTACGTCTTAAAGTATAATATACAGTACATAAATATAAGGCGAGTATTTGCATTTTTAAGAGTTGAGACGTGGAGTACAACACCGCTCCGCGATGACTTTAAAAAACATTATGATTAAGAAAGATTTATCAGTGAGCTTCTTCGAATTGTAGACAGTCAACAATTGATCAATTATTTTTATTATCTAAACAATTCTTACATCTTAAAGTATAATATACAGTACATAAATATAAGGCGAGTATTTGCATTGGAAGTGTTGAGACGTGGAGTACAACACCGCTCCGCGATGACTTTAAAAAACATTATGATTAAGAAAGATTTATCAGTGAGCTTCTTCGAATTGTAGACAGTCAACAATTGATCAATTATTTTTATTATCTAAACAATTCTTACGTCTTAAAGTATAATATACAGTACATAAATATAAGGCGAGTATTTGCATTGGAAGTGTTGAGACGTGGAGTACAACACCGCTCCGCGATGACTTTAAAAAACATTATGATTAAGAAAGATTTATCAGTGAGCTTCTTCGAATTGTAGACAGTCAACAATTGATCAATTATTTTTATTATCTAAACAATTCTTAAGTCATAAAGTATAATATACAGTACATAAATATAAGGCGAGTATTTGCATTGGAAGTGTTGAGACGTGGAGTACAACACCGCTCCGCGATGACTTTAAAAAACATTATGATTAAGAAAGATTTATCAGTGAGCTTCTTCGAATTGTAGACAGTCAACAATTGATCAATTATTTTTATTATCTAAACAATTCTTACGTCTTAAAGTATAATATACAGTACATAAATATAAGGCGAGTATTTGCATTGGAAGTGTTGAGACGTGGAGTACAACACCGCTCCGCGATGACTTTAAAAAACATTATGATTAAGAAAGATTTATCAATGAGCTTCTTCGAATTGTAGACAGTCAACAATTGATCAATTATTTTTATTATGTAAACAATTCTTACATCTTAAAGTATAATATACAGTACATAAATATAAGGCGAGTATTTGCATTGGAAGTGTTGAGACGTGGAGTACAACACCACTCCGCGAGAACTTTAAAAAACATTATGATTAAGAAAGATTTATCAGTTATCTTCTTAGAATTGTAGACAGTCAACAATTGATCAATTATTTTTATTATGTAAACAATTCTTACGTTTTAAAGTATAATATACAGTACATAAATATAAGGCGAGTGTTTGCATTTTATTTTGAAATGTAGTACGTGTGAATTAAATTGTGTTGGTAAATTTATCTAATTTTGTATATCGTTTATTGTTATCAATCTGTTATTGTTATCAAAATCACGGTGACCCAAACTGATCACATAAAGCGGAGCCCACTGTATTAATTTTTCAGTTATTCATGTTTTTGCATTCTTTTGTATATCAGTAATAAATTTTGATTTTGGTACTAGTTGTTCCATGCTTTTAATAACGGAAAGACTGTCAGTATATAAATATATATTGTCTTAATTGAATTGTTTTATCTTTCTGAGGGAATCAAGTTCACTAGATTGACAGATACTGATAAGGTCAAGTTCACAAAAGTAGGTTTTGAGGTGAAAACTGAGCATATTAGCATAGTGCATCTACGACATCAGCAAGCCGTATCAAGTGTTAAGCATTTGGTGGGTCTCATTAAACAAAAAAGTACTAACGGATTTAGTAACCCGACTCGGCGTGTAGCCATACGAATCCTAGCTGAAAGACCAGAATGCCACGATAGCAATCTGAAGCGGCTACTTAGCAGCTTCTAATCTGAGAGACAAACGGGGGAAGCCGCATTCCGAGATTAAAATCCATTTGATCTCCATCCGTTCTGCCAGGAAAATCTCTTGCAGGTGTCGCTATTTCACCCGCAGCTGGATTTCCGGAGTAGTGACGTCACAGAGCTGAAACTAGCTTTTCTCTGTTGACAAGTAAATTATAAGCACATGTTACCAAATACACGGATCCCATTTTTGTAATTCGCTAAATTTTTAATCATAATTTAATCTTTTTGACACTAAGCAAGTGTGTTTAAGTTACCGTATTTATGAGAATCTAATGCACCATCGAATCTAATGCGCATACCCATTTTAAAACTTTAAATAACAAAAAAATTGTTTGTTGGAGAATGTAATGCGCATCAATGGTATGAGAAACTTATTGAATCTTATTTTATACAACAATAGATTTGTATATAAGCTATCAATCAATGGTATGATAATTTTATTTAAATTTAGATGCCATATTTTATACAACAATGGATTAATAGATAAAGTAGCTTCCAGACAAAGCATTGATGGTGGATTGGAGAGCCCACCGGAATGGCTTTCCCATACATTTCTGAGCCAGCAGTTTGTATCCTCTCTGCAATAATGTGTCAACGATAAATGTAACGGTACATGTAGTCGAGAAATACAGTAATCCATTGTTACGATTTAAATTTTATCGGCGAACTGTTGACGCATTCGAATCTAATGCGCCATCGAATCTTATGCGCACCCCAATTTTGAATATTACATTTGGCCAAAAACGATGCGCATTAGATTCGCGTAAATAAGGTAAGTGGGTTAAGTTGGTTTCTATTAAATTTCAATCTGATAAAGGTAACATAAATCACGAGAATTTAACTCTAACTATTTTTAATCTTGGTTAATCTCGTTTTATTTTTCATGTCTGAAGCCCAAGTGAGAGCAGTTTAATTAGTAATTTAGAAATCGTTTTTTGTATGCTCCGTGGTCTTTTTTTTTTCTTCAGCATGTGAATAATTGTAAAGTTTACTAAATCAAGGAGTATAAAAGGGGGTACATTACGTTCAGCTTTTACCTGTTGTTTGTCTGTTGTTCATCGTACTTTTGCTTCGTCGATATTTCTTTTTCCATCGGTAAGTTACATAATTTAGTCACTTGCCAGAATGTTTAATTTGTAACCTGGGGGCTTACTCTGGACGTTGCGAGTCGGTTCGAAAGTTCGTTGTGATGTCATTTTGACGTCAGTTTGATCGTTTGCTCGCATAATGTCCACAAGCTGACATCAAAGTGACGTCACAACGAAGGTTCAAACCGAACCGCAACGTTCAGAGTAAGGGCCCTTGTTTTGTATTATCGGCCAACTGTTTTGGATGTTCTGTTTAAGTATTTTTTATTTACGTTGTTTTGAGATAGAAAAAAATAAACTTTGATGTTTTTATATTTTTTCGTGTTATTTCTTTAAAGAAACTCAGTCTTCAGTAAGGCAATGCTACTGGGCTAAACATCAGTGGAAACTTGTTGATCGTTAGTGTCCAAACAGCACAACATTTAGATGCTGGATAAACATCTTACAAAGCATATTTAGTTGATAAATTATGTATTTCTATTATCGTCTATATCAGTAAATAATCTGAATAATTAAAAAAAAAGTTTGTATTTCAACATATTTGCACGTAATTTAATCATGTATTTAACTGTAAAATTCAACCTTTATTACTTCCGTTTTTAACCCTTTGCACTCGAGACCGTTTCCGCACGTACTTACTAGCAACTTGAAGCGTTTCGTAGCACTTTTGGTGAATTTCTTACCTCTAACTAAAAATGATTTTACACCTAAATTAATACATAAAACTTTTATATTTTAACTTTTAATGTATTTTTACATCTTTACGAAGATAATTTCTAAATCATTAGTCTTTGTAATTTTGCTTTGTATGATATTAGATGTAACAACTGCAAGGATGCATGCCCGACTTGTCGGGACAAATTTCACAATAGTATATCTTTTGATGTCTTTTGCCGGGCTTATTTCTTTGAGAGCAGGCTTTGCAATCCTTCCTAACTCCTGTTAGAACGCTATGAAACTTTCCATTTTGGCGGATGTTTTCGAATTCAAAGCTTGAATTCGAAGTTCGAGCATATTTCATTACTACGTTCCATAGTAAAAGGAATAAGAAATTTCAATTTTTCTGTTCCTTCGGCTAAGGATGTCAAGTTCGAATTGATGCCGAAAATGGAGTAAGCATCATGGTACCGCACTTATCTCAGATAAGAAAATCTTACATAGAAGTACCACTATGATTGCCAATTATTTTGCATCTTAATCTTCCATGAAAAAGAATAACACCGCTATAAACTTCAACAGACGTACACTGAAGAAGACTTGACGAAGAAGTGCCACTATGATTGCCAATTATGTTACATCTTAATCTTCCATGAAAAAGAATAACACCGCTCTAAAATTCAACAGACGTACACTGAAGATTTGGCTTGACGAAGAAGTGCCACTATGATTGCGAATTATTTTACATCTTAAACTTCCATGAAAAAGAATAACACCGCTATAAACTTCAACAGACGTACACTGAAGATATGGCTTGACGAAGAAGCGCCACTATGAATCTTCCATGAAAAAGAATAAAACCGCTATAAACTTCAACAGACGTACCCTTAAGATATGACTTTGCAAAGAAGTGCCACTATGATTGCCAATTATGTTACATCTTAATCTTCCATGAAAAAGAATAACACCGCTATAGAATTCAACAGACATACACTGAAGATAGGCTTTCGTAGTTTGAAAGGGACATTACGGCGTCTTCGTAAGATCATATACGTACTTCTTAGAACCAAAAGAACGATATCAGAAACATAAATAGTTTACACAGCGCATCGAATTTCCTCAGCGAACAAAGTGGTGAGCGAGACTCACCTCTCGAGTTTAAAGGGTTAAAACCTAAAGTGGCTTTTACATTACTTATGTCATCATCACCATCATTTCTTTTTGTGTCTTGTGGCACATAAGACCTCAAGTTCAGCTTTCCTCTGTGGCCTGTCTACCGCAGCCACTCTGGCTTTCTTCCAGCTGGACCATCTAACTTCTCTTTCTTTTTTCCCTTTGTCTGCTCCAGGTTAATTTAGGGTTGCCTCTTCTACGTTTTCTCTCCGGTGAGCACTTGGTGGCAACCACTCATTAGAACGGAACGGTATCAGAAATTTAATATCGAGATATATCCCCAAATTTATATTGATATCATTGATATATCGCGATAACTCTTTAAAGTCGGAGGTATATTTACTATTTTTGAATAACTTAACTTCCTTTCATTCTAAACCTTTTTTGATATATCCCGATATTAATCCAATAAACCAGTGAGAAGAGTTGAATGATGTTTACGGTATTGGCCTTCTGTACAGGCTTTCGAGGGTTCGAATCCCACTGGGACATGGATGATCGTAGCCCTTCGAAAATGGCTTTAAGCAGTAGATTCCGGTCTCATTAGCCCTCGTGTTACAAAAAGTAGACTGCGGGGCCCCAAACCAAAAGAGATAAGAAAATGTTTAACATAGAATTTCTTCTCAACTAATCAACATATCCGTATTATTCTATTAACAGCTATTTTATATGACTAATTATAATTATTTTATATGGCTAAAATGAAAATCTAATAGTTTTATCAGTTTATAACTGATATATTTTAATTTCCTATCATATTTATCCTATATTATATCGTATTTTAATTTAATTTTCATGTTTTAATCATATTTATCATCCCATATCATATCATATTTTAATTTAATTTTCATATTTTAATCATATTTATCATATATCACATCATATTTTAATTTAATTTTCATGTTTTAATCATATTTATCATCATATTTTAATTTAATTTTCATATTTTAATCATATTCATCATCATATATCATATCACATTTTAATTTAATTTTCATATTTTAATCATATTTATCATCGTATATAATATCATATTTTAATTTAATTTTCATACTTTAATCATATTTATCATCGTATATCATATCATATTTTAATTTAATTTTCATATTTTAATCATATTTATCATCATATATCATATCATATTTTAATTTAATTTTCATATTTTAATCATATTTATCATCATATATCATATCATATTTTAATTTAATTTTCATATTTTAATCATATTTATCATATATCATATCATATTTTAATTTTCATATTTTAATCATATTTATCATCATATATCATATCATATTTTAATTTAATTTTCATATTTTAATCATATTTATCATCATATATCATATCATATTTTAATTTAATTTTCATATTTTAATCATATTTATCATCATATATCATATCATATTTTAATTTAATTTTCATATTTTAATCATATTTATCATCATATATCATATCATATTTTAATTTAATTTTCATATTTTAATCATATTTATCATCATATATCATATCATATTTTAATTTAATTTTCATATTTTAATCATATTTATCATCATATATCATATCATATTTTAATTTAATTTTCATATTTTAATCATATTTATCATCATATATCATATCATATTTTAATCATATTTATCATCATATATCATATCATATTTTAATTTAATTTTCATATTTTAATCATATTTATCATCATATATCATATCATATTTTAATATTTTAATTTAATTTTTATATTTTAATCATATTTATCATCATATATCATATCATATTTTAATTTAATTTTCATATTTTAATCATATTTATCACCATATATCATATCATATTTTAATCATATTTATCATCATATATCATATCATATTTTAATTTAATTTTCATATTTTAATCATATTTATCATCATATATCATATCATATTTTAATTTAATTTTCATGTTTTAATCATATTTATCATCGTATATCATATCATATTTTAATATTTTAATTTAATTTTTATATTTTAATCATATTTATCATCATCTATCATATCATATTTTAATTTAATTTTCATGCTTTAATCATATTTATCATCATATATCATATCATATTTTAATTTAATTTTCATATTTTAATCATATTTATCATCATATATCATATCATATTTTAATTTAATTTTCATATTTTAATCATATTTATCATCATATATCATATCATATTTTAATTTAATTTTCATGTTTTAATCATATTTATCATCATATATCATATCATATTTTAATTTAATTTTCATATTTTAATCATATTTATCATCATATATCATATCATATTTTAATTTAATTTTCATATTTTAATCATATTTATCATCATATATCATATTTTAATTTAATTTTCATGTCTTAATCATTTTTATCATATATCATATCATATTTTAATTTAATTTTCATATTTTAATAATATTTATCATCATATATCATATCATATTTTAATTTAATTTTCATATTTTAATCATATTTATCATCGTATATCATATCATAATTTAATTTTCATATTTTAATCCTATTTTAATTTTCTCTTAATTAGGAAAGAGTATAATATTAAATTCGGTTCATAATGGTGTTTTTTAATTCAATAGAATTTATTAGTCTTCACATAAAAAACTAATATTTGGAATCAGAAGAATACTCGAGAGAAAATATAGCATCAAAATGGCGACAAAGCCAGGTGCTTCACCTGGTATATCTCGACTCAAGTAATGACCATTAAGCTCACGTAACAATTTAAATTAATTAAAATAGTTCCCGAGAACAATATCTTCGTTACGCGGTTGAGGTCAGAACGAAAGAGTGGCTCCTCAAATGTTTGCAGTCTGAAATGTTCACGAAAATGGCTCAGACAATAGGAAATTAAATTATACGAAAAGTATTGGGTTTGAAATCACTTTGTGAAACAGTGTCTCCTTCGATGACATTTTCTGAGGTGTTTTAAATAAAATGAGCTTAACGATGTAATAAGGTAATGTTAAAAAACTAGCTATTGTATACATATAGGTTTAAACGCTTAAAATGTAAATGAATATCGAACTTACCCTTAAGAACTAGCATATAACCCGTCATATGACGGAATCAGTACAATTTGTAATTTTCCAGAGTTATGCAGTACCTTATGAGGCAGGTAAAAAAGATGGTTTGTTTTTTAGCTGAAAATTATCTGGTACACGCTGAATAATTTGTTTATTTTCATATTCCTCTAAAGTCTCCCGATACTGGGAATGCAGTTTAGATTCATGTTAAATTCATTTAGTTTTTGGAGCGATACGGTCTAATTTTTGCAACACGAGGTCTAATGAGACCGGGACCTACTGCTTAAAGCCGATTCCGAACGGCTACGAATATCCATGCCTTATAGTGGGATTCGAACCTACGAACTCCGGTTCCGAAGGACAACTCCCTAACCATTCGACCATCGTTTTGTCTTGAATTCATTTAGAAAGATAATTCAAAGTTTCTTAGCTAAGTCAAAATTATACTTAATTTCTTCCCAATTATTTAGCCATTGTAATTATTGGAATTAAAGGAATGAAACTGTGATTTCCACTACAAACTGGAGGTAGATAGAATGTTTTGTAAATACCATTATTAAAATTTTTATTGCAACAAAAAAAATCGATGATTAAATTTAAAACTATCACATATGTACCTAATCTATTATTTAAGCCAAATATAAAATAAAATTATTTACGTTATATCTAAATAAAACGTACGAAAATAATGCAGACGATATTTAAATAATTTAAAATAAGAAATAATTAAATGAGATGGTTAAAGGAGTAACGTCATAATGCTAGAAAAAGTTATTTTTACCTATTTATTATATGATAAATTGAAAAATTGAATCACCTACTCTTAACCGGGGAAAATAGGGTTTGAAATAATGGCATTCAACGCACAAAAAGTGGGAAGGGGTGGATTTCGAACGTTTTAAAGATGTCAGTACTTTTCTCTGTTCAATGAAGC
>CM063497.1:58773863-58833863 GCA_032207245.1 Pardosa pseudoannulata
TTTTTGATTTATTTACTTATTTTTGAGAAATTATTTGAAGAGGATCAAGGTACCTGACAGAAATTAAATTATGAGATTATTATATAAAACTAAAAATTAAAGCATAAATAAAAATAAATTAAATTATGATATTATTATATAAAATTAAAAATTAAAATTAAAATTAAAATAAATTAAACTAGGATATTATTATATAAAATAAAAATTAAAATATAAATAAAAATAAATTAAATTATGATATTATTATATAAAATTAAAAATTAAAATATAAATAAAAAGTTAATTAAATTATGATATTATTATATAAAATTAAAAATTAAAATATAAATAAAAATGAATTAAATTAAATTATTAATTTCTAATTAGATTACTTTATTAAACACCTGATAAGTAAAAGTTAATCATTTTTTCAAATGGTCACTCTAGTACATGTAGCAACGGTGTAAAAAAGGCCAAAATGAATTTTGAAAAGAGAAAATGCATAGAAAATATAAGTTATAAAATTTAATGTAAAGTAGATAAAATTAAATAATTAAAGAAAATATTGACCTGGAATCTATAGTCTACTGTCTATTGTCTCTCTACAGTCAATTTCAATTATCATGCATAATTTCATGAAAATTAATCCATTCATTTTGGAACGTATAGCAAATAGACAAATATAGGTATTAATGTATACATACCGAAGGGTAAATTACCATTCAATTATATTATTAAATCATATAATTTAAAAAAATATTTATATTAAACAATTAAAAAATTAATGTGAATAAATAATAATAATAATTTAATTATTTGATTAGACAATTAAATTATTTATACAGACATTGTTAGACACAATTAAGAACAAATTATTAAATTTCTTACGAAAGAAAAACTAAAATAAAACATTAAATCTGAGTAAAATAAATGTCGAATTCTCATTGCGTTTAAAATTTAATAAATAAAAGTGTAGCTTTAAAAAGAATCTTTTTAACATATATCTTCACTAAATATTAAAGTTTTAATTTTTCATGTTATTTATTTAGTATATTTTTTCCGCATATTCTGTCGTTTATCATTTTTTACATCTTTAATACAGCAAATTTCATGTTAATTTTACGTTTTATTTTTTAAACATAAGCAAAAAAAATGTTTTTAGTTCACAGTTTTTGAAAGAAACGTTGCCACTTTTGAAACACGAGTCTTGAAAAGAAAATTTCAATAAAATCTCCTGAGCTTGAATAAAAATATTTATCTAAATAAAAGCTTTAAAAATCTTTCCCTGTCATATCTGTGGCCACCGGTCAACTTGAAATATTTATTTACTTAAGGGATTTGAAATTCATCCTCTTTATCGAGCCATTGAGAAACCCATAGGACGACAACCGAATACAAAATCAAAACGAAGAAAGTGAAGGAGATCGAAGCTATCACATGAAGTTAAACATTTTGTTTGCAAGTTTAGTTTATTCACCGCCAGAGGGCGCAGCAATCGCGTCAGTCGATAAGCAGTTTTCGAGTGCAAAAGTCAGACTAACAGTTTTCAGAGTTTATCGCCCTTTGCGCAAATGAACTCTGGAAAACGAAAAAGTTACTCGTACTTCGAAAATAATTTATGCTAATAAAAGTCGTAGTTGCGAAAATATTTTGTATTTATTTTCTACGGATGAATATGCAAAAAGGCGAGAGTATTTTGACGTGATCTTATATTTTGATTCTGAAGTAAATGGAAATCATATTTAAATATTTTTTGGAGTATGTTCTAGGAAACAGACCGTTATCAATTTATTTTTAGTTTTTTGTTAATTTTGTTTTGAAAACATTACGTGTTCAATGAACACGAAACGATAGAAAAATTATTTGTATGCATTAATTGATTTACAACATTTTTATTAAAATGAATAAATTTAAAGTATCGTTTGGAAGTTGAGCTCGTCATATGCGAAATTTCACACAGGTATATTTTATTCCATAAAAAACAGCTTTAATTTATTTTCAAAGATTAAAAACTTTACATTTTAAGGTATCCGTCAACGTTCAGAGAATTTTTTTTCTTTAAACGTAGAAACTAGTTCATGTTTTTACCTTTTTAGATTCATTTTTTATATTATCATAGAGAATTGCACTTAAGAAATGTATTCCTGGAGAAGTTTTTATAAAATTTCTAATACATGAAGAAAATTTAGTAAAAGAATCGGGTTTTTTCTTCAAAAGGTCTAATTTTTTAGTCAATTAAATTATTTCAATATTTTTTATGCAACACACTTCTTATACACTGGACTAGTGAATCACCTAAAATCTTTGCTTAATTTAAGTTTGGTAAAAAATTTTGGTCCTTCAAAATCATACACATTGAATTGTTAACGAATTTTTATTAACTTTATATCTAACTACGAGTGTAACATCATTAAAAATTATCCAAACTTAAAGTTTTTAGGTCATTCACTAGTAAATACTATCAAAAGCATTCATAATAATTTTCAAAAAAATATTTGAAGAACTTTTTGAGAAACATTTCAAGTCACATTTGAACTTTATGAAAGGAACTTTAGCTATTAAAAAATTAAAATATCTGTTTAAAATTCCCCACACTTTCTTGCTTCAAAATTTTCAAATTGCCAAGTTGCTAATTATTAAAAATACTAGAAAAACGTTTAAACTAATCTTCATGAAAATTTAAAAAGTTTTGTCCAAAAAATGCTTTTTAAATTCCCAACTTCCCGTTCTGAAGTCACTACTTCCCTTTTGATTTGACAGCTGTCACGGATGTTTAAACAGCTGTAATATTTTTTTAAATGCCGTAAAAAGAAAACAAATACAGATTTAGAAGCCTAGGAGTTGAAATTTTACAATAGAGAAATAAAAAAAAGAATTATGATTTTTGGCAAAAATAACGTTTTCAACATAGACGGATACCTTAAATGACAAAAAGTATATTTTACTTTGAAATATTAATAAAAGTACACCTGTAAGAGACGCATTTTTCTTTTTATGCCTAGAAATTGATTTTGAGTTTCAGCATTAAATAGTTGTGCTGTTTTGTGAGAGCATTAACAAAATCTGTTTACATTTGCTAAAAAGAAAAATGAAGCATAAATCAATTTTAAAGTCTTATTTGAGAATATATTACATAAAGACCTTTCTAAATATTTCTAGCACTAGAGATTAAAAAAAAGTTTAAGGTATCTTTCTAGATGTGAGCTATAAAAAGCCTGTTCCTTTCAAATTAATGTCCATTTTGAATGTCAAATCCATTACCATTATAGAATGGTGACAAACTTGATAATAAACTTAACAACGATGCCAACATGGTATACAAACTTCATAAGTAATGAATTTGGTATTCAAATCAAAATGTTATAAAATTGGTTAGATTGCATAATTTATAACTCAGCTAACAATACAGATGTTTTCACAAACTAACTAGTAATAAATATTGAAAGTGTAAAAAAATATTTTAATATTAAAAATTAGGGTAATAGACTTGACACACACAATTTTATAACTTTGATAATGTTTAAATTCTAAAATTTGATATGGTTCTGTATTAATTAAATTAAATAATTTTATTGATTTCATAAAAATAGAACATATTTCTAAAGAAAAACATTCTTAAAAAAGCATTTTATAAAAAATCGCTAAAGTAAAAAACATTCTATAGAATAAACATATTTCTGAAGAAAAAGCACTCTATAGAAAAAACCATATTTCTAAAAAAATGCTTTTTAAAGAAGAAACATATCTTTAAAGAAAACAATTCTTTAGAAAAACCTATCTGTAAAGAAAATCATTCTAAAGAAAAAGTATTCTATAGAAAAAACATGTCGCAAATGAAAAATATTCTGTAGAAAAAACATATCTCTAAAGTAAAACGTTTTAAAAAAAATATATTTCTAAAGAAAAAGCTTTCTATAGAAAAAAAGCATGTATCTAAAGAAAAGCTTTCTAAAGATAAAACATACCTTTAAACAAAAGCATTCTTTAGAAAAATGTATCTCTAAAGAAAAACATTCTGAAGAAAAGGTATTCTATAGAAAAGACATATCGCTAAAGAATAACATTCTATAGAAAAAACATATTTCTAAAAAAACATTCTTTAGAAAAAACATATTTCTAAAGAAAAAGCATTCGATATAAAAAACACATATCTAAGGAAAAGCTTTTTACAGAAGAAACATATCTTAAAACAAAACAATTCTTTAGAAAAACGTATCTGTAAAAAAAAGCATTCTATAGAAAAAACATATCGCAAAAGAAAAACATTCTATAGAAAAAACATATCTCTAAAGTAAAACGTTTTAAAGAAAAAACATATTTCTAAAGAAAAAGCTTTCTTTAGAAAAAACATGTATCTAAAGAAAAGCTTTCTAAAGATAAAACATACCTTTAAATAAAAGCATTCTTTAGAGAAACGTATCTCTAAAGAAAAACATTCTGAAGAAAAGTATTATATAGAAAAGACATATCGTTAAAGAAAAGCATTCTACAGAAAAACATATTTTAAAAAAACTTTCTTTAGAAAAAACAAATTTCTAAAAAACTTTCTTTGGAAAAAACACATTTCTAAAGAAAAAGTATTCTATAGGCAAAAAACATATATCTAAAGAAAAGCTTTTTAAAGAAGAAGCATATCTTAAAAGAAAACAATTCTTTAGAAAAACGTATTTGTAAAGAAAAGCATTCTAAAGAAAAGGTATTCTATAGATAAAACATATCGCAAAAGAAAAACATTCTACAGAAAAAAACATATCTCTAAGGCAAAACGTTTTAAAGAAAAAACATATTTCTAAAGAAAAAGGCTTTCTATAGAAAAAAAAGCATGTATCTGAAGAAAAGCTTTCTAAATATAAAACATATCTTTAAAGAAAAGCATTCTTTAGAGAAACGAATCTCTAAAGAAAAACATTCTGAAGAAAAGTATTCTATAGAAAAGACATATCGTTAAAGAAAAACATTCTATAGAAAAGACATATCGTTAAAGAAAAACATTCTACAGAAAAACATATTTCTAAAAAAACATTCTTTAGAAAAAAGACATATCTAAAGAAAAAGTATTCTATAGAAAAAAGAAACATATATCTAAAGAAAACAATTCTTTAGAAAAATGTTACTGTAAAGAAAAGCATTCTAAAGAAAATATATTCTATAGAAAAAAAATATATCGAAAGAAAAGCTTTTTAAAGAATTAAAGGTTTTTAAAGCATATCTTTAAAGAAAACAATTCTTTAGAAAAACGTATCTGTAACGAAAAGTATTCTAAAGAAAAAACATATCGTAAAGAAAAAAAACATTCTACAGAAAAAACATATCTAAACGTTTTATAGAAAAAACATATTTCTAAAGAAAAACGCTTTCTATAGAAAATAAAACATGTATCTAAAGAAAAGCTTTCTAAAGATAAAACATACCTTTAAAGGAAAGCATTCTTTAGAAAAACGTATCTCTAAAGAAATAGTATTCTATAGAAAAGACATAAAGCTTAAGAAAAATATTGAATAGATAATGCATATCTCTAAAGTAAAAACATATTTCTAAGAGGAAAAAAATGTGCCACAGAAAAAACTTATCTCTATAGATAAAAACATACCTGTATAGGAAAAAAACATATATCTGAGGGTAAAACAGTCTTTAACACTAAAGTTCAAATTATTAAGTTTCAATATAGGTAAATTTAATAGAAAAACATATTGACATTTTCCAAAATGAAATCAACAAATTCACCTGATCAAAAATTTTCTCTAATTAAAAAAAAATTTTTTTTAATTTAATCGATGATTTGGTAAGTTTATTACAGACTGCTATTGTAAAAGCCTTGCTGCAATAATGTTCGTAAACAATAAGATCGTCACATCGACTACTGCGTCAAGTCTGAAAGAACGTAAAATGTACACAGAAAATACACAAAAGATATCACTAGTGCTGAAGTAACTTGTCTAAGAGCAACAATAGTATATAATAGAAAGAGAGGAATAAATCGATTTGATCAAAACAGAAAAGTGTAAAGAATCATCAAAAGGGTTGACATTTTTTTCTTGATATTAATATTGCAAATGGTTGTCAGGCGACAGTGGACTTTTATCGAGAAGAAATCTGGCTGAAATGTTACAATATTTCTATCTCATTTAGAAATGAAATGTAGCTAAAAGCAAGCAACAAAAGGTTAGTTTTGATATCCATCATCATGTAATGAATAAAACTATTAAGAATAAAAGCTTTAAGGGTTTACTTTAAGGACGAGAATGTTTATGTTATATTATTACTAGTTTATGTATTAATAACACAGGCCTGCGATGAAAAAAATACAAAGGATGTGACAACTGAACTTAACGTATTTTTTAGTACTGATTTTGAAAAGAATCATTAAAAATGTCTATCACGTCACATTTTTTGAAAAATTGAATTTTATGTGGTTTTTTATGAATATTTCTCACGTATTTTGCTTTCATACTTTCCTTCATGTTTTGACATTTTACCGTGATGAAACCCTCAAAATTACCCTGCTGTGGTAAACTACAACAGCGCAGTTAGTATTTTAGGGCTTTTAAAGCTTCAATGTTGATCCAGATATCCAATTAGACAGATTCCTGGAAGCGCGCAAGCCTGGGAAGAGCCTAGGAACGCGCAATGTCCCTCTTCATCATCCCTCCCTCCCGTCGCAATGGCTGTTAACCTATAGCAACGCTCAAATCCTTATCAGTGACCTTATGTAAGCACCAGTACTTAGTCTGTAAAAGAGGCAACTCATTTATTAGGCTCCAGATTGAAAGAAAAAAACTTATTGGCCAAAGGAACCACTTTTTATTGGTACAGGAATCGTGAAAAGGAATTTATTCAGTATTTTGACGAAGACGAGAACCTCATTTATTGCTCAGATGTTCCTGGATTGATGAGAAAATTTAAGATTCCCTACAATAAAGATGAATGGAGGCTTTTTATAGATTCATGAAAAAGGAACCTTAAAGCTGTCCTACTTCATCAAGGAAACCAATGGGCGTCTGTGCCAGTTGAATACTCGGTGCATTTAAAAGAAAGGTATGAAAACCTATCTCTCGTTCTCAACAAAATAAAATATGAAAACCAAGGTTGGATCATTTGCTGGGATTTAAAATTCATCACCATGCTTCTTGATCAACAAAACGGGTATACAAAATTTCCGTGTTATAGAGTGAGACAGCCGTGACAAAACACAATATTGGGTCAGAAAAGATTGGCTCAAAAGGCAGAATCTTGCGCCAGGCACCAAAAATGTAATTCGAGAAAGTTTAGTTGATAAAAAAAAAATATTACTACCCCCCTGGACATAAAATTAGGTGTTATGAAGCAGTTTGTTAAGGCTCTTCCAAATGATGGTGAGTGCTTAAAATATATGTTAAAAAAGTTTCCTGGATTTTCTGAAGCCAAATTGAAAGAGGGAGTCTTCGTAGGACCAGACATCCGAAAACTTATTAGGAATAACAAATTTGAGACAACTATGACATTAAAGGAAAGAGAAGCTTGGGTTGCCTTCAAAGATGTTGTGGAAAAATTTCTGGGCAATCACAAAGATCCTAAATTTAAAAGAATTGTTGGCAACGTGCTAGACAAATTTCAAGTGTTGGGCTGCTCCATGTGTGTAAAATTGCATTTCCTCCAATCGCATTTGGACTTTTTTCCGAAAATTTAGGATCCGTCAGCGAAGAACAGGGAGAAGGTTCCACCAAGACATGAAGGATATGGAGAGAAAATATCAAGGTAGGTGGAATAAGAATATGCTTGCCGACTATTGTTGGATGTTAGCAAGAAATGAAGATAAGATTGAACATAAAAGAAGAACGTCAAAAAGAAATTTTAACGGAAAAAAATGTACGTAACTAAATTTAAATGTCTTTGTTTCGTATTGAGTTTCAAATATATTTCAAACTTACATTTATTACATATAAACCTTAATAAAACTTAAAAACAGGTCGTTGGGGGTTTTTCTAGGACTGTTTTTCTTATAAAATTAATGTAAAAAATTTATTAACGAGGGAACTTTTTGTCTCGCCCTGGTGCAGCTCATGCGTTCTGGTTGCGATGGCTTTCATTCTTTATATACAAAATGTATACATTTTTAATTTTAATTGTTGTTTAAAAATTAATATGCCTAATCATAAACAGATTAAATAAACTCACATGAATAGATAAAACCCACTGTTGCCAGTCAGTACAAGCTAACAGTTCGAGAGCACTTTTTCCATATAGGATATTACCAGTAATATGTACATCAATTTTACAAAAAATCCTGACGTGATGGAAAAAAATGGACGTCATTTTCGAAATCAGCATACCAAATAACTTAAAAATAAGAAAAAACTTCTCTTGTATTTTTCAAAAATTTCAATTTCGCAGGCCTGTGTAATTAATACATTCTGTAAGAATTATGAATCTACCATATCCATTTGAAATTATCAATTATTTAGCGTATAACATATAAAATAAAGTTTTACCGAAATTAAGATATTTCAAATCACATAATTCTGTACACATTAATGCTGTGCAGCTTTCCAAATTACCTGGCCTTGAAATATTACTCAAATTTAAGAATAAGAAATACCAAAATCCCTTTCAATAGTAGAATTTGTAATTCTCTCAAGAATACTTCTGAGTAATCCCATATCTAACAATTTATTATTTTGTGAATTATATTCATCATTATAACGTAATCAAAAAGATTACATTGTATTGTAAACATTAGAAAAGTAATATCAGTAATATCAGTAAACAATATAAAAGTAATTCAGGAAGGTTCATCTGGAAGGTCAGTAATCAAAGGATTTGATGGCCGTTTTGTTTCAAATTTTATACTTTTTCTTCCATTTTTTATAAGATTTAAGATTTTTCTTGCAGTACCTAAAAAATGTAAGATTAAACCTTTAAACTTATGTGACAGCCATTTTGTTATTAGTGGTATACATTATGTTTATATACAGTTATAAAGGATCAATGATATTTTCTGCATTGGTAAAAAGAGATTCTTATAGCTTAATCTTTAAAAAGAGAATCATTGTAGCAAAGCACGGGAAAACTGACAAATAGAACTAAACACAAAAACTTATTACACAAAATTTATATAATTCCACAACTTTTATGCAAATATATAACCGTTGACACAAAATAATCAACAAGAAAATCATTTAAAAACGATAAAACTTAGTTTGAGAGATTCTACAAGATCAACTTTTGAACACAGAATCACTGTAGAAAAGCATGGAAATACAGACAAATAAAACTAAACACAAAAATTTATTATACAAGATTTATGTAATTCCACAACTTTTATGTAAATAGATAACCGTTGACCCAATATATCAATAAGCAAATGAATTAAAAGCAAAAAGACAATTCGAGAGATTCTACAAGCTTAATCTTTAAACACAAAATCACTGTAGAAAAGCACGAGAATACAAACAAATAGAATTGAACATAAAAATTCACTACAGAAAAAGATTTATGTAATTCCACAACTTTTATGTAAATATGTTACCAATGACAAAAAATATCAACAAGCAAATCAATTAAACCAATAAGACAGTCTCAGAGATTTTACAAGCTTAATCTTTAAACACAGAATCACTGTAGAAAAGCACGGAAATACAGACAAATAGAACTAAACAAAATAATTTATTACACAAAATTTATGTAATTCCACAACTTTCACGTAAATAGATCACCGCTCACGCAAAATATCTACAAGCAAATCAATTAAAAACAATAAGACATAGTTTGAGAGATTCTACAAGCTTAATCTTTAAACACAAAATACTGTAGAAAAGTACGGAAATACAGGCAAATAGAACTGAACACAAAAATTTATTATACAAGATTTATGTAATTCCACAACTTTTACGTAAACAAATCACCGTTGAAGCAAAATAGCAACTAGTTAATCAATTAAAAACAATAAGACAGTTTGTGAGACTCTACTAGCTTATTCTTTAATCACTGAATCACTGTAGAAAAGCACAGATATGCAGACAAATAGAACTAAACACAAAAATTTATTACACAAAATTTATGTAATTCCACAACTTTTATGCAAATATGTTACCAATGACAAAAAATATCAACAAGCAAATCAATTAAACCAATAAGACAGTTTCAGAGATTTTACAAGCTTAATCTTTAAACACAGAATCACTGTAGAAAAGCACGGAAATACAGACAAATAGAACTAAACACAAAAATGTATTATACAAGATTTATGTAATTCCACAACTTTCACGTAAATAGATCACCGCTCACGCAAAATATCAACAAGCAAATCAATTAAAAACAATAAGACATAGTTTGAGAGATTCTACAAGCTTATTCTTTAAACACAAAATACTGTAGAAAAGTACGGAAATACAGGCAAATAGAACTGAACACAAACATTTATTATACAAGATTTATGTAATTCCACAACTTTTACGTAAATAGGTCACCGTTGACGAAAAATATTGACAAGAGAATCAATTAAAAACAATAAGACTTAGTTTGAAACATTCTACAAGATTAATCTTTAAACACAGAATCATTGTAGAAAAGCACGGAAATACAGACAAATAGATCTAAACACAAAAATTTATTGCACAAGATTTATGTAATTCCACTACTTTTACGTAAACATGTTATTGACACAAAATATCACAAGTAAATCAATGAAAAACAATAAGACTTAGTTTGTGAGATTCTAAAAGCTTAATTTTTGAATACAGAATCACTGTAGCAAAGCACTGGACTACAGACAAGTAGGACCAAAAAGAAAAAAATATTATACAAGATTTATATAATTCCACAACTTTTATGTAAATATGTTACCAATGACAAAAGATATCAACAAGCAAATCAATTAAACCAATAAGACAGTTTCAGAGATTTTACAAGCTTAATCTTTAAACACAGAATCGCTGTAGAAAAGCACGGAAATACAGACAAATATATCTAAACACAAAAATTTATTGCACAAGATTTATGTAATTCCACTACTTTTATGTAAACATGTTATTGACACAAAATATCAACAAGCAAATCAATGAAAAACAATAAGACTTAGTTTGTGAGATTCTACAAGCTTAATTTTTGAACACAGATTCACTATAGAAAAGCACGGAAATACAGACAAACAGAATTAAGCACAAAAATTTATTATACAAGATTTATGTAATTCCACAACTTTTATATAAATATGTTACCATTGACACAAAATATCAACAAGCAAATCAATGAAAAACAATAAGACTTAGTTTGTGAGATCCTACAAGCTTAATTTTTGAACATAGAATCACTGTAGAAAAGCACGGGACTACAGACAAGTAGGATTAAAACAAAAAGTTTTTATACAAGATTTATATAACTCTATAACTTTTACATATATATATTGCCGTTGACATAATACATCAATAAAGAAATTAATTAAAAATAATAAGACTTAGTTTGAGAGATACTACAAGCTTAATCTTTAAACTCAGTACTGTAGAAAAGCACGGGAATACAAACAAGTACTAAAAACAAAAATTTATTACGTAGTTCCACAACTTTTACAAAAATATAAATCCTCAATAAGCAAATCAATTAAAAACAATAAGGATTAGTTTGAGAGATTCTACAGCCAGCTTAATCTTTGGCAGCAAACGAGAATTTCACAAAGCTAACGCTCCATGTAGCATTAGTTCGTCAGCCAATATAAAGACATTCTACTAGTAAGATTAAAGACGAAATATTCGCTTTCAAGTAGAGAATAGTTTCGGATTACGTGCCTGCTCTTAGCTGGTAGTGAAATGCACATCTGAAACCGATTTCTAACTACATAAGATAAGGGAAACATAAGAACATATTTTCTTATTGTATTATTAGGTTAGCTTTTATTCACGTAAAGGGGATATAAAGAAAATCGTTAGGAATCAATGTGCAGGATCAATATGTGCTTTAGTTTATTCCTAGATTGTTAAGATAAAAATTATTTTTAACTCTAAAGAGCTATCTTTACGTCTGGGATATGTTTTCTAATTATTATTTCTTGTATACGAAGTATAGAGATATTTGTATTTGTGAAAAATTTTTATTATGTTCTCTTGTAAAATTTGAAATTTGTAACCCAATGCCTTTTACTTTCAATATACAGTTATGTGTATTCTTCGAAGGAAAGAATCATTTTTAAACTAACAACCCA
Organism: Pardosa pseudoannulata; assembly: GCA_032207245.1. NCBI lineage: Eukaryota > Metazoa > Arthropoda > Arachnida > Araneae > Lycosidae > Pardosa > Pardosa pseudoannulata. The sequence goes on from CM063497.1 coordinate 58,786,015, forward strand.
GTAACGATTCGTTTTAGTTATTTGAATAAATAATGTTTTTTCAGAGTTACAATACGTATAAATATTTTAGTTCGTATAGTGACTTTTTCCACAAAAATAAATTTAGAGGTACAGTCGGGAGTTCTTGACAGTAATACAAGAATATTATTAAACGATAATTAATGAAATGATTTTAGGTATTTTAATAATTTCAAATTAACATTTTGTAATTTTTTTGCCCGTCATTAATGACAGGGGAGAAAAAGGAAATAATTTTTCTACATGATATTCTACGGTACGGTTCTTTTTTCTATTTATGACTCCGAATCAATAATTTACTTGCGTCTGTGTGAACAAGAAGCGTAGGGAAAAAAATCCGGTCTATAAAGCACGGTTAGTTGAATTGATCCACATTATTTCCTTTCTCTTCAGAGAAAGATTCTCTCAGCCGAGAGTTTGTGTTGCGTACAATTGCGGGATCATCTATTAACATTGGTAATAACACAGCATGTATTGAATTTATAAAACCTTCAGGAACGATACATTAGGGCAGTTGTTTTACAACCTGCAACATGGTATCATTGGCCCATTAAATGGACGTCGGAGAAAAGGGAAATAATTTTTCTACATGTGATATTTATTGGATGTCTACATATTTTTTTCTTTTTATGACGCCAAATCAATAATTTACTTCAGTCTGTGGGAACAAGAAGTGCAGGAAAAAGTACAGTCTATAAGGCACGTTAGTTGAATTAATCCACCATATTTCCTTTCTCTTCAGACAAAGATTCTCTCAGCCGAGAGTTTGTGTCACGTACAATTGCGGGATCATCTACTAACATTGGTAATAACACAGCATGTATTGAATTTATAAAACCTTCAGGAATGATACATTAGGGCAGTTGTTTTACAACCTGCAACATGATATCTTTGGCCCATTAAATGGACGTCAGAGAAAAGGGAAATAATTTTTCTACATGGATATTTATTGGATGTCTACGGGATATTTTCTATTTATGACGCAAAATCAACAATTTACTTCAGTCTGTGGGAACAAGAAGTGCAGGAAAAAGTACAGTCTGTAAGGCACGTTAGTTGAATTAATCCACCATATTTCCTTTCTCTTCAGACAAAGATTCTCTCAGCCGAGAGTTTGTGTCACGTACAATTGTGGGATCATCTATTAACATTGGTAATAACACAGCATGTATTGAATTTATAAAACCTTCAAGAACGATACATTAGGGCAGTTGTTTTACAACCTGCAATATGGTATCATTGGCCCATTAAATGGACGTCGGAGAAAAGGGAAATAATTTTTCTACATGTGATATTTATTGGATGTCTACGGGATATTTTCTTTTTATGAAGCCAAATCAATAATTTACTTCAGTCTGTGTGAACAAGAAGCGTAGAAAAAAGTACAGTCTGTAATGCACGTTATACGTTAGTTGAATTAATCCACCATATTTCCTTTCTCTTCAGACAAAGATTCTCTCAGCCGAGAGTTTGTGTCACGTACAATTGTGGGATCATCTACTAACATTGGTGATAATACAGCTTGTTTTGACTATATAAAACATTCGGGAACGATTCATCAGGGCAGTTGTTTTACAACCAGCAACCCGGTGTTTGTTCCATCAAACGGACGTGGGAGAAATAGCAAATAAGGTTTTTACATGCGATATTTCTGTCATGCGTACAGGATTTTTTCTATTTATGACACCAAATTAATTATTTATTTTCGTTTCTCTGAACAAGAAGCGTAGGAAAATGTCCAGTCTATACGGCACGGTTAGTTGAATTAATCCCCATAATTTCCTTTCACTTAAAAAAGATTCTCTTAGCCCAGAATTTGTATCGCGTACAATTGCGGAATCATCTACTAACAATGTTAATAATACAGTCTGTTGTGTCTTTATAAAACCTTTAAGAACGATACATTAGGGCAGTTGTTTTACAACCAGCAACCCGGTATGTTTGTTCCATCAAACGGACGTGGGAGAAATGGCAAATAAGTTTCTACATGCGATATTTCTGTCATGCTTGCAGGATTGATGCATGCATGACACCAAATCAATAATTTACTTGTGTTTGTCTGAACAAGAAGCGTAGGAAAACGTCCAGTCTATAAGGCACAGTTAGTTAAATTAATTTACATTATTTCCTTTCACTTCAAAAAAAAGATTTTCTCAGCAGAGAGTTTGTGTCGTTTACAATTGCGGAAACATCTACTAACATTGGTAATAATACAGCCTATTTTGACTTTATAAAACCTTCAGGAACGATTCATTAGGAGAGTTGCTTTACAACCTGCAACACGGTATCTTTGATCCATTAAATGGAAGCAGGAGAAATAGGAAATGGGACTTTTACATGCGATATTTCCTGCAGATGGTACAGGTTCTTTCTTTTCTTTTCTATTTATGACGTCAAATTAATAATTTACTTGTGTCTGTTTGAAAGAGAAGCGTAGGGAAAAGTCCGGTCTGTAAGGCAAGGTTAGGCAAATAAGGAAAGATTATCTCTTAAAAAGGAAGATTCTGACGAGTTTTACCTACGAGGGCGGATCATCTTCTATCACAGTTTCTCTTGACTATATAACGCCTTGAGAAGCGGCAATGTTAGAGTAGTTATTTTATAACTTGTAACCCGGTATGTATCGTCCATCATATGAAAGCAGGAGAAATGGGAAATAGTATTTTTACATGCGATATTTCCTGCAGATGTACAGGTTCTTTCTTTTTTTTCTTCTATATATGACGCCAAATCAATAATTTACTTGTGTCTGTGTGAACATGAAGGGAAAGAAAATGACCGGGCTATAAGACAAAGTTAGACAAATAAGGCAAAATTATGTCTTAAAAAGAAAGATTCTCTATGTCGAGCGTTCGTTTCGCCTACGATGGCGGATCTTCTTCTAACCTAGTTTGTCTTGACTATATAACGCCTTCAGAAACAATAACATTAGAGTAGTTATTTTATAACTTGTAACCCGGTATGTTTCGTCCATCATATGGAAGCAGGAGAAATAGGAAATGGGACTTTTACATGCGATATTTCCTGCAGATGTACAGGTTCTTTCTTTTTTTCTTCTATTTATGACGCCAAATCAATAATTTACTTGTGTCTGTGTGAACATGAAGGGAAAGAAAATGACCGGGCTATAAGACAAAGTTAGACAAATAAGATAAGATTAGCTCTTAAAAAGAAAGATTCTCTATGTCGAGCGTTCGTTTCGCCTACGATGGCGGATCTTCTTCTAACCTAGTTTGTCTTGACTATATAACGCCTTCAGATACAATAACATTAGAGTAGTTATTTTATAACTTGTAACCCGGTTTGTTTCGTCCATCATATGGAAGCAGGAGAAATAGGAAATGGGACTTTTACATGCGATATTTCCTGCAGATGTACAGGTTCTTTCTTTTTTTCTTCTATTTATGACGCCAAATCAATAATTTACTTGTGTCTGTGTGAACATGAAGGGAAAGAAAATGACCGGGCTATAAGACAAAGATAGACAAATAAGATAAGATTAGCTCTTAAAAAGAAAGATTCTCTATGTCGAGCGTTCGTTTCGCCTACGATGGCGGATCTTCTTCTAACCTAGTTTGTCTTGACTATATAACGCCTTCAGATACAATAACATTAGAGTAGTTATTTTATAACTTGTAACCCGGTTTGTTTCGTCCATCATATGGAAGCAGGAGAAATAGGAAATGGGACTTTTACATGCGATATTTCCTGCAGATGTACAGGTTCTTTCTTTTTTTCTTCTATTTATGACGCCAAATCAATAATTTACTTGTGTCTGTGTGAACATGAAGGGAAAGAAAATGACCGGGCTATAAGACAAAGATAGACAAATAAGATAAGATTAGCTCTTAAAAAGAAAGATTCTCTATGTCGAGCGTTCGTTTCGCCTACGATGGCGGATCTTCTTCTAACCTAGTTTGTCTTGACTATATAACGCCTTCAGAAACAATAACATTAGAGTAGTTATTTTATAACTTGTAACCCGGTATGTTTCGTCCATCATATGGAAGCAGGAGAAATAGGAAATGGGACTTTTACATGCGATATTTCCTGCAGATGTACAGGTTCTTTCTTTTTTCTTCTATTTATGACTCCAAATCAATAATTTACTTGTGTCTGTGTAAACGAGAAGGGAAAGAAAATGACCGGTCTATAAAATAACGTTAGTGGAATTGATCCACTATATATTCTTTCTTTTAAGGAAAAGATTCTCTCGGCTGTATGTTTGTTCATCATAGGATTGTGGGATCATCTACAGTATAATATAGCCTATTATGACTTCAGAAACGGTACATTAAGCTAATTGTTTTAAAACCTGCAACCCTGAATGTTTTCCTCATCGTAAGATCATATTGCCAAGGTAGGCGCCAAAACCTGTATATCACAGATACGGTAAGTGAGGTTTTAAGGCCTTATATAGCCTCAAAGCCTACCAATATTAAATAGTTTAAACAATGGATAACCATTATATAGGAGAAAGTGGACGCTACAAAGTGTTTTTATATTATTATTAACTCAGAATTAAAAAAATTCGTACACATATAAATTGAAGTACAATTGAATTAATCCCATTAATATTTTCTTTTAATTAACATTTTTGTGTAATTCATTTTTATAGAATTTTTGGTAGATTTTAAGATACTCCTTGTGACTGTATTTTTCTTAGATTCCCATAAAGTATTTACCAAATATTCTTAATGTATTAAAACAAATCTGTACACCCGTTTTAAATTTGGACTTTATTTAGAGTTTTTAAAATCAATTTGAATTTCGAAAGCCCGATTGTTTTTCGAAAATTGTACGTACAGACTTAAAAATATTTCTGTAAATTAACTATTCAATATGTGTACAAAACAGTACACAAATATGTTCGAAAGATATTTTCAGTAATAATAATACATAAATAAAAGAAAAAATTGAAAAATAACTGATAATTTTTTAAAAAATTTCTGATATTTAAAATATTTTTAAAATCAGAAAATTAAAAAAAAACTGACGAAATATTATTTTCTTATTCGTTTTAAAGCATAATTATCTATTCTATTTTTATTCTTTATAAAGATGCATGTAGCTTTTTACATTATTCCATCTCATGAAATGTTATTACAAACTATTTCTAGTAAACGATAGAAAAAAATTCGTGAAAGTTTAAGATTCTATTTAAACTCGAAGAAAAAAAAACTTTTATTATTTACTCCCAGAAATTATAGCCTAGTTAATTCCTCCTACTCCTCCAAACGATATTTTTCTGCTTCTTTCAGAAATTAATTGAGATTTTGAGCCCGAAAAAAAGTATGATTTCTTTCTGTAGTTAATCGGGAATATTAGAAAGACTCCATTTCAGCTGGTCAGCAAATATGTGTACTCAAGAACCTTGACACTAATAGCTTAGAAAGGAAAGATAAATCACAAAGCAAATGGTGCGTGATTTTTTGTTTACCTGTGGGATTAACTACTGAACTACTATACGCAGATGAATTAAATCGAAAATGCTCTCTCGGCATCGTAAGTTGTGATGGGATTTGGGAACAATAATATGCATGCATAAAAATGTTTGAATTACGAACGTTTTAGTCATGTGTATAATCACAGAAGTGTATATTGCCTATTATTTCCTATCATCCTTCTGGCTGTATCTTTGTTATGCACTATATTTATCCTCAAGGGTACGAAACGTATAATTAAAATTTTCAGTTTGTGTTAGAGTGGTGCTAAGAGATACTATTTTGTAACACGAAAGAGGGTTAAAGAAACCGGGACTTATTGCTTAACATTTTGTGCTAATATTTAATGAAGTGTGGTTTGGTTTGGTTTGGAGCTCTACGGTCTAATAGTCTGTTACACGAGGGCTATGAAACCGGGACCTATTGCTTAACTTTTTGCTTTTGAATTTGAGGTATGGTTTGGGGCGTTACGATTTGATAGTCTGCTACACAAGAGCTGATAAAACCGGGACCTACTGTTTTTTTCCGCTGGAATTTTATGAGGTATGATTTGGTTTGGAGTGTTACGGTCTACCAATCTGCTACACGAGGGCTATGAAACCGTGACCTTTTGCTTAACTTTTTGCGTTTGAATTTGAGGTACGGTTTGGAGCGTTACGGTTTAATAGTCACACAAGAGCTGATAAAACCGGGACCTACTGTTTTTTTTTTTTTTTTCCTCTGGAATTTTATGAGGTAGGGTTTGGTTTAGAGTGCTACGGTCTACCAATTTGCTACACGAGGGCTATGAAACCGGGATCTATTGCTTAACTTTTTGCTTTGGAATTTTATGCGGTATGGTTTGGGGAGCTACAGTCTGCTACACAAGAGCTAATGAAACCGGGACCTGCTGCTTCATTTTTTTGGCCTGGAATTTAATGAGGAATGGTTTAGTTTGGTTTGGAGAGCTACGGTCTAATAGTCTGCTACACAAGATCTAATAAAACCAGGACCTACCTTTTTTTTTCGCTGGAATTTTATGGTTTGGTTTGGTTTGGAGCGCTACGGTCTACCGGTCTGCTACGCGAGGGCTATGAAACCAGGATCTACTGCTTAACTTTTTGTGCTGAAATTTTATAAGGTAGGGTTTGGTTTGGTTTGGACAGCTACGAGTCTACTGAACGAGGGCTATAAAACTGTGATCTACGACTTAACATTTTGAACAGTAATTTTATGAAATATGGTTTGGTTTGATTGAATATTACCTCTTAATAAGTAAGCGCATTTTGATCAGAATTAAACATGGATAAATTGATAGATGATTTTTCGACACAAAAAGCCAGAAAAATTGCTATTGTTTGAGTTTCAACTAACAAGCTTTTTGTATAGCAGAAACGATCCTCGGTTGTTTTATCTGTAATAAATTTGAAATTCTGTATTGCATTATTTTGATTGTTTAGTCTTAGTTCTTTTGTTGTGGCCAATGCCCCTTGGATGAGGCAAACACACTTGCCAGAGGCCACACAATTTAAGGTGAAGTAGTACAAGAAGCGCAAATTCTACAAGAAGTAAATGTTAGGGGACTAATGCGTCATGACAATGCATCTTCACATACAGCCGGACTAACAGTTGAGTTTCTTAAACAAAAACAAATTAAAGTGATAGAACATCCGCCGTATTAACCTGATCTAGCTATGAGTGTCTTTTGATTATTGTTTAATCTAAAAATAGAACTTACGTGGACGTCGTTTCCATTCAGAAGAAGAGATTGATGCGGCTATGAATGCATTTTTTCATCTATTCCAAGAAATGAATGGCTTGAGGCATTTAAACTGAGGAAAATTCGTCTACAAAAGTGCATTGATGCTGGAGGAGACTGCTTTGAACACATCTAAAATTTTTAAGTATAACTTTAAAAACCTAGTTGTATCTCAAAAATTTCAGAGTGACCCTCGTATTTGTACAGTGGTCTCTCACATGTCTTCTCTGTCTGGCGTGCTTTTCAATTCTGCTTTTTTTACTGACCATGAAATTTCTGTTTAACCTCCTCGTTTGAAGCGAATCGTCCAGGGCTTAGAACCGAAAACCGGAAAAAAAAACCGTAATTTTGATCGAAACGAAAACCGGAACTGGAGCGAAAAAAAAGTCGGTTTATTTCGGTTTGTGAACCAGCTATATATTTTTTTTAGTTGAACCGGAATATTACCACATTAGAATTACCCCACACTACTAGTTTATCCCTAAAAACCGTTACTTTTGTTGCAACAAAAACCGGAACTGAACCACTGAACCGATATAATTTTTTTAGCTGAACCGTAATATTAGCTCATTAGAATTACCCCACACTACTAGTTTATCCCTAAAAACCGTTATTTTTGGTGCAACGAAAACCGGAACTGCACCTATAAAATTATTTTAGCTGAACCAGAATATTACCACATTAGAATTACCACATACTACTAATTTATCCCTAAAAACCGTTACTTTTGGTGCAACGAAAACCGGAACTGAGTCGATATTTTTTGTTGAACCGGAATATTACCTCATTAGAATTACCATACACTACTAATTTATCCCTGTAACTACTTTTTGATCATCCCTCGTACTCAATTAAATTTTCCATTCGTGGAAACATTAAAGATTATCATGAAAATAATATTTTGCATACCTGGAACTTTTGGCTATAATTCAATATCTTGTATTTTCTATGGAATGCATTATTTTCGTTTACAAAAGAGTATACCACAATATTTTAGAGATAATTTAAAAGCAAAAATATTATTCTCGCTTTTATTGAAAAAAATCCTCTATGGACGTAAGAAATTTTCCATTTTATCGCAGGGAAAAGTTAGTTAAAAGAATTCCCCATAGGCTGAAATATTTCTTTAATATTCTAACGCTGAATTAAATATAATCGAATAGGGTGAACACTGCGTTTTATACAAACCAGGAATTTGTGTAAGGGATGATAAGTTTTCTAATTTTTGTTAGAATAGGGGTAGTATACGTTAACATTTTATTATGAGAATTCATGTAGATATAAAATTATAACCAACTGCTTTTAATATTATATTAATGACATTATAATGCTTGTACTTTCCAACAATAGTCAGCAAGTGCATGCACAGCTGTGGGAGAAATTTCTAAGAAGAATTTAGATGCAATTGTTGACTTCGAGTTTGAGGGACCCCTGAGGAGAAGTTATAGATCACGGAATGGCACAAGCGTAACGGTCAAGCTAGCACAGAGATGTAACAGTCAGTTATGGAGGCAGGGGATAAAAATAATGTCAGCTTTCACAAAAGGGGCTATTTTAAAGAGCCCACCTGCACGCCCGAAGGGGGTGCAGATGTGGAAAAATGTCACCAAACAAGCGATTGGAAAAGAAGAAAAACGGGCGTTAAAACCGAGGTGAGGAGTTGGGAAAGAGAGTGTAGAAAAAGGAGTCGAAGTCGGGATTGAAGAATTTGCTGGCCATCCAGAGAACCCGGACCTGCAATCGAGTCCCGAAACCCGCATGCCAGCATGGACGTACAGCAAAATAACGGCCGCTACGCCAGTACCTACACCCTTTAAGCCCTTTACATCATGATGAAAGCTCGAACCTGCAATATCCGGAGGTAAATAGATTTAACATATTTACGACGGTTATTTAAGCCTCTGTTAGTAATTCAATATTTTGATTAAGGAATAACGCATAACTAACGAGAATTGTAATAATTATTGTGTAAATATGAATATGAAACATAAATAATTGCTAGTTATGTTATATGGTGATCAAATATATCAATTTGTAAATAGTGTTGTCAAATGAAACACCTTGGTTTGTTCACTCATACACAAAATACTAGTCAAAAGTACGTGTCTTAATCTAACCTTTGGCCAGGCCGACTTCTCAACTCCATAAAATAGTCAGCTTCTAATTGGGTAAGGGAAATTTATCCCAACGAATTTAACAATACAAGTTCTTACTTAAGCGGCTCATTTTAACTTGTTTTTGTTGCTTGAGAAGTCGATCTGCGTAATGAGGTGTGCAAAACAACTTCGTTTTATGAGGTTCTGCTCGTGCCTGTTCTGGGTTAGCCTAAGTTTTAGTAAGATCAAATGTATTCATTTTTGTAATCGTTTTCAATGTTTTTCTTTTACTAGTAATAATATTGTTTAACAGTTTAAGTTACCAGTTTAAAGGATTCTATACCATGTTTATTTGCCTTCAACCTTTTCTTTGTATGTTTTAAGTAAATTAAACGTTAGTTTTATTTTTAAAAGTTTGTTTATGTTCATTTACATTTAAAACACATTGCTGATACTCTGCAACGATAACTTTTACAATTCCATTTTTTTTACAATTTAAGACTGTTTAAGAAGTCTGTTTAATTTTTAGTTTGACTAAATTAGATTGACTATCAAATAGTGTGCAGAATAAATGTCTTAATCTAAATATAAGGTATCATATTTTTACTGTGTAAACGAACCCTTTGGAAACGAACACTGGTGTTAGTTTTGTAAATACATTACAACAATGCTAATATATGAATGTGCTACCTTCACATGATTGAGGTTAAAAATAGAATAAAAGAACAAATACACATTGAAGAGGGCTGCTTCGCACCCAGCCTTCGGTCTGGACTGTGAAGTTTCTTAGTAAAGGTAATATGGCTTTAATGTGTGTATGTATATCTTTATATATAAAATTCTTCTGTCCGTGTGTTTGAAATAAAACTATTACTAAACGGCTGGACTGCATCAGGAATTGGGTATTGCGCTGAAGACAATTACAATGTACAGTAGAATGTACAATAGAACCTCGATTATCCGAGCTAATTGGGACTGCTAGTACCTCTGATACCGGAAATCTCGGTTAATAGAAACCATGTATAAAAACTTTCCGTGCTTGCGAATTTAAATAACTTTTAAAGTAAAAACAATAGAACGTCCTTTAAATGATAAAACATATATGAACTTATGTTTCACAGCTAAAAAGATTTAAAAAGGGTGTTATATTTCTTGGAAGGTGAATGCTTTTGTGGGGAAGAAGTGCCTGTAGCACGGACAACGAACTAAAATCTTGCCAGTAAATTTAATAAAAATCTTTGCGTTAACCATATTATTGAATTATCTCAGTATGACTATGCAGACACTTCAAATAGGAGACATCCCACGGCCATCTTAGGTAAAGACCTATCTTAAATTTTATTTGCTGACGATTGTCTCTTCCCGTCTTTGGATTGGCTCCTAGTTACTAGTTTTCATTCCTCCCCTACTGTTAGTGTTTTCCCCCCCCTCTACTCTCACTTCACTCTGGCTGCAGCCGTTAATTTGGGCTCCTACTTTGGTGTTCCTTTTTTTTTTCCTTTCTTTGTTGTTTTATATTTTATTACATTTTTTTTTTTTTATTTTTTTATGTTTTTTTTTGTTTCCTTTCTTGTTTTTTTTCGTTTTTTTTTTTTGTTTTTTTTTTTTTATTTTTTTTTTTTTTTTTCCTTTTTTTTTTTTTTTTTTTATTATTTTTTTGTTGCTTTTTTTTTTTTCCCTATAAAAAGGAGAAAAAAAATTAGACTTCCTTATTGACTCTCGATTATAGGTTAAAGGTTCAGAAAAAAAAATGGTGTTTAAAAATATTATGGGGTCTTAAAAATAAAAGAATATAAAATATAAAAATAAGAGAATTAAAAGAAGATATATTGATATTTTTTTAAAATTTAATAATTTTGGGTTTTTTTAAAAATTATTTAATTTAATTTAGTATAAATATATTGGAAAAAATTTAATTTTTTTTTTTTTAATTTTGAAATTATCTATGATTTAAATTTTATAAAATTATTATTTTAATCTATATTTAAAAAAAAAAGAAATTATTTAAGTTTAATATATATTTATAATTTATTTTAATAAGAAATATATTAAATGATTAAAATAACATAATGCTAGAATATTTATTATTTTTATGTTGTAATTATTTTTTTTTTTTTTTTAATGGGGAAAAAAAGCGATAATGAAATTACACATCGAAAAGGTTAAATACAATGGGGCTCTAGATAGCAGAAAAATAATAAAGAGAATAAAATATTTAAAAATAAAGAAGAAAGTTTAAAAGTTATAAAAGGATAGGAAGATATTTTTGTAGATTTTTTTTTTTTTGGTTATTTTTTTTTATATATATATATGAGCCCGTCATATGAGTAATTTTTAATTTAGAATTGTAATGTATCCTATGAGGCAGGTAAAAAAAAGGTCTGTTTTTTGACTGAGAATTATCTTGAAACAAAAAACAGTCTATGATTAAATTTAAAATTATCACATATGTACCTAATCTATTATTTAAGCCAAATATAAAAGAAAATTATTTGCGTCATATCTAAGTTCAGTGATAAAACGTATGAAAATAATGCAGACGATATTTAAATAATTTAAAATAAAAAACTATTAAATGAGATGGTTAAAGGAATGACGTCATACTGCTAGAAAAAAATGTTATTCTTACCTATTTATTAAGTGATAAATTGATAAATTGAATCGCCTGCTCTTAACCGGGGAAAATAGGGCTTGAAATAAGGACATTAAACACTCGAAAAGGGGGGATGGGGTAAATTAAAGGTTAAATACAATAGGGCACTAGATAGCAGAAAAAATAATAAAGATAATAAAATATTTAAAAATAAAGAAAGTTTAAAAGTTATAAAAGGATAGGAAGATATTTTTGTAGATGCAAACATCAGTTTTTTTTTATTTTAATAATTTGGGGGGGAGTAAAAATATTATTATTTTACTAGCATATAGCCCGTCATATGACGGGATCAGTAAAATTTTTAATTTTCCAGAATTGTAAAGTATCCTATGAGGCAGGTAAAAAGAAAGTTCTGTTTTTTGGCTTAGAATTAACTTGAAACAAAAAACAGTCTATGATTAAATTTAAAATTATCACATATGTACCTAATCTATTATTTAAGCCAAATATAAAAGAAAATTATTTGCGTAATATCTAAGTTCAGTGATAAAACGTATGAAAATAATGCAGACGATATTTAAATAATTTAAAATAAAAAATGATTAAATGAGATGGTTAAAGGAATGACGTCATAATGCTAGAAAAAAATGTTATTTTACCTATTTATTATGTGATAAATTGATAAATTTAATCGCCTGCTCTTAACCGGGGAAAAAAAGGCTTGAAATAATGGCATTAAACACTCGAAAAGGGGGGAAGGGGTAGATTAAAGGTTAAATACAATGGGGCACTAGATAGCAGAAAAAATAATAAAGAGAATAAAATATTTAAAAATAAAGAAAGTTTAAAAGTTATAAAAGGATAGGAAGATATTTTTGTAGATGCAAGCATCAGTTTTTTAAAATTTTAATAATTTTTGGGGGGCGGGGTTTAAATTATTATTATTATACTAGCATATAGCCAGTCATAGGATGGGATCAGTAAAATTTTTAATTTTTCAGAATTGTAAGGTACCTTATAAGGCAGGTAAAAAAAAGGTCTGTTTTTTGGCTGAGAATTATCTTGGAATAAAATATAATCGATGATTAAATTTAAAATTACTACATATGTACCTAATCTATTATTTAAGCAAAATATAAAAGAAAATTATTTGCGTAATATCTAAGTTCAGTGATAAAACGTATGAAAATAGAGCAGACGATATTTAAATAACTTAAAATAAGAAATGATCTAATGAGATTTAATGACGTCATAATGCTTGAAAAAAATGCCATTTTTACCTGTTTATTATATGATAAATTTAATCGCCTACTCTTAAGCGGGGAAAATAGGGCTGAAAATAATGGCATTAAACACTCGAAAAGAGGGGAAGGGGTAGATTAAATTTAAATACAATGGGGTACTGGATAGCAGAAAAAAATTAATAAAGAAAATAAAAGATTTAAAAATAAAGAAGAAAGAAGAAAGTTTAAAAGTTATAAAAGGTTAGGAAGATATTTTTGTAGATGCAAGCATCAGATTTTTAAAATTTTAATAATTTTTTTGGGGGGGGTTAATTTTAATTTTTTAAATTATTACTATTATGTAACATTAAGAGAGAGAAAATTAGAAATTAAATAATTAAAAGGAAGAGAGAGAAGAAATGTTAACTTGAAAAAGAGTAAAATGCGTCATCGTGGCACGTGCTTCATTAAATTAAGGAGAGTAATAAGTTTGTAAAAAAAAAAAAATTACAGCGGAGTCATGAATTAAAGAAATACAGTATAACTAACTCCCTGTTCTTAGTAATTAAAATAAAAAGAATGAATAAAAAGAAAAAAAAATTTATTAAGATAAATAAAATAATATAATTTTAAAAATTTTATTATAAAAATAACATATTTTTTATTAAGATAAAAATAATATAATACAATTTATTAAGATAAAAAGAAACGTGTACACATATAAATGTGTGCGGAATGCTCCTAAATATACTAAAATAAATCTGGTATATAGTAAAATAAATTTCGGTAATCGTTTAAAATATCAAATTTTCTTAAATTATTAAAGCTCAATTTAAGTCTAAAAAGGTTGAATTTGAAACGAAAATTCTTCGTGCAAAACAAAATATTTCTTATGAATTAACTGTTCAATCTATCAATAAAACAGTAGTCAAAAGATATTTTTGCGTAACATTAAGGCAAAATTTGAAAATTAGTTAGCAAGGAGCGTTTTAGAAATAAATTTTTTAAACTAAACTTTTTAAAAATTATTTGATTTTTGAAATATTTTTAAATGTGATTTGTTAAGTTATATGTTAATGTATATTGAACAAAGTTTCAAAATTTTAAGTTAGTAATTACTAGAAACATTTTTTAACGTTCACTGCCCCTTTAATATAATTGGTGATTTCCTGAAGCAATCACCTACCAAAATGGGACAAATTTCCCTTTATCGTTTTAACTACTTTTCGTAAAACGATGTTTTTGAAGGAATGAAACGAAATGGTCGATGCCAACGGGAAATTTAGAATTTAAAATTTTTTCCATCTTGGGTATTAAAATTTATTTTTCGAATAATAATATCATAATATAATGTGATTTCTTAGTTATAATAACAATTTTGTTAAGAAACGTCTTGAAATATTTCAAAAACAATAAAATGTTATTAAAATAATAAAATTAAAAATTTTATAATCACATAATAAAATTCTGCAATACAATTGGTAAAATAATTAGACTATCTTTATGGAATTTTCTTGATAATGTAATATGTTAAAAATCTAATTCTTTTGAATGCCGACTTATTTAAAATATATTATAAGCTTACTATTTCGATGTTGTAAGAAATGTAAAATAAGTAACTAGTACTTATTGATAGTCACATAGTCGGTATATAGATACATAGCAGGGGAACAGCCTGTAAAAACAAACTAAAATATTGGCAATATATATATATATATATATATATATATATATATATATATATAAATTATTTAACTTTAATATTTCCTTAAAAACATCTTCTCTTCCATTCTAATTCCTTAAAATATTTTTCCCAGCCTCTAAATGTCTTAATCAAAGGAGTGTCTTCGACTTAAAATTCTTTCAATACATTTCCCAGAGCTTTCTGTCCTATAGATGTAAATTTTCTGTCTATTCAACACGTTTTCCAGCTGTCGCCGGCAAATGGTTCCGCGTTAATTCGCTGAGTAAGTTTCTTGAACCTTGGGAAAATTCTATCTGTCTTCGTTCTTGAGTGCACTTCTGTTCGAGTTGAGTGATTTTTGTGCCTTTCTTTTGTCTGTCGTTGACTAGTAAAGATGTTTAGTTTAGCAGCTCTAAAATAAAGCTTTAATTAGACTTGTGCCATTCTTCTTCAATGGCCCAACTGCATTTTTATTACTGTTAGCTGATTAGGCTTTTCCTTGCCAAGTAGCCCCGGCAAGTAAAAAATAATAGGGGTTATAATGTCCAGCAGTAATATAAATATTTGTTACATATATGTGTGTGTGTGTGAATGAGAGTAATATATCAAAATTATTATACTTAAACTATCTCTTAAAAATTCTCCTCTTTCCCATTCTTATTTCTTTAAATCTATTTTCCCACCCACAAAATATCTTATTAAAAGATGTGTTCGCGACTTCTTTGAACCCATTCCCATTTAAATTTAGTTTAAAGAATTGACTTTACAAAAGGGGATTGGGGGGGTCTTAAGCCTCTTCAGCACTTTTCATATGGGTGCCCTTGTTGGCAATGACAATATGCACCCCCCCCCCCGAAGAAAAATATTAATTTGTGAGTACGCCACTGCCATAGGAATCTTTTAGGCAGGTCAAATTACTCAAAGGTCAAAAACCAAAAAATACAACTTTTTTTTTTTTTTTTGTGTGTGTGTGTGTGTGTATGTCTATGTATTGGGAGAGACTGTATTTTGGTGTCATTTGATATATTCTCCTTTTAATTATATGCTAAAATAATTACAATATTTTAACTAACTTCATTCATCTGATAGTATTTTAAAATAGGCAGTGCTTTTTTAACCACATTTACTTGATTTATTTCACCTTATCAATTGCACTATTTTTTATCCAAATCGTAGCCACCTATCGTACAGTGTTCCCTCGCCACTTAGCGTTTCATGTTTTGCGGCTTCAGCTCTTCGAGGATTTTTCCAAAATATTCATCAAAAAATAAAAAATGAAAAAATTCAACCATGTCGCAGCCACATTGCGGAAAGGAGCTTTGTATCATATTGATGTGCAAGAGAGGAGGATCCCTGCATGTCAAAAAAAAGTAGAGATGAGTTTACTCAAAGAACATACCATACGCTATTGAGATGACAAAGTCTGCAAGTGAAGAAGAAAAGGAAGAGGAAGACGAAGAACAAACTGAAAAGTGTGGCCTTACCCGGGAGAATTTTCAACAATTGTTCAACATGGCAAGAATTTGCACAAGACATTGACGACAATATGGTTCGATCTGTAGAGTTCAGCAATCGCGTTGACTGGGTTATGTCCTTGTACAGGGGAATTTGGAAGGAAAAGGAAAAACAAAGAAAACAACTACCCATCACCATGTTTTTCTCCAAGGTTAAGCCCCCTGGCTCTACCGTCAGAGCCTCCAGCAGAAGAGTCTCCGAGGGAGCCTAAAACTTCTACGAGTTAAGTGAGAACCTCTCCTCCGCCACCAACACAAGACTCTTCCTCTCTCAGAAAGCAACGTTGATCAATGCTTATTACTCTATAAGGTTTTGTAATTAACCTTATTAACTAGCACCTACATGTTTAAGTAAATACGCATAGTGTTATAATTTTTGTCTGAAATGTGTAAAGTATGAATACTGTTTACATATTTAAAACATTCGTGTATCCGCATACTCGAAAATTTTTAGGGGCAAGTCCTACTTCGCGGTTTTTCAGTTTTCGCGGATGGTTCTAATCCCCATTAACCGCGAAAAATGAGGGATTACTGTATTTCAACGCTAAGAGCGTGAATGTTTAAAAATGTGTTTTGCATATATCACTTGAGCATTTTATTTGTGGGTGAAATAATTGTCCTCTTTAAATAATCTTACAAAAAACTTAGACTTTTTCCCGTTAGTCCGTGCAAGGTTAAATCATAAAATATTGTAAATATGATTCCTACATTTCCTTAGATTTATATTTCTTAATTTCATGATGAAAATTAAATTCAAACGAATGTGATATTTTCTTTATGATAAGTTGTTTTATTTTCAAAATTTCTTCTCAAGTTAGTGTAATATAATCTTAAAACTAATTTGAATCTTGAAATAAATGAAACCTTCATTTATTATATACCCATATGGAAAGTGCAGAAGGAGCTTGAGCTGCTCCCCATTTTGTAAAGTCAGTTCTTTAAACTAAATTTAAATGTGAATGAGTTCAAAGAATTCAAGTCGTGGACACTTCTTTTAATAAAATGTTTTGTGGCAGGGAAAATAGATCTGAAGGAATAAGAATGGGAAAGAGGAGAATTTTTAAGAGATAGTTTAAGTATAATAATTTTTTTATATAACATACATATATACATTCATATACATACATACATATAATATATATATATATACATATATATATATATGTATAACATATATACATGCATATATATGTATTTATATATACATATATACATATGTATATGTATATATATGTTATATATATACATGTACATGTATATATATATGTATAGAACCTTAATCATCTAGACAGAAAGTTCGGTGTAAGTAGCTAGTAAATCATAAATTTCTAAAGATATTAATAACTGAAAAAAGAATTCTTGACACATACCTTTTATTCCCAAGTTTTCAAACTTTTATCAAACGAATAACAAGTAAAGGATTAATTTTTTAATCCAATTTTTCTTAAAATTGAATCCTTCGTGATAAACTATTATTTTCACATGCAAATTAGGGAAAGTGGTATATGCGTGAAGATGATTAATGTTTTAAAGAATGCCGTCAACCACCTGATCCCTCGAGTAATGCAAATTTCAATCCAGCTTCATTCTTTACCAAATAAGCAGCCTATAAATATTTTAGTATTTGTGTATTTTAGAATGGCAACGGGAAACTAACGAAGCTCGCAATCGCGGTAAAATAATGTGACTACAGAACAATGAAAAGTGTAATGCAAATTATTTCCTGCTGTTAATTAAAATTATTCTTAGGTTATTTTAAATGCCATTTAAATGGTGTTAATATGCATTTGCGTGATTTACGGCATCGCCTTTTATGGCTTAGTTTAGTACACTAAAAATATTTAAAACAGATCGTGCCGTTATAAATTCGAGAATGAAAATCGATTTTTTTTTTCTAGTTAATTGATAAATGACTTTTCAGGCTCAGAAAAGAAACCTGTTTTCGACAAAATCCGGTTTATGGTCTATGTCTCAAGAGTTCTAGACATTTCCCTTTCTTTTTTAACCACCAAGTTAGCAGCCATTTTCTTAAAATAGAATAATTTTATCGATAAAAAAAGTTTTCGCCTAACGACGACAGATGGCAGTAGTTTAGTTCAATTAATTACGTCTTTCGATTGGGCAAAGGTTATTTACGATTTAAGAGTATAAAAAGTAGTAGTATTAAACATATATGTAACGAAGTTTAAGTTATTATCCCATTTATTATTATAAGTTTAAAATATAATTGTGTGCATAGCAACATCCTTTCTTTTATTTTCTTATATTTCATCCTTTCTTTTCAAAACTAGAAAACAGTTAATCTCATTTTCTTTTACGTTTACTTTACTTAATCAATCCTGACCCAGTTTCTGTAGAAAGAAAAACTAATATGGACACCCCATCAATTATATTATATATGTTTTTATTTATTTATTTACTTTTTTATGTTAGAATTATCCTTTTCCCATTCTCTTCTATATTCGAAGTAGAATTCGTATTGCTAATAAAACAAGGATTAAGGGAATTCTAGTTAAATAACTTAAGCTTTTTGAGTCTTTAAAATGTAAAAAATATCAAGAAAATTGAAAAGAGTATTCTAAAAGTGTAAAATAAATCACAGAACATAAAAATGTATGAAAAAAAAGTTTAAAAAATTATGTTAAAACGACCATTTTATCGTTTGATCTCTCTCACTCTATCAGAAGAGTTTGCTGAACTTTGATTGGTCGCAACCAAGAACTTTGATTGGTTTCTGAGATCGCATTCTAATTTCTCGTTTTAATAAAGCTTCTTATCTTTCATCTAACCACTTTCTGGACTCTCTCAAAATATTTTCAATGTATGCAATGCAAAAATTTTTAAACATATCAAAATTTGTGTACATTACTAGTTTTCATTGCAAGCATTGAAAGATCGTTTTCAACCATAAAAAGAATAAAAACATTTTAATAGAAATGGTAGCAAGAGCTTGACAAATTTAGAGTTACTTTTAGTGCATAGAGGCACAAATATAAAAGTAGTTTATAAATTACAATGCAATTTTGTAAAAGAAAAAAAAAGTGTGTATCATAGTTAATTTCTCATATTTTTTTTCTTTTCCTAGTTATTCATAAAAATTATTTCAGTTTAAATTTGTACGGTAAATACTAGAGGATATATTAAAAATGTTCCAGTATTTACCAAACAAAAAATAGAGCATAAATTAAGACACATTGGGATTACAAATGTATTTTTCAAAATGCAATGAAATTGCGTACACATTGTTGATACTTTTTATCACGTATATTATGTATGCATGCAAAACTATTTATGTATGTACTTTGTATGTGTATATAATGAAAATTTTTTATGAGATTGGAAGTTAATTGTACTTTGGATTAAAGCTTTGAACCCTTCCCCAAAAAGAAAAATTTTGAGCATGTCAGTAATCGAAGCAATATTCTTTGGCATCGGAAAGTTCAGGACATCAGATCTCTGTCAATCGAATACAGCGAGCCAAAATCACTTTTATGCTCCACACTATGGTCCACTGCAAGCCATTACTATGGTGTAGAGGAGGTGTAGCTTAACATGGTCAATGGTGCCAGCCGATAAAATGGCCTTGGCAGAGGATGGCTTCGGAAAGGGTTTTTCTCCAAAAATCAAAGACAACCAACATGCACTAACAAAGTGCGCAGCAGATTCTATGGATGCATGTGCTCTGCTCATTGAGTGGCCCAGTTTGTGGATGCAACCCGTGAGGTCGCCATCAGGACCAGTACTGGAACGGTGAAAATTGGCAATAGTGTGGAGGCTAGATCAACATCAAGGCCCTTCAATACTATGCACTACAAGCCACTACAATCTATTACCACTCTGTGGAGTGTGGAAGATGGAAGATGGAAGACGATAAAATGGCCTTGGCAGAAAGTTACTTCGGAAGCGGATTTTTTTTTTTTTTTAAACATTAAATTAGCCAGATGCGCTTCTAAAGTGCGCAGTAGACTCTATGAATGTATCCACGCCCTCGGCTAATTTAGTGGCCCAGTGTGTGAATGAAACCCATGAACCATAGTCCAAAGTTGCCATCGGGGCCAATACTGCAGTGGTGAACAATTGGCCATTGTGTAGAAGAGGCATTAGACAGCCAACATGAGCTACTAAATTGCGCAGAAAATAGAGGAAAATCCACGCGCTCTGCTCATTTAGTGGTCAGTTTGTGGATGCAACAAGTGAACCATCGTACCAAGGTCACCATTAGGGCTAGCCGAACAATGGCCGATTGGTTAGGGTGCTGTCCTTCGGTACCGGAGTTCGTGGTTTCGAATCCTACTGTGGCATGGATGATCGTAGCCATTCGGAATCGGCTTTAAGCTGTAGGTCCCGGTCTCATTAGCCTTCGTGTTGCAAAAAGTAGACCGTAGCACTCCAAAGCCAAACCATTAGGGCAAGCACAGCAGTGATGAGTAATGGGCCGTAGCGTGGAGGAGGCATAAGATGGGGACAAAGAACGAGTAAATGATATTTTTTCACAGTGTCTGTTTTACAAATAGGGCATAGGCCATTACTAAGTCTATTCGGCTGAGAAGTCGGGTCCTGTTTTTTTTAGTCTGAAATTAGGAACTGTTTCTTATTGACAGGACAATTTGTTATTGTTCGTTATTGACAGGTGGTCATAATGTTTGGGCTCTTGAATGTAACTCCTAGGCCATTAGTTAGTATGTCTATTCGGCTGAGAAGTCGTGACCTGTTGTTCTCAGTCTGAAATTAGCAACTGTTTCTTTACTTGGCCTGAAACTGATCTCATTTTAGTCATCTCTGATTTTCTCTCAGAATTTATCTTTATTTAATTGAGAGTTCAATGACGTATTTATTCTATCCTAATATTTTCTCTTGTACTTCTCTCAAGGGAAACCAAGCGAACGGAAACCTTTCAGTAGACATTAAAACTGATGATTTCGTAAATTAAAGCGTAATAAAAAGAATGTTGTAATAAAGTTTTTTTAGTCAAAGTTTTCACAGAAAAATATGGTGGATACTGGGTTAGTAGAATACCCGGTTAACACACATATTGGATTGTCTTATATCCATTTTAAATTATGAAAGTCAAATGCTCTTTGACGGTTGGACTTGCACTTAAATTTTTTTTAATTAAATTTATCCTTTGATAGCATGGAGTATTATTTACAGCGATATTTTATTTAATTTTAACGAAATAGGTGAGAAAAGTATTGTATCATTATAATTATTTTTTATCAAAAGAGCTTTAAAAAAAAGGAAAAGAAAAAAATCTTAAACACAATAGAAAAAAATAAGCTATGCACAAATATTCTCCTTTGAACACGAATACTTCTAAACCTGTAAAGATTAGAAATTTGATTTACAAAACAAACTTAGCTGAAAACGTGGTGGAGAGAGGAGGGAGAATCACGTGTCACATCCTTTTGGACCGCCCCTTTCATAAAGCAGCCTCATCCATCTTGGAACATCGCAGAACCAACCCCTTTTCAGTTTTCTGTTCCTGAAAGCACAGCTACATTAAACTAACAACACACTTAAAATTTTAACTTTTAGAAAAGTCAAAATTTGATGTTCCCAAAATAACTTTATTTTTAACACTTAAAAATCATTCTACTTAAAATTTAATCCAAGCTAAAAATCATATTTTATAAATCTTCCTAGTATGAATAAAATATGTCTGGATATTCTGTGCACATTTAAGAAAAGATTTGGTCTCTTTAAAATATTCATTTATTAAAGTTGTACGAATCTCTTACATTGAGCTTAAAATAAATAATTCGTAGAATATGTTTTGAACCTTACGTCGTAACAATTTCTTTCCAATACGAACAACAAAAAGTCGGAAGTAAAAACGTATTCTTAACCTGAAAAATATTGCAAGTACGGATATAATAAAATCGTCTGCAACGTTTAAAAATATGACATTTTTTATTTATTTTTCCCTGCAACAGCACAAAAAAATAAATAAATGCATAAATAACAGCATCTAACAAAATGCATATAGGGCGATTTCACTCAGCAGTGCACGTCTCAGCTTATGATAATTCTGGCTTTAATTTCAAGCGGAATTGTAGATTATTGGTTGCTTATTGGCTATCGTAAACATAAAAATGAATGGGAAGGGCATTAGAGCCGTTATGACGTTGCATGAAATCACTCTATAAATCAGTAACACCTGTCAATATAATATATTAAAATTTTATTCACTATTCATATCAGGATATCATATTCAATATATATATATATATCTATATATATATCAAAATTTAATTAATCGCCACGATTAAATGAAAATGACGCAAGCGACGCTTGAAACGAAAACCTCAAATTAAATAAAGAATTGTTTTTACTAAGAAGGACTAATTATTCCATTCGCCTTAACACTGGATCAAGACATATATATATATATATCAATATGTATATGTATGTATGTATATATATATTATATATGTAAGTATGTATATATATATATATATATATATATATATATAACTACTATGACTCCTTTCCCATTTTGTTAAATTAGAGACAAAAGTATTGATTTGTTTTATTGCTGTCTTAATTTACTTCTTTAAGGCTAAGGATTATGACCTTTTTAGAATGTTTAATCAGTATCCTAAACTATTTAAAGAAGTCTAGACAGTTTTTTTGTTCAATAATATATGACAAATTAATGCATGATAATACAAGGATGTAGCGCACACATAAATAATTTTTCCGGCTTAGTAAATTTTGTTATTTTTAATTCAAAATATTAGTTTAACTATTAAATGTTTAAAAGTGTAATAGTTGCAAAAGAAAATTCCATCTAATGTAATTTAACTTAATTTATTTATAAACATTTCATTTTAGAGTTAAAAAAAATAATTTTTAAGTAAAACGAATTTCCTCATTTTCATCCATCATTTTTAAACTCTTCATCTTTAAAGCTATCTAAAATTTCCAATATTTGATTGATTAGATTTTAATTAATGAAACAATTCTTATACTGCTGAAAAAATCTTAAAATAATTTTCATAAGTCACTGAAATTTTTATTCTTGGGTGGTTTTAACATATGGCAGAATACTTTATGCATGTGTGTAATATTTCAAATTAAAAATTTAAGAGTTAATAGAAAACATTAATTGATTGTAGCGTTTTATTTTCTCATATACATACATATATATATATATATATATATATATATATAGTGTGTGTGTGTGTATATATGTATGTATATATATATATATATATGTATGTATATATATATGTGTATATATATATATGTGTGTGTGTATATATATATATACGTGTGTGTATATATATATTTGTGTGTATATATGTGTGTTTATATATGTGTATATATATGAGTATATATATGTGTGTATATATATGTGTGTATATATGTGTGTATACATGTGTATATACATGTGTATATATATGTATATATATGTATGTATATATGTGTGTATGTATATATGTATATGTATGTTATATGTATATGTAATCCAGAAATTCTAAAAAGGTCGGATACATTTTACTATTTCCCCTATTTTTTTTACTTGCCCGGGCTACTGGGCCAGAAGAAGCCTAAGAAACTAGACTATGAATAGTTTTGCAGTCGGGCCACATTGAATAGAAGCACGATTTTCAGAATAACTGAAATCTTTATTGAGGAGCTGCTAAAATAAAAATCTTTGCCAGTCAACGGCAGAGAAGAAAATGATACGAAGAACACTTTTCTCGAACAGAGGTGTTTCCCAGAGAGAGACAGATAGAATTTTCCCAAAGGACCAGAAATTTAGTCATCGAATTTAACTATTAGATCAAAAGAAAACTGAGCCATTTGCTGGCGAGACCTGGGAAATGTTTTGAATGGACAGAAAAATTACATCTATTGCACAGAAAGCTTTGGGAAATGTGTTGGATGAATTTAAATTAGAGGGCACTCCTTTGATTAAGACATTTTGTGGCTGGAAAATACGTTTTAAGGAATTAGAATGGGAAAGGGGAAGTATTAACAGAGATGATAAAGTTAAATAATTTTGGTATATTACATATTTAAGTCAGGTTTGAAAATGGGGTTTTAAAAATTAAGGATATTATATTTAAAAATAAGTGGAACTGTTTAAAGATCCCGTAAAAGGAGAGAGACACACCCTCTGACAAATATACATAGCGAAAGCAAGTTAAATGTAAAAAGACATCAGGAAGAAAAGGTTTACGCAAGCACATTTGTGGAGCACTTTGAGTCGGAAGCTAAGCTGGGTAACACCCTCTGGCCGAATGGTTAGGGTGCTAGCCTTCGGAACCGGAGTTCGTGGGTTCGAAACCCACTATGGCATGGATGTTCCTAGCCTTTCGGAATCGGCTTTAAGCAGTAGGTCCCGGTCTCATTAGTCCTCGTGTTGCAAAAAGTAGACCGTAGCACTCCAAAACTAACCAACCAACCAACCAAACACCCTCTACGCTAGTCGTCGATGTAACTGAACAAAGGAGTATATTTAATGGCGTAGCCAAAGCTTAACAAAAGGACTGAATATAATAAAGCATGGTGTAAAAAGAGAACAGAATTTTGATTAGTTGATTACGTTATTGATCCTGATATATATATATATATATATATATATATATATATATATATATATATATATATATGTATATATATATATATATATATATATATATACAAATATATATATATATATATATATATATATATATATATATATATATATATATATATATGTATGTATATATATGTATGTATGTATATATATATATGTATGTATATATATATATGTATGTATATATATGTATGTATATATATGTGTGTGTGTGTGTAATATATCAAAATTATTTAACTTTAATATTTTGTTAAAAACCTCCTCTCTCCCATTCTAATTCCTTAAAACTTTTTCCCAGCCTCTGAATGTCTTAATCAAAGAAGCGTCCTCGACTTAAAATTCGTTCGAAACATTTCCCAAAGCCTTCTATCCAATAGATGTAAATTTTCTGTCTATTCCACACGTTTCCCAGCTGTCACCGGCAAATGGATCCGCGTTTTTCCTGATCTTACACTTAAATTCGCTGATTAAATGGGAAAATTCTTTCTGTCTTCGCTCTTGGGTACACCTCTGTTCGAACATAGTGATTTTTGCGTCTTTCTCTTGTCTGTCGTTGACTAGTAAAAATGTCCGTTTAAGCAGCTCTGAAATAAAGTTTTAATTAGACTCGTGCCGTTCTCTTCAATGTCCGACTGCATTTTTATTACTGCTTGCTGTTTAGCCTTCTCCTTGTCCAGAAGTTTTATAATTGTTGGATTACATACAGTGGAGTACGCATAATTTTTTCAAGGGGGGTTCATAATTATCAAAGGGGGTTTCATAATTCTAAAAATTAATAGCCCGCATAATTTCTTCTAAAAATTTTATTTTTGTCATTTTGTCTGAGCTCAAGGGGGGGGTTAAACTCCTAACCCCCCCCTTGCGTACGCCCCTGATTACATATATACATACATATATATGCATATAACTATATATATATATATATATATATATATATATATATATATATATACATATATATATATATACATACATATATATGTATATATATATATATATATATATATATATATATATATACACATACATATACATATATATATATATATATATATATATATATATATATATATATATATCAGGTCTAAAAAAGGGGTAGTTGGAAATTATGTAAGTTAAAAACGATTCTAAAAAGAGAACTCTTTTATAATAATAAAATAAATGAAAAAGACCCACGCTCGCTAAAGCTTTCAGGGTAATCCGGTCAGGCGAAAACATTTCTGAGCTATTTGATAAGCTTGCAAACAGATAAGTTTGATTTGGCGCTTGGACATGGAGCGGTCAACACCTTCACGCATACCTCCGCGTCGATTAATGAAAATGGCGCATGTTGTTTTCCTTAAGAACGATGGGTTAATAAAACTTATTATTATCAAGAAGACTGTTGTCCATTCGCCTTAACTCTGTATCACGACATGTCATATGTATGTATATATATATATGACATGTATATATATATATATGTATATATATATATATATATATATATATATATATATATATATATATATATATATATATATATATATATATATATATATGTGTGTGTGTGTGTGTGTGTGTGTGTATATACATGCATATAAACTTTATCTTCTTTTGAAAATTTATCTTTTACTGCTATTGACTTGTTTCTTTAAACATTTTTATAAAATATATTTTTCTTTTCTGCAATACGATCAAAATCAGAAACACTTGCTAAATTAGTAAAAATAATATTAAATTAAATCAAACAGTAAAACAAAAAAAAAGGCAAAATATGAAATTAAAGATTATGCCAAACAAATCAGGTTTCTTTTATTAAAAAAAATAAACTTAGTATCTGCTGCAATTTGACATACTTATAGACTTTACTTCACTGCTATTAGAAGTGCCGGTTTATCGCTATTGTAAGTGCTGGTCTGTTTTCGCTTACAGTTAAACAGAGATCATTTGCGATGTAATTATATATCAGTTAATCACTTATTATCCCTGAACAATTACAGTAAAACCTAGCCTTTCTATCATATCGTAAAAATTTAGAGATAAATCACAAAGATTGGAAAAGATTGATAGATACTTCAAACTTGGAACATTAGGGTTAACATTATGGATCTCTATTGCTATAACAGCCTCATGCATATAACAAAGCAATGCTGATGCCAGATTCTTGTTATCATGTATTTGAAGACAAATTAACGAACTGCAGTTTATATGATTATTAGCTGCAAATATCATTAAAATTTTATCACGTTTGAATAAATTATAAGTAATGTGATATGTAAGCAGACATTAAGTTTTGTGAAATTCGTTCCAAGTTTGGTTTGGGTTCTGTAAAATAAATTTGAAAATGATACATGAAATGTTTTATTTTTTTAGTGTAAACTCGCTATGGGTATTTTAAGTACATTCTACTTGAACCATGCAAGTATAAGACTAAGGAAAAATGAATCAAAAACTGATTCTATTTTTCATAAACTAGTTTGGTTTAGCAAAAATGAGGATTCATTTTAACTAGTTTTCTATTAAATTTTAAAAATGTCTTTGTAAATTAATAATGAATTATAAATATTCCTTTGGTTGGATTTTGAATTTTTCATGCCGTTATATTAAATTAATTAGATGCAAGTAAATTCGGTCCCGTATTTACCAAAAGTTTGTAAATTTATCGAAACCAAAACTGAAACCAAAACCGAAACTAAATTAAATATTTTATTTTTAAATTCACCATTTTTTTCTCAAATAGCATCGACAATATACAGACACACAGCTTTAATTATACTAATCATCTATACTATTTTTGCCATAATTTTCCTTTTTTTTTCTTTTCCTTTCTTTTTTCTCCGTAAATCCGAAATGTTCCATTTCTAAATGTAACTGATCATAAATTTAATCTCATTCTTTTTACGCGAATTAAAAGCGTCCCCTTTTATAAACTTTAATTTTCTTAATTCGGTTACGCCTAACTTTCGGCATAGTTTAATTGCATATTAGTAATTTGAAATTGTCGCAATAATCACATTATTTCTGCGTGTTTGGCGACATTTGTAATATGTGGCAACCCTGCACCGCGCCACGACTCCGCGCTCCATCATGGCAGGTGGATAGCGCTGGGTTGCTTATTTACCGGTTAAGATGTCTGTCGTAAGTATACGTCCCGCGTGATTCATTGCATGTTGATTTCATTAAACCTTATGTAATCTTCAACCAAGTTTTTCACATTGGATACTTCATTTCTGAATTTTTACGAGGTTGTGTAAAATTGCGAAATGACCGTCACGAAGGTTACTGCTATGTGATGCTAGCCGATGATCATTAAAATCGATCAATATAGAAGATTCAATGTTTGCCTGTCGATTGGATGGTGTGAATCGCGGGTTGAATGAAAATAAATATTAAAAATGTTTTAATCATTACTTCCATTTGCTACTTGTTCCAGAAACAATAAATACAGTGTATATAATTTTAATTTACAGCACGTGAATACTGTGCTTACATTTTGCTGTGAGAAAACGATTTCCTTTTAATATTTTTTATCAACCAGCAAACCATTTTATATTACAATGAAGAAAATTTTTAATATAATTTGCAGTGAGTGTATGGAAATTTTCAAAAAGCTACGATTAAAGCCAAATTACATAAAACTATCGGATTCTACGAAGTGAACTCTGTAAAAAGCAATGCATTTGCATTTTGAAAGAACTAACTCCACACGAACGGATTGTGCAATTTTAAGTCTCACATGGATGGGAAAAGTGCCGGATGATTTACCTGATGAAGATGGTTGGAAATTAAACAGGGTACATTATTATCAAGACGGCTGGCTAGCCACAGGCAATGCCAGGAGCATAGTTGGAGTTACTTTCACCTCATGTCATAATAGAAAAATTGGAGATCTCCCGTTGAGATCTAATTACAATTTAAGAGGTCATCGTGCAGAGGTAAGTAGTCGTCTTATCATTTGTTAATCCATATACTTTAATCTGTATGTATGCTGTTTAATGTTAACTGTAACGCATAGTCATAAGTATGAAATATATAAAAATTACTTTAAATTACACAATCATTTTCACTATCTATACACAATTTTTTTTTCCTGTTTATAACCACTCTGTTTCTGAATATCGCACAATTTTGAGAACTTAAGAAAAAAGTAAATATTCATCGCTGTGTTCTATTTTTATGCATATTTCTTGTACAAATGTTACTATTTTGAATTTAAAAGCCATTCTCATTCATAGTTCGAATTGTAGCTTTAAGTTAAAATTATATACTCTCATTTAGTATCCTTCATTTTAAATGAATTATGAATATTTAGTAGTTTAAACCAAAAATTTTTATCCAGAAGTTCAGTGCCCAAATATATAGGGCCACACCCCATTGTACCTAAATTTTACTTAAAATTCAATAATCACAATATGTACCAGCATGGTAAATTGCATACTTTAATTGTTTGCATAAACTGCTAAGAAATTACATTAAACCAATGTATAAAAAAATCATTAAATTAAAATTTGTGCATGAAAGTTATGTACATCACTCCATTAAAATGAAGCATTTTTAATCTTTCAAATGCTAACCTTAGTTGATCTGATGTTTAAGAAAGTAATATGATAAATAATAAAAGCTAGCACTCAAAAAGAAATACTAAAGGAGTTGTAACAAAATTTAACAGAAAATGCTTATAAGTTCTTGCAAGTACAGCACAGATTATGTATTCTTTATATGCAAATAGTTTAAGGTTAGAAAGTATAGGGCACTTGATTTTATTAAACAGAAATAAATGTAATTATTATTATTATTTGTTATTATTGAGAGTTTATTAATTGGTGTTAGTAATTAAATCTGATATTGTGTAGAATTATAAAGATTCTGGCCTTGTATGAGTTTGTATAGTACATAGAGTAATTTATCAAAATTTTTTCATATGTTTGATGCATGTTCTTAAAATGATATATTCTCAAACTTTCCAGGTTTACATAATTTGTATTTCCTGTTATTAAAATTATGAGCTAATTCACTGAAAGTGATTTTGGAATCGTAAGATATACTTAAAATCATTTAACACTAGGATTGTATTAATTAAAATTAAGGGTAAAAGATTAGCCTCTACATTGTTTAGTAATGCCTAAACTTGGGTGTATTTTTAATCCAGGTTGTAAATCTTCACAATCCATTTATTTCTTATAGTTCTTATAAAATTGTCTTCCAATTAATTTCTTTGAATTTTATTTTTACCTGAATAGTACTTTAAACCTTATCTTTCTTTCAAGTTTGATTTATCATATTCATGTTTTAAAGGTAAATATTTTCGTTTAAAGAAACATTGCAATCCATAAAATTTAAGGAAACATTACATTAACTTAATAAATTATTTTTAAATATATATAATAAAACTGGATAAACCATTGAGAATAACATCTTTAATAATACTTAATTTAATTTAATGGCTTTTAATTAAACCTTATGTGTTGAAATTCAATAAAATATGAAGTGCTTTTTGCTGATATAGTGTGCTATTTTAAGAAATCACTCTTTTCTTTAGAAACTGTGTATCTTGCTTTTAAATTTCAAAATTATATATTGATTTCTCTTTGGAAGCCTTGTTAATATTAATTTTAATAATTTCTTCCATATTTATCAAATAATATGCGTATGTTTATACTTCACTGTTATAAAATGAAATACTTTTAGTGTTAATTTTATATTTTATAGCCCTTTTCCTCACAATCACTTAATGTCTGATTAACTATAAACCAGTAGAAGTTATTTTGTACTATATTATAATTCTTTAAAAAATATGATTAGTAAATGCTTATAATATAAACATTTCTTTGGGTGTTTTAAGTAAATTAAAAAAAAAATCACGCTAGGAAATGAAATGCTTGTAAAGTAATAGAATGATTAAACTGAGCAATATAAAAAAATTATGATATAGGTTCTCTAAATTTCTGCTTACTGGTTTATGATTTATCTAAGTAAAAGCAAATTATTTAGAATTCTGTTTTGAAATTTCCTACAGTATTTAATCAGTTCATTTGTTCTACAGTTTCTTTTTTTAGCATTCCATTCATTTACTAATTATATCTTCTCATAATTCAACGTTCACTGTCTGTTTACTAGTTAATATTCCATATTTATTCAAACAGTATGTATATGTTTATACTTCCCTGTTATAAAATGAAGTACTTTTAATGTTAATTTCAAATTTTATAGTCCCTTTCCTCACCATCACTAAATGTCTGATTAACTGTGAACTAGTAGAAGTTATTTTGTACTATATTATAATTCTTTAAAAAATATAATTAGTAAATGCTTAAAATATAAACATTTCTCTGAGTACTTAAGTAAATTTAAAAAAAAAATTACCCTAGGAAATGAAATGCTTGTAAAATAATAGAATAATTAAACTGAGCAATATAAAAAATTATGAAATGTCTAAATTTCTACTTATATGTTTACAATTTAGCTAAGAAAAAGCAAATTATTAAGAATTCTGTTTTGAAATGTTCTACAATATTTAATCAGTTCATTTATCCTACAGTTTCTTCTTTTAGTATTCCATTCATTTACTATTATATCTTCTCATAATTCAACGTTCACTGTCTGTTTACTAGTTAATATTCCATATTTATTCAAACAGTATGTGTATGTTTATACTTCACTGTTATAAAATGAAATACTTTTAATGTTA
This sequence comes from Pardosa pseudoannulata, assembly GCA_032207245.1. Taxonomy (NCBI): domain Eukaryota; kingdom Metazoa; phylum Arthropoda; class Arachnida; order Araneae; family Lycosidae; genus Pardosa; species Pardosa pseudoannulata. The sequence continues at coordinate 58,817,585 of CM063497.1, forward strand.
ATTTCAAATTTTATAGCCCCTTTCTTCACAATCACTTAATGTCTGATTAACAAGTAAAAGTTTTTTTGTACTATATTATAATTCTTTAAAGAATATGATTAGTAAATGCTTAAAATATAAACATTTCTCTGAATGCTTAAGTAAATTTTAAAAAAAAAATCGCCCTAGGAAATGAAATGCTTATAAAGTAATAGAATAATTAAACTGAGCAGTATAAAAAATGATGAAATATCTCTAAAATTTCTGCATATTGGTTTACAATTTAGTTAAGTAAAAGCAAATTATTTAGAATTCTGTTTTTAAATAGCCTACAGTATTTAATCAGTACAGTTTCATCTTTTAGCATTCCATTCATTTACTAATTTTATCTTCTCATAATTCAACTTACAGTTGAACAGTTGAGTAATTAGTTTAAAGGAGTATTGGATGCAGCAGCTCTCATTATCATTGATTTAACAGTACATTATGAAAAAAAAAAAAAAAAAACTTCTCGGGGTATATTATATTCTTCAGGGTATGTTATATTGTATATTATATTCTTCAGTCCATCAGTTGAGTAGTTAGTTTAAAGGAGTATTGGATGAAGCAGCTCTCATTATCATTGATTTAACAGTACATGTACCTAAATTCCTTCTAAGCAGTTCAACTATAAAAGATGGGAAAACAGGCATACATATAAAAATGTATTTGCCATGTTGTCTTTTAATTTTAAATTCTTAAAACACATATAAACCTTTTCTAATTAAGCATAATTTTATATTTTCATATGAAATTATGAATATATTGTTCAAGAATTAACCATATCTACAATATTTCCAAAGATGCATATTTTGACAGATTAGCATAAAATTCTAGTTTGTGATTTCCATAATAATTACAAGCATTATTATAAAAGTAAAGAGAATTTTCTGGGAGTTGTCATCTTTAAATTGTCTTTTACTATGGATTTACTTTTTCTCTTCCCCTTGTATCTTAATTTCAAGATTTAATCTAAAAACATGCATGCACACTTAACAATATAGATATACATATAATCTACCATAACATTTGTTCTATTTTCAGTTTTTAATGGCTTGTGTACACATTTATTACTGTGTTGTCGTTATACATACCAAGTATATATTCATTTTAAAAGTGGAGTCCTGTTAAAATACTTCCATTTCTAGTTTCATTCAGTATCTATATCAAAATTTTAACTGAAGTACATCTGTATGTAGATTGTACCTATATTTAAAGTGGAACAAATTTTATATTTTATATTTACCCAGTCTTCCATTATCTTATTCTAATCCATATAATTATTAAATGCTTCATTTTTATTATTCAGTGTTTTAAAACCATTAAAACACAGGGTTCTCACTAACTTGGAAGGTCAGGGAATTTTGAAATGGTCAGTGAGTCAGAAAAATATATAAATTATTTATTAAAAGTCAGGAAAATTTGCAAATATCTTATAAAACTCAGGTACCTATATTTAAAGTAGAACAAATAGTGTAATTTATATTTACCCAAATTCATACAGTAATGTCTTATTCTAATCCATATAAGTATTAAATGCTTCGTTTTTATTATTCAGTGTTTTAAAATCATTAAAACACGGGGTTCCCAGTAACCTGGAAGATCAGGAAATTTCGAAATGGTGAGTGAGTCAGAAAAATGTATAGAATATATATTAAAAGTCAAGAAAATTTGCAAATATCTTATAAAACTCAGGTAAAAGCCCTTTGTACTTATATTTAAAGTAGAACAAATAGTATAATTTATATTTACCCAAAAGTCTTACATTAATGTCTTATTCTAATCCATCTAAGTATTAAATGCCTCGTTTTTATTATTCAGTGTTTTAAAACCATTAAAACACAGGGTTTTCAGTAACCTGGAAGGTCAGGGAATTTTGAAATAGTCAGTGAGTCAGAAAAATATATAAAATATTTATTAAAGGTCAGAAAAATTTGCAAATATCTCATAAAACTCAGATAAAAGCCCTTTGTACCTATATTTAAAGTAGAACAAATAGTGTAATTTATATTTACCCAAAATTCTTACATTAATGTTTTATTCTAATCCATATAAGTCTTAAATGCTTCATTTTTATTAATCAGTGTTTTAAAACCATTAAAACACAGGGTTTTCAGTAACCTGGAAGGTCAGGAAATTTTGAAATGGTCAGTGAAAGTCAGAAAAATATACAGAATATTTATTAAAAGTCAGGAAAATTCGCAAATATCTTATAAAACTCAGGTAAAAAGCTCTCAGTAAAGAAAATTTAAAAGGTTTGTTTTTATAAAAATTTGTGCTATATTTTGATAGATTATTTTAAAGCTACTTGCTACAAGTGTGTTAATTTTAACAAAGTCAATCTCAAAAGCTATTAAAATATGCTACTTTTAAGTTAATAATGCTTTTAAATTAAAAGTTTTGTTAATATTGATAATAATTAAGGCCACTTTTAAATTAATTTACATTTGAACTGATATTTTGTGTCATTTGGCCAGTAAATTTATCAGACAAGTTTTGCTAGAAACCCTTCAACCATTTGATAGTATAAATTAATTATATTCTAGATTATTTAGTATTTCTACACAATCAAATATTTCACTATCATCTACATTTAATAATGATGGAGTCACAGAGTTAGCTAAACCTGGTTGTAAATAATTTTTTGTTTGCAGGTGACTAATAAAGATTATATGAGCAAGATAGAATACCATATCCATTCAATTTTTTTTACTTCTCATTAATGGGCCATTCGTCAAAAGTATTAACTGCTAGAGCAAAATGCTTAAACAAAAGTAGGAAAAATAAAAGAATGGTTCTTAATGTAAATGAGCATTTTGATGAAAAATGTTATAGTATGTTGAATTGGATGAATTTAATTTTATACTTAATTTTAAAAAATTGTAATATTTCCAGGATATGTATAAAATCTAGAAGCATATACATTAGTGCAGAAAAAAATTTCATGATTATGTAATTTGTTAATTTACTATTGAAAAAAAGTTTTCTCCTGAATGAACTTTTATATCATTACAGCAAAGTGATAAAAATACTTCATTTAGAATTTTTTTTCTTCTCAATTTTCTAATGTTAATGTCATTTTAAGGCTTAATATAAAATCATTTGAAAACAGTGAAATTTAATATTTTCCATAGGTTTTTTCTAGAAATCTTTCTAATTTTTTGTAAAATCTTTGTTCTTTAAAAATCTATGAGGTATAAGCTATAAGATCATAAACTTTTTTTAAAGTTATGATATCTAATTATAGAACACTACAAAACAAATTATTTGGAAGCTTATGAATTTAATATAATAAACTGATTAGCATTTAACACATTTGGGTACATAGTGACATATTGTAGGATTTATATTATCTCTGTAAAGAGAGTGCAGGCATTCAGAATAACACTTTTCAAATCATTTACGTTTTTATAGTGCATAAAATACACAGTATGTGAATGGGTGCTAAACTCGAATTATAATTTCGTTACATACAGCGTTTCATTTACAATGCTTAACGTTTCATTTTGTGATAAAGGTTATTTATAAAATATAATGCTACATTGTAACAAATGTCTGTATTTCCGGTTTATACATATAAATTTATGTATGTATATGAAATTCGGCGATTTCGTTTGAATTCCACGATATTCGTGATGCAAATGAATGTCCTTAACACATTTGTAGGAATACATTCAGATTATTTTTTACCATCAATTTCATTAAAATATCCAATCCAAAACTTCATCATCATAACCAAATATCCTGGATTATAGCCAGAGAATTTTGGCAGACCAGTTATACGATCGAAATGGTATTTTTCTGGACTAAATATCAGTCAAGAAAATATGCATGTACTCGTAGAAAAAAAAAATCTTTTATAATGACCATTTCTTGGCAGAAGAAAGTTTTGCTGAATAATCATATGTTACGAATAATTTGCTGAACTCATAAAAATTCAGCTCTCGATTTCGAGTGTGTGTTGATATTTCCGAAAGTAGACTGTTTAGAGGTATTCCCATTAGCAACCATGTTAAATAAGATTTTTTTTATTCACTTTATTATCTAGATATTCTTTCAGTCTTTCCTTCGAATTACGTCGTTGTTTCAAAAACTTTTATATCTTCCTTTAACAGTTGTAATCAGAAAACAGAATAAAAACAAGATACGCTGTCAGTTTTGTTAAAATCTTAAACTCTCATACTTTTTTAATACCTCTTTCCGAACTCGTAATTATGTAGTTGCGGAGGGGAGATTAATTGAGAAATTAATCTAAAAGTCATGTTTTTATTCCGCACAGAAGTGCCTGTCATAATTTTATTTTCGGCGTCACGTAATGTTCGCGATTTAATGTTTCGTATCGACTGTGTAAGCTGAGAGTTTTGTGTACGAAGAATATTTGGATGTCCATAAAATACATAGAAATTTTATCTGTTTACTAAACCATCCGTTCGATTGTAAAATGTGTTTGTGTGTAATTTTATCTTCACTGCAATTATGTACTATATGTAGTTGTTTTCTTGGACACTTTAAGGTTTTGTTAGAACTATTTTTCAACTCCTAAAAATAGCTATTACTCCAACGAAGTTTAAACTAAAATCCAAGGGACGAAAGTGAATCTAAATAGAATTTGAATAATTATTAGAGGGCGTTTTCATGGCGTTTAGATGATTGCGTCCCCATCGTATTAAATTCTTATAGCTCCATCTATAATACCATATGGAAGAAATATTTCAATCGATGAACATTGTCATTTCAAAATTTCTCACGATGACTGAACCACGATTGATTCGAATATACTTTTAAGTAGCTATCGTTTTAATTTAAGCAGGACAGAAAAATACTTTTAATTTCAAATTACACGGCATACATTTCAAAGCAAATTATTTTGATTAAAAATAATTCAAATATACATGTGTACCGGTATTATAATTTTCGAAACCGAAATCGCGCAGGTTACCGATAGATGCTCATATCCGTTCGAATCGGTTTGAAGTGCTACTTTACTTTTTTGCTACATGAAGTCTAACGAGACCGGGACATAATGCTTAAAGCTGATTTCGAACGGCTTCGAACATCCATACCTGAAGTAAGATTCGAACCCACGAACGCTGTTATCGGTATGCTACCCATTTCATCATCGTTCAACTAGTTTCCGATTGGAATTGGCTTGAAGCAGTAGGTCCCAGTCTAATTTTTTCTTATGTTTCGCAATGCTCCAGATAAAACAATTCAGAATTAGCGTTCACATAGATTAACTGATTATTAACTGACCTAGTGATAAAAGTTAAAATTGTCGGTTGCTGGAAGAGAAAAACAAATTTCCAAATGCGACTTTCTTTGTCCTTAGTGTACTTGGTGGAATATTCACTCACATTAATGCAGTCTCTGCCTTAAATGTACATTTTGTGACACTGAAAACACTGTTGGTGAAACATTATTAATTTTCAACCATAAAGTCATAACCTCTCTATCCACAACAGGAGGTATGTACTAAATATTTAAGCATAGGCTGGAAAATTACTTCATTCTATGAACTCTATTAATAACGGTACTGGCGTGTAAATTTATCAATCCTTCCTCCATATTGCTAGTTTAGGCAATAGATTTCGTCCTGTTAACTCCAAATGCCTGAGGTAACTCGATTTATATTAAAGATTCTCGTCGTTAATTTATAGTAAATTTGTGCTCGGTAAAAATCGAGCGTACGGCCTATTCCGTAAAGGCTGCTGTTAAGGACTTCGAAAATCCATTGCAAAGATTTGATTCTCATCTGTTGAAAAGCATTGATCTATTGTGTTTAGCCGTCTTCCAGTAGTATACATTTATATTTGCCCATATTTACGTGCACAATATTTATAATTATACAATGTCATTTTTAAGCTCGCTCACAGAAGGAAAATTGTGAAACTGAAGTTGAGAGTCACGTGACCTGAAATCGGTTCAGATAATTAACTGGTAACTTGATGCATTGGTAACTGATAGCTTGACGCGCTTTTATCAGCAAATAAATAAAACTTTGAAACAGAGCCGTGCGCTTAATATATACTATAGTAATATTAAGTGTAGGCACTCATCTTATTCAGAATTTTAAGGTCTGAATTTTGCATTGATGCTTTTCATAGTTTCAGCTGTTTTTGAGATAGTTATTTTAGTTTAAAAAGACCATGCTTTTCAAATATATATTTGTTCACAGCGGCTAAAGCTCTCCTAGCAGAGGGGGGGGGATTCAAATAGTTTCCAGCTTTCCAGATTTAATTCCATATTCGTCTCTTTTTTTTCACTCTCCAAATAGGTTATAAGTTTAATTATCAGCAAAGGTATTAAGTGCATGGTTTCCGCGCACCTGGAAAATCATGGATTTAGACAATGGATTAATTTTGTCATGGAAAGTCTTGATTTTTCAAGTAAAATGAGTAAAAGTCATGGAAAGTCATGGATCCGCTAAACTACCGATTAAAAAAAATGCATTGAATTGTTTAATTCTATATTTACTTGTCATTTGGCTGAAGTTACTGAGTTTGGTATTTATGTATTATCCTATTGACCATATTACCAAGTAAAATTTGTTCACCAAGGAAACTCAAAGCAAGAAAGCTTAATGGGTGGGTAAATGTATATTATTCTGGTTTTTTCTTAAATTGTAGATTAAAATTTTATTAATATAATAATTAATATTTTTTAATAAAAATTAAGATTTTTGCACAAAATATAAGTTTATCTCTAGGGATACTGTATATAAACATTATAGAGTTATATTTGGCTATTATTCATGGTCACCCGGATAATACCAAAGTACCCTGATTTCAAATTGGAAACATTTTGATGGAAAAATTGCTATATGATTAAACTTAGGTATGTAGATACAACAATTTATTTTTATGTATGTGAGTTTATTAACACTTATAAAGTAAGTTTATAGTTTTTTTATGATAAAATTCCTGTAATTTCTCTAAAAGCATATATTTTATTTGTATGTTCATCAGAAGTTTTATTCATATATACTTTAACGAAAGCTTTTTAAAGTCGTGGAAAATGATCTGCTAAATCAGGGAAAGTCATGAAAAGTCATGGATTTGAAACATTTTATTTTGGCAGATACCCTGTAAGTGTGGGTATTCATTTTATTCAGAAATTTTAAGCTTCACGTTTCTTGAGGCGTCACTTCCAAAACAATGTGGAGATAGAGCAGGCTGTGAGACAATTTTTTGCATTGCAGGACACCCACTTTTATCAGAATGATTTCTTAAATTTATTGCACGTAGCGAAAATGTCTCAAATGTCAGTAGCAACTACAGTTAACCTCGATTAACCGAAACTTTTTGTTAACCGAAGTCAATTTTTTCTTTACTTTTTCTTTTTTATTATTTTCTACTGTCATTCAAAATTTTCTCTTTGCAAACATACATTTTTTAAAGTTTTCTTTTATTCCACATTTCTTTTGTATGCAAGCCGTCCTTTCCCAAACTAAGAGTGCAGATAAATATTTTGGAATTCATTTTCGCAAGCACAATTCTCGGTATGAGTGTACTCTTCCTCAGTTTCAAACATCCATGTTATAAACAAAAACACACCCCTATTTCAAAATTTGGAAGGTCATACTGCCTAGTCCCAAAACAATCGACTGTTATTGCACCAATGACGATACTACATATTAAACTAGATGATTATTGATGAACTAGCATATTGCCCGTCATATGACGGGATCAGTAAAATTTTTAATTTTCCAGAATTGTAAACTACCCTATGAATAAAAAAAATTTTTTTTTGCTGAGAATTATTTGCAACAAAAAAATAATCGTTGATTGAATTTTAAATTATCACATACGTACCTAATCTATTATTTAAGAGAGATATAAAAGAAAATTACTCACGTATTATCTAAGTTCAGTGATAAAACGTGTGAAAATAATGCAGACGATATTTAAATAATTTAATAAATGAAATGGTTAAACGAGATGATTAAAAGAATGACGTCATAATGATAGAAAAAATGTTATTTTTTTCTTCTATGTATTCTATAATAAATAGATAAATTTAATCGCCTGCTCTTAATAAAATTTGAAATAATAGCATTAAACACTCGAAAAGAAGGAGTGAATTTCAATATTTTTGCTGTGATATGAAGCTTATTTATACCAATTTATTTTAGAATCAGATCGATAGTTAAGGAGGAAAATAAACTTTACTCGAAATTTTGCTAACCTAACTCATTAAGAATTCAATATGGAGCCTATTTCCATGAACCGCTTCAAATTCGTGACAGACGGGCAGATTACTTAAGCTATTATTATATAGGGGACTAGACTGTGAACTGTTACTATTATGTTATTGTTATTGTTGTGTAGTTAGTTGTAAGTTAAATTTTAAGATAAAAGTTAACTTAGTAGAATGTCAAATCTCTGTTAAAAACTGATGTTCTACCCACATATTATCTTTTTTATTTTATTTTTTCTCTGTAAGTTGCGAGTGCAACGAACGATTTTGTTTAGTGAAAACATGGCTGTTTTTCGTATGCGAGAAAATGGCTCTTGAGTTCTTTTTGCTTTAATTTTAATATTTTACGCCATAAATTCTTCTATGTGACATTTTCTGTGCATTTAAAGATCTCGCATACGTAAATATAATAAGTGTTTTATATTAAAACGTCTGTTTTGAGCAATTAATTAACGATTGAGAACATTCTTCAGTATCACACTTCTAATTTCGACAAGCAGTGATTATTTGGTTGGTATATATGAATGGTATCGAAAATGATAAATTTAATCGCCTGCTTTAAACAAATAAGGCTTGAAATAATAGCATTAAACGCTAAAAAAGGGGGAAGGGCTTAGATTTTGAACTCGCTTTGAATGCTAACCCTAACTCAAAAAAATTCAATTTGGTTGCCTGTATCCGTTCCAGGTACAACCGCTTCAAAAATTTGCCGACAGACACCTTATGATTATTATATAGGGGAATTCTCGATTATCCGAGGTAGGTTCGGTCCCAATTACTTCGGATAATCGAGGTTCTACTATATGTCGAAAATTAGTGTATATTTCATGTTGCCTTCGTGTATGATTTTTAACAATAGAGTTTTCTTGTGAAAAAATGACGAAACTTATTTTTGAAACGCTCCTCATATTGATTTCAAAATTCAAGTTAATTCTCAGATTATACTACCCAACAGTATATATGGTTAGAAAATAAAACAACTCGCTAAAGAAATAAAAGAATTATATTTGGCGATTTATCCGGGCTCGTGCTAACAAAAAAGCAGATTTAGATTATTGGAAAAGAACAAATGTATCAACAAATAAATATATTACTCATTTTGCATAATTTAGTAAATTTTGTCTTAAACGCTGTTAGCGATGGATTGACCTAAAAAATTAGTGAAAAAAATGGCTCAACTAAATTCAAACTGAGAGAAATGTTCCACATTTAAATTGATTATATATATATATTATAATTTAAACAGTGACAAAGTGTATTTAAATAGTTCGTTAAACATTCGAAAACTTCCAATCGAGCAGCTGATTTGTTAGTATTATCACACATACAATTTTTCTTTATCAAACGACAATGAAAGTCTCTTCAATAGTAATGAATGTAAAAGAATTAAACGTATCACAACATTTGTTATCCATTGATAATATTTTAAGTTTATAGGTTTTCAATGAATTATATATCAAATTTTAACTCATGCCTTAGTAAATCACAAACTATTAATGAAGAACTATCTTTTAATCTCGTTGGTTTTGTGTACAAAAGTAGCTTATCTAAAATGAAAGTTCTCGGGCGTATAAATCATATTTGTAAATCTATTAAACTGCACTGACTTATAGATTTTTCATGTCATGCATTTATGATAATCTCGTCTGCTTTACAGTGGTTAATTTTAGAACAGACAATTGTAATTTTATCTTCATGTACAGTGTCTTTAAGGAGCTCTTTGAATGTGTTTCAATTCAGCTTCTTAATTCTACTTCAAAGACTTCCCTGTTTCTGTTACGGCCAATAATATATTTTAAATTTAATGTGTATCAGGGAGCAAAGTTGTTTGAAGTTTATTTATTTGTAATATTTCAACATTTCTAATTCTAATTCTGTTAAATGGTAGTTACAATCCAAGTAATAATGAAGTGCTTTTAAAATGCTCCTTGAACATTTTGAAGTTTGTTTGAAATAATAATTTTAAGAAATATGTATGCTATTGTTCTTTTATATTTTTAACCTCATTGTTCTTTGGCGTCTTTTAATTCTAATAATGGTAACACAGTTTTAAGCTTTTGAACACTTGTTACATGTGTGTTATATTATGATATGAATTTCTCTTCAGTCAGATTGTGTTTTGATATATCGGTTGTGTTGGATAATAAATTATTTCTAGAGAATAAGACTTCTGACAAATTTTAATTTTGTTTCAAATCAGGGTTAATTTTGTGATAGCAGCATAAACCTTTTTTTTTTCCCAAAAAAATGTTTGTAAGAATACAGTTTTCGTTTTCCTTCAAAAAGCTTTTAGTAAAATCCATTATTTAAGATTGAAGTGTTTTGTTAACTAGTTAGTAAAAAGCTTCGTATTTTGGAATTTAAATATATTGTTTATTTGTAGCTTGCTGACACCTGACTGTGGAACTTCATTTATACTTTTTTTTAATACTACTTTTTTATGAGTTAACACATTTTTTTTTTATTCCTAAGCATCCTTATGTAATTTAATGTTAAAGTACTTCATTTCTGATCTGGATAGCATATTTCATGTATACGTCATAAAAGTTGTAATTCATCGAAATTAACTTTAAATTTCTGTTCTTCCGAGCCGCGGTAACTCAGTCAGTGAAGGCAGCGATTTCATAACTGTAAGTTTCGGAGCTCGAGCCGGCCTCTAAGATCAGGGTTGGCTTCATTTGCCCAACCCGAAAAAACCCGGGCGGGTTTTTTTTAAAAAAAACCACTTGAAAAAACCCAAGTGGGTTTTTTTCAAAATTGGGTTCTCAAAATCTTTATTTAAAATTCCACATATTTAACTAATAATAAATATATTGAATTAAATCTATAATATATATTACATATTTCATCTTTGACAATGATCCTAAATTTTGTTTAATTTGAGGGGGTCTAAACTGCTAGAAAAAACAAAAACTTAAAAACTTTTCAGGGAAAAATAGTTATCTGTATAACAAATACAATAAAATCTAATTAAACAAAGTTAATAAGAATGTATGATGAAAAAAAAAATAATATTGAAGTATTACATGTGATAAAATTAATTGAAAAATGGACAAGAAAAATTGGGAAAAAAATAAGTGTAACTGCAAATAAACATGGGGATAATATATATAATTAATTCTGCTACTTATATATAACTTACAAATTAACTAAAAAAAAAATCTTCTGAATGCTTTAATAACACAATACTGCTATTAAATATAGAGCAATAATTTAATACATTTTATTGAAAAGAAAAACTTCAAATGCAACTATTTCAAAGCCAACTTTTAGTATAAAATAATCGCCATTCAAAACTAGTTTTTTGATGTTAGAAAAATTTTATAATATGAAAAAAATTTATTTTAAGATTTCAAAATTTCCTTTAATTTAGACAAAAATTTCTTCTGCATAATTTAAAATTGATTTTTCAATATTTCAATTTTAAAAAGTTATTAACATTTTAAATTTATTTTAATCATACAATTAATTATATATCCTGTCCTCTTACATAACAAAAACCTGAATAGTTTTCAAATACCCAAAAAAGCATCTAAAACCCATGAAAGTATAGTGAAAACCCTGATAAAACCCGAAAAATGCCCCAAAAACCCTGAAACAAACCCGAAAAAAGTCCAAAAACCCACTGGGTTGGGTTTTTTCTGAAAAAAAAAACGGGTTTTTGCCAACCCTGCTTAAGATCCACTGTGTTTATTATGAATAGGGGTATTAGGCTATTAGTTTTGAGTAATCCAGTGCGAACAACGTTTTCGTTTTCTAAGTTTTTTATTCAACTTAATAGTTCAACAGCAACATAGCAAAGGACTGACAACGGAAATATACAGGTACAATTTTTCAACTTCTAAAATGCGCAGGCAGCGCCATCTGTTGAGATATAATTATAAGATTACTTGGTTGGAAGATACATCAGTGTTCGTTAAAGGTGACTGGGGCACGTAAAATATGTTCGTGATCACAATGCCCTAAGTTCTCAAACGATACCTCTGGGGGTGGCATGCTAAGCCTTGGGGCTCTTCTGCTTGGTCCCTGCTTTTAAATTACAAGGACCCAGCAGAGGTTACTTACGTCCGTAGCATTTCTTGAGATACACGTGCTTCTCCGGTGGTGCTAATTGGGTAACAGCTTTTCCGCGTTGTATTGGCATAAAGGATGTGTGTCTGTATGCCTGCTGCATTGGAAAAACATTTCTGTTCTTCCGTTGCACACAGATGCAAACAGATCCTTTTAAATACGAATTTTCTGGGATAGTAAAAATATAATTAACTTTTATTAATTGTAATTGCTTCTGCCATTAAACGTCAACCAACTAACTGAATTTTCAACGATATCGTTTGATTTGAAGCGCTAAGGTGTCCTTTTTTGCAACAAGGCGGGGTAATGAGACCGAACCTACTGCATAAAGCCGATTCCAAACGGTTCTCCAAACTCTGTGAAGTTCGAACCCACAAAATCCGGTACAGAAGATGAGCACCCTAACCATTCGACCATCGTTCGGGAATTTTCAACGGAAAAGTTTAACTGGTTTTAGTGTTTAAAAGTCGGCAGGTTTTGGTCAATTATTTTTCTAAAAAACCCTCCACTGCAACCCATTATCACTGTATGGAGGGGCTATGGCTTATCGTGGTCGATGTTGGTAGACGATAAAATGACCTGTCAATGTATGGCTTCGCAAGCGGTTTTTCTCTAAAGATCAAAGCAGCCAGATGCGTCACTGAAGTGTGCAGTAGACCCTATGGGCGAATCCACGCGCTCGGCTCATTTAGTGGTCCACTGTGTGGATGCAACCCGTTAATCATCGTCCAACGTTACCATCAGAAAGTGTTGAACAATTGGCCATATGTTTAAGCTACATAAAAGCCCTTCCACCCTATGGTCCACTACAACCCATTACCACTGTGTGGAGGGGCTATGGCTTATCGTGGTCGGTGGTGGCAGACGATAAAATGGCCTGGCAGAGGAGGGCTTTGGAAGTGGTTTTTCTCCAAATATCAAAGCTAACCAGCATGCGCTACTAATGTGCGTAGTAGACAGATAACGCACCCATGTTCTCGGCTCATTTAGTGGCCCAGTGTGTGGATTAACCCATGAGGCATCGTACCAGTGTCGCCATCAGGGCGAACACGGCAGTAGTAATGATGGGCCATAGTGTGGAGGAGGCATAAATGAGGTCTAATGTGATAATGATCTACTGTTTAAAGCTGATTCTAAAGGGCTACGAACGTTCATGCTAGTGTGGGATTCAAACTCGGCAACTGTGGTGCCGATGAGCAGAACTCTATCCTTCGGCGTTAAATTATACTCCAAAATGTAGAAAGTTTTTAATTAGTGTTTTATAAAAGCTATTCATTGTATGTATTTATTGTACAGTACGGAATATAGAGACTTGATGAATTTAATGTGGACAAAAAAAAAGTTATTATAGTTTAGAGATTTTTAATTTATTTTTTACTTTCAACATTTATTTATTTAAAAGAAAAAATGGGAAAAATACAGTATTTTCTTGTTTTGATAGTCGGAAACAACTACTACTTACGAAGTATGCACTTTTACTAAGAATTCTTCTTTCCCCTTCCTCTTCGTATAACTCAGTTTCCATTTTATATCTCTACAGAGTAAGGAAAAGGAAGAATTCGTTGAATATTGCTTTTTTTATTCCCTATTAATTAACTATAGTTTGAGAGAAGTTATTTTCCACTCATGCGTATTGATGTTTAAAACTTGCTTCAGTCAGTTATGACGCATGCGTAGTACTCGCGGTTTCGTTTTTGTAAGAAGCCGCATAAACATGTCAATTTGTTTATTTGGAGGCATGTTTTCTCTCTCTTGGGTTATTATTTATAATTGTTTGCGAGAAGGGGAATTAAACCAGGCGGAAGTTGTTTATTTAGCGCTGATTCGCTCTACATTTATAATGCCGAAGACAGACACCGTGAAATTAGGTTAAATGTTGATAGTAAAATTGTCAAGTTAAATTAAATATCATGTTTGTATTTATCAGTCTCTGAAAGAGTGTTATTCGGTTTAGGATTTGATTAAACTTTTATTTTTATTATATGAAGCAGAGAACCATTTTACCATTAACGCTACATATAAGTTAGGCAATTATAAAAGTTGCATATGTTTATATATATGACTTTGGTGGAGTTATTAAAAGTTTGTGTATCATTTTATTGCATTATATAGAAGAAGTAATACAAAAAGTGTTGTCATTTATTTATATTTAACATATTTGAAAATATAAATATTTGTATTCACGTAAGAGTAATAACTTGTTATAACATTTAATAACTTGTTATAATATTAACATTTAATTATTTTAATTGAACAATTACATATTTAAATTTAACATCATGTAGTTGTGTTGCTATTTTGCTCTATGTATTGTTCTAACGTTTGAAAAGTTCAATTGGCTTTACTCCAGTAGTCGCTAAAAATTACTTTCATTCTGTTCTTTATTTAATGTTATTAATTTTCAAATTGCATGCATACCGTTCTTTACTTAGTTCTATTATTTTTGAGATTGTCTAAATCGTTAAATATTAAGTAATACAAGAATTGTGAATGTGAAGACTGCTAATAATACTAAGACCGCATATTCCCTACCTGTGATATATATATATATATATATATATATATATATATATATATATGTGTGTGTGTGTGTGTGTGTGTGTGTGTGTGTGTGTATATATACATACATACATATATATACATACATATATACATACATACATACATATACATATATATACTAGACGACCCGACAGACGTTGTCCTGTTTTAACGCTGTTAATCCAAAAATTGTAAAATGTTTTTGAATAAATTATAAATTGGACTGTTATAATGTGAAAGATATCAGAAAAGATGTCAAAATAACTATATTTTCTGAGTACTGCGTAACATACTTTTTAACGATGTTCTTTAGAGTTTAAAAATGTAATTTTAGGGAAAAATGTATTTCAAAATATAACTATAATTAAGATAGTTTGGTAAAAATTATCATTTCTTATTTTCGTATAAGATGACACAGCCAGTCTTTTTTTAACGCTGTAAATCTTAAAATTATAAAATGTTTTTTAAATAAATTAAAAAATGAATTTATGGTGGAAAAATAAGAAAAAATTATTTTAAAAATACTTGACGCCACCACGCGTACAGTCATCATAAACGTAATAAGATTAAATTAAAATTCCCACATCACCTGTACGGGGATTCGATCCTGGGACTTCTCGTACTGAAGCCCGTTGCGCTGACCACTGCACCACAGATACGTTGGCAGTGAAAGGTTTCAAGCATTATAATAATCTCAATAAGCGCACAATTCTGGATTTTTAATAAAAAAAAATATTTTCTATCGTATCAAATTGTGAATCTAAACGATTTTTGAATCAACTTAATTACATATACCAAATTTCATCAAAATCAGTCCAGCTGTTTAGGAGGAGTTTTTATTACAAGCACATGGACAGAAAAATGTTATATATATATATATATATATATATATATATATATATATATATATATATATAAGGAAAATGTTATAATACAGAAAAATACAGAAAAATGTTATATATATATATATATATATATATATATATATATATATATATATACATATTAATCATTATTACAAATCGTTTGTAGTGATTAAATGGATTGATTCAGTAAAGAAATCTTAGGAAATTATCTCCTTTTGGTGGTTTTCCCCAAAACCTTATTGGCATAAGGTTTTGGGAAACAAAACCTTATGCCAATAGATGAGTCAAGATATATGTAGTGCAATATTTTCTGGAATGTTCTACATCTACTTGAAGAATATAAAAGCCATCTCCAATTTAAAGCCCCCTCCACACTATGATCCACTGCAAGCCATCACCACCGTCTGGACGGGGTAGGGTTTTTCGTGGTCGATGGTGGCTGACGATGGCTTCCGAGGCGGTTTTTCTCGAAAGATCAAGCCAGATGCGCAACTAAAGTGCGCAGTAGACTATGGACGAATCTACGTGTTTGGCTTATATAGTGGCCCAGCGTGTGGATGCAACCCGTGAACCATTGTTCAAGGTCC
>CM063497.1:58838863-58856363 GCA_032207245.1 Pardosa pseudoannulata
TTCGGAAGGATCATTTTTGCTATGTCTGGATCTTTCTTCTGCTCGACAGCGAGGTCTATACTAGTGGTTACTGCTAAAAATTGATCTTGCGTCTCAGTCTCTTCGTCTATTGGATTCCTCGAGAGAGGACGGCATCGTACACCCTACTCGGTGGTTTAACAAATTTAGGGAGCTCAAGTACCACGGGTCCTTCACTCGACCTTGTCACTCCTTCTCTTCGACTCCAAATCCCGATTTTCTCTCTGTCGTTCCTTACTCATCCAACTCAGTGATGGGGGAGCGACCTTGCGAGGATGAGCTGCACTAAACTCCTACATATATATTTATATGTGTGTGTATGTATGTATGTAAATATACAAATATATAAAAATTTATGTATGTTTATATGTGTATATAATATTTATGCATAAACTTATGTCTGTATATATTTGTATGTATTTTTGTGTATGTATATGTATATATATATATATATATATATATATATATATATATATATATATATATATATATATATATATATATATATATATATATATATATATATATATATAAATATATATATATATATACATATATATACATATATATATATATATATATAAATACATATATATATATACATATATATACATATATATATATACATATATATATATACATATATATATACATACATATATATATATATATATATATATATATATATATATATATATATATATATATATATATATATATATATATATTCATTCGTGACACACACAAAAAAAATACATAAAAATGCCACTAAACGGATAAGCAACACTGTACGTAATTTCGTTGTATTTTGAAAATATATTTCCAACCACATTGTGTCTTTTAATTTACGCTTTGAGTTTTACTAGGTTTAAATTTCCCTTTTAAATACGGGAGCATACTTAATTCACGCTCTAGTTATTTACCAGTCGAATTTAAACTAAGTAACTGTTAAGAATAACTAAGAAAATGAAAATGGTTTGAAAAAGGAGTTGAGAATAACTTTTTATTTTGCGCTGGTTGCATCCATAGTAAAGTGAGAAGAAAAAAATATACTTTTCATTTATAGTAAAATAATCCCGCCCCCTTTCGATTTAGAGCTAAGTGGATCCAATAAGGGGAATATTCAGCCTCATTAAAGGAAGGATTTAATATGATTTTACGTGTCATCAATCAGTTATTTTACAATCAGAATTATTCACTAAAAAGTATTCTATACTTTTTTTTTCTGTGTGTTAACAATAGAGGGAAGACAATCATAAATAATTGCAATGTTGGTGGCTTTTGTAAAATAATATGTCGATTCACAAACTCATTTATACGAAATATATAGTTATACGAAGAACTTCTTGTTCACCGGTCTCACTCCCATAAGGTCTGTGTAATAAATTATTCACATATACGAATATTCATTTACATGAAACATTCATTTATACTTAGGAATAAATGACCTATCCCAACGTAAATTTTATTCAGTTATACGAAAGAAGGAAAAAACTTTTCGTACTTCTTTTGTGCATATCAGCTTCTCCCTATGGTTTCTCAGTGGTCTCCTTGTGGCTTCAAATTCTGTGGTTGTATGGTTTAGATTAAAAAGAAATAATTTTAAATGTGATTTATTTAGGCGTACATTATTGCATATACCTCCGAAATTTTAGAACTTAATTCAATCAATTTGAAGAACTTATAATTCAATCAATTTAATAAATTATTCACATATACGAATATTCATTTATACGAAACATTCACTTATACTTAGTAATAAATGACCTATCTCAACGTAAATTTTATTAAGTTATACGAACGAAGGAAAAACTTTTCGTACTTCTATTGTGCATATCATCATCTCCCTATGGTTTCTCAATGGTCTCCCTATGGCTTCAAATTCTGTGGTTTTATGGTTTAGATTTAAAAAAAATAATTTTAAATATGATTTATTTAGACATACATTATTGCATATGTGACCAAAATTTTAGAACTTAATTCAATCAATTTGAAGAACTTATAATTCAATCAATTTAATAAATTATTCACATATACGAATATTCATTTATACGAAACATTCACTTATACTTAGTAATAAATGACCTATCTCAACGTAAATTTTATTAAGTTATACGAACGAAGGAAAAACTTTTCGTACTTCTATTGTGCATATCATCATCTCCCTATGGTTTTTTAATGGTCTCCCTATGGCTTCAAAATCTGTGGTTTTATGGTTTAGATTTAAAAAAAAATTTTTTAATGTGATTTATTAGGTCATACATTATTGCATTTGCGTCCGAAATTTTAGAACTTAATTCAATCAATTTGAAGAACTTATAATTCAATCAATTTAATAAATTATTCACATATACGAATATTCATTTATACGAAACATTCACTTATACTTAGTAATAAATGACCTATCTCAACGTAAATCTTATTCAGTTATACGAAAGAAGGAAAACTTTTTCGTACTTCTGTTGTGCATATCAGCATCTCCCTATGGTTTTTCAATGGTCTCCCTGTGGCTTCAAATTCTGTGGTTTTATGATTTAAATTTAAAAAAAAAATTGTAATTTTAAATGTTATTTATTTAGTCATACATTATTGCATATGTGTCCGAAATATTAGAACTTTTACTGTCATGAATTACTAATTCCTAGAACCATATTGTATAACGTCCACCATCACCTTAATATAAATATCATCTTACCTTTAAATTATTTATTTATTATTTTAAAAAAGCCATAAACAGTATAGTAGTGCTATGTTTTCACATGGGTACAGGATTACTATTCACTAGTACAAAAAATTATCCCTTCCTCTTGGTCTTCGCATAAGTAAGTTTCCACTGCATATCATGTCGCTGCTTCAGAGTAATGGTTTCGTTTAAATTATTTGTCTACGCTTGTATCTGAGAACCTGTTGTGTAATAATCATTTGAGAGACAAATTATGATATTTAGCAGATGTGCGTGACGACTTAACTCATCTCAAATCTTTCGAAGCTCATTGTCCTTTAGGACCATTTCATTATTTGGTAGCTAATTGCCGGTTAATTCAAAGCGAATACGTTGATGATACCAGACCGTAAGTACTCGAGCTTACTGGTTAATGGTGGTTATCTTCCAAAGTGGATCTATTCTTTAGTACGGATTACCATTGTGTGCACCATGTTTGTTTTCCAACATCGCCAAAAAGGCAGTACAGTCGCCAAATGTAAACGATATCGTTTAAAGCAGCAATTGCCAAATTTTTTATGGTCCGAAGAAAAAAATTAATCATTATTGTTACCTGCTGTACAAATAACATAAAGTTTCATTACCACTCAGATTAAAAAGTGAAAACTAACATTATCAAGATCTCATTTTTGGCTGTCTCTTAAATGATTACCATCATTGAGTGAAAAAGTATTGAAAAGTTTAATTCAATTTTCAACAATATATTTGTGCGAAAAAAGCATTTTCGTCTGTCACAGCAATAGAGCAATTTGTCGCAACGTCACGAATTACTATAATGCTGTTCCCATTCATTTTCATGTTTACAACAGCCAATAGACAAACAATAAACTGCCCTTCCATTTCAAACTAAAGCCAGAATTGTCATAAGTTGAGATGTGCCCTGCTGCGTAAAATCGCCTTATTAAAACTTGATATCGCTCTCGCTTGAAATAAACGTAGCTCTTTGTCTTTCAGTGACGTCGTTGGAGCCAAATTCCACATACGAATGGTCGATTAGCAAGAACATACATCACACTAAAAACGTTTAAAGTTTTTTCTTTTAAAAAAAGTTACGATATAACTTTTTTACTTTTACTATGTGCTTTTTTACATTAATAAGATAAAAGTTTCTGAGTATTTTATAAATATACTAGCAAGTTTGCCCGTGCTTCGCTACGGTGAACTTAATATATTACTTTTAAACAAAGATTTATTTTTCGTGAATAACTCTCTAAATTCGTCACAGTTCAGTTCGAGTCATTGGCATGTTTATATATTTCTATCATAAGCGTATTATAACATTATTCAGTTTTTATAATCGAATTTGTCTTATATTAAATTTGCTCAAACTTTTTTTATTGTAAAATATAAGCTTAACCCTAAATTGCATTACTGTATTACTACTGTACGTTGATTAGCAAAGTTAACAGATCTTGCCATATTACGTGATAGAATAGGAAGCACAGGTTTTGACAGCAACAGTGCTAATTTTGTTGGTAGTAATAAATGTTTTCCAAAATTAAGGAAATTTATGACAAACCACATAGTTTTGTATGAAACAGAAACACACATTCATATCGACAACCATATGAATATGAAGATAACTATATAAAATGATAGGTTTTATTTGGCCATGAGAGTCACTGAAATTTGTTCTTTTTGTACTTAGAATATTGTTGATATGCATTTCATTGTAACATAAAAATGAACCAAGAATTAAATTTAAAATTAGTTCTCATATAAAAATGCTATAATTTGCGTCACATAGAAATGAAAGTGAATCACTTTATATCTCAAATTTCAGTTCAAATCGAATAGATACTAAGCAGACGATTTTAAATAATATAAAATAAGAAATGAATAAATGAAATATTTAAATGAATGACGTCATAATGATAGAAAAATATCCTTTTCTCCTATTTATTATGTGATTAATTGAACATTTTAATCTCCTGCTTTTAACCGTGGAAAACTGCGTTTAAAACAATTACTTGGGATGACGTCACATTGCTAGAAATATTGCTTCTTTCCCTTAGATATGATGCGATAAATTAAAAACTTAATCGTTTGCGTTTAACCGGGGAAAATAATGCTTGGAATAATGACATGAAATGCTCGAAAAAGGGGGAATGAATGGATTTCGAACGTTGAAAATTTACAAAAACCTTCCCAGGGATATACCTAAACATTTCCCAAATTTTCACGGCGATTGGATGCATAGTTTTTGAGTCTATTGAGTACAGACAGACAGACACACACAAATTCATTTTTATATATATAGATTTACTGCCTTTTTTATCTTAAATTCATATGATTGGTGGTCTGCCAAATAAAAATTATATGTGTAGTGGTCCTTGAATTTCTAATGTAGCCTCCACACTATGGCCAATTGTTCACCACTTCCTGATGGTGACCTTAAACGATGGTTCACGGGTTGCATCCACATGCTGAGTCATTAATTAAATGAGCCTTAGCGCGTGGATTCGTCCATAGGGTCTACTGCGCACTGTAGTTGCGCATCTGGCTGCCTTTGATCTTTGGAAGGCCACTCCACACTATGGTCCACTGCAAGCCATGACCACCGTCTGGAGGGGGTTTGGCTTATCGTGGTCGATGGCATCAGACGATAAAATAGCCTTGGTGGACGATGGCTTCGAGGCGGTTTTTCTCCAAAGATCAAAGGCATCCAGATGCGCAACTAAAGTTCGCAGTAGACCCTATGGATGAATCCACGAGCTCGGCTCATTTAGTGGCCCAGCGTATGGATACAACCCGTGAGCCACATCCAAGGTCACCATCAGGAAGTGGTGAACAATTGGCCATAGTGTGGAGGCTACAGGAAAAAAACTGCCTCCGAAGCCTTCGTCTGCCAAGGCTGTTTTATCATCTGCCACCATCGACCACGATAAGCCATACCCCCTCCAGATGGCGGTAATGGCTTGCAGTGGACCATAGTGTGGAGGGGCCTTTAATTTTGCCGACCGCTGTTTTAACCCTTCGCGTAGGGCTCCCGCTATTTGAACGAGGTATTAGTTTCGTCCCCAACA
The DNA here is from genome assembly GCA_032207245.1 of Pardosa pseudoannulata. Classification (NCBI taxonomy): domain Eukaryota; kingdom Metazoa; phylum Arthropoda; class Arachnida; order Araneae; family Lycosidae; genus Pardosa; species Pardosa pseudoannulata. The sequence goes on from CM063497.1 coordinate 58,844,630, forward strand.
ATGGGTCACGTGAAAATCGCTGACGAAGAATTTTCCCCTTATTTCCATACTGATATCGCTATTTTCCCGGGTAGGTTAAAAAAAAACTTCGTCTGATGCTTATTCTCTTTTATTTTTTCTGTTTTATTACAAAATATCTGTAACATTTTTCAAGACAAAATGTTTAAAATTTATATTAATCTAGAAATGATTTTTTTAATTTATAAACCGGGTGCCTTATATATTTTTTGAAAACGTAAAAGCTATTAAAATTCTTGTATTATTTTAAAACAATTGATGAAGATGTGAATTGTAACGTGTAGATAAACAAAATTTGAAAAAATCGCTCTGTATTTCAGGACCGGAAAGTATAAAAGCTGAACCGTACTCGGAGAGTTAAAGGCCTTATGACACGTCAAAACATGTACGTGTTAAAAAGCAGTAGATTCGGTTTAGGATTCCTTTACCGTTGAAGAATGCGTGGATTTATCATGTGATAGCTAAATGTTTTGAACCAATTTCACAAATTAACGCGTTAAAAGCTTTATCACATGTCAACATGTAAATGTTATTCAATTTACGATTCGATAATCGAATGTAGAGATTTTGTATAAAAACCCCTGAGAACTTCCACTAATTTGATCAAATTAATCAAAGAACGTTCTAGAAACTCGTAAGCAGGGTGTTGGGGGAGGGGCGTCTTTGGTTGGCTGGCTCAACATCATGACTAAGCCAAACATCAAACCAAATTTGCAGCCGAACGATGGCAGTTTGGTTAGGTTTGGTTTGGTTTTGGAGTGCTACGGTCTACTTTTTGCAACACGAGGGCTAATGAAACCGGGACCTACTGCTTAAAACCTATTCCGAACGGCTACGAGCATTCATGCCATAGTGGAATTCGAACCCACGAACTCGGGTTCCGAAGGCCAGCACCCTAACCATTCGGCCATCGTTCGGCAGTTTGGTTAGGGTGCTAGCCTTCGGTACCTGAGTTCGTGGGTTCGAATCTCACAGTGGCATGGTGTTCGTAGCCGTTCAGAATCGGCTTTAAGCTGTAGGTCCCGGTCTCATTAGCCTTCGTGTTGCAAAAAGTAGACCGTAGCACTCCAATCCAAACCAATCAAACCAAATTTGCTGTTTGGTATCACGTAATAGATAATTAATTTTAATCTCAAAAAATTTTCTGTCAAGTGTAGGGGAAAAAACTGTATGTTATGGGGAAAGAATGATTCTAAACACTCGTCTCTTTTAATTTCCTGTTAATCATCCTGATGACTTGGATCTCAAAATTCGCCTTTGTTGATTCTTTAATAGGCCGGTAACGATCCTAATTAAGTGAAACTGAAAAGTCGTCTTTGTTGCCACTATAACTATCAGACAGTTAGAAATAAATGCCTTCCTAACCAGCAGATTTAAACCCGACAAATTGGAGAAAATTGGATGTTGGAGTACGAAAACATGACGAAAAGAAAAACGAACTAAAAATAGCGATGATTGAGGAAAGGAATGTATACGAATTTTACGTTCTACAGTTCGGCATTTTAAAAGCTGTTGGATTGTTAAAGACTACTAAGTTATCAAAATATTGTTATACTAACGGATTTGTAGTGTTTTTAAAATGTCCGATATATCCCCTATATAATAATAGCTTAAGTCATCTGTACGTCTGTCCTCGATTTTATGAAGCGGTTGGACCTGGAATGGATAGAGGCATCCATAGTTAGCAAAATTCAGAGAGAAAAATGTTTATCTTCTCGTAAAGTATAGATCCGATTCTAAAATAAATTGGTATAAATATGCTTCATATCACTGCGAAAAATACTGCCTTCTTTAAAACGTTCGAAATCCACCCCTTCCCATCTTTTCGAGCTTTTAAGGCCATTATTTCAACTCCTATTTTCCCCGGTTAAGAGCAGGCGATTCAATTGATCAATTTATCCCATAATAAATAGGTAAAAATAACATTTTTCTAGCATTATGACGTCATTCCTTTAACCATCCCATTGAATCATTTCTTGTTTTAAATTATTTAAATTATGCCTTATTTTCATACGTTTTATCATTGAACTTGGATATTACGTAAATAATTTTCTTTTATATTTGGCTTAAATAATAGATTAGGTACATATGTGATAATTTTAAATTTAATCATCGATTTTTTTTTTTTTTTTTTTTTTTTTTTTTTGCAAGATAATTTTTAGCCAAACAACAAACCCTTTTTTTTTACCTGCCTCATAAGGTACTTTAGAATTCTGGAAAATTAAAAATTTTAGTGATCCCGTCATATGAAGGGCTGTATGCTAGTATTATAAGATTCATTGCGGTAGGATTCCAGTTTTACTGTGTATTCAAATGTTTTGCATAATTTTGTCCGTAAAAAATGTGCAGAGTATTACGAATTTAATTTTTATACATAGCATTACGGATTTAATTTACGGACAATTTTTTTTTTTCATATTTTTGCTCATCACAAAATATACTCTTTTTTTTTTCCCGTTTTGGAACTATAAATTTTAGTAATAGAGGAATTTTTACTATTTTACAGAACGGGAAGTTCTCCACGGTTATTGTGTATTAAAAAATATTTTGCATACTTTTGTTCAGCACAAAATATAGAACTTGTGAACTGTTAATGTTTAGTTATATCCAGCTCAATCCAAAGCTGTTGGAATAGTTAAAGACTACTGTACTCTGTACTAACTTATCAAAATATTGCTATATTTACTCGTTTGTAGATTTGTACTGTGCTCAATTTTTTTTTAAATTTGTACTGTATATTCAAAAATTTTTATATACTTTTGCTCATCATAAAATATACATAGTATTATAGATTTAATTTTTATACATAATATTTCGGATTTAATTTTCGGTCAAATATTTTTCATACCTTTCTCCATCATAAAATATACATATTTTTTTATTCCCATTGTTAACTATCAGTTTTTAGTAATAGAGAAATAGAGCTCTATAACATAGTAAAACTACGTTACACAACGTAAAATTCTCCACGGTTATTCTGTATGCAAAATATTTTGCGTACTTTAGTGTTAAGAACCAAATTTGCATTTTATTTGCTGTAATGTATAGCAGGGTGTATAATGATAGTTCTTCGAAAATACAGGTATGTAGAATTACAATTAAAAATATTTTTAAGTAGATATTCGGCCGCCAAATATTCTATATACAACTTAAAATTTGTCGACATAATCGGTATTTGGCTATTCAGTCGAATCACTATTCACTAAATCCTAGTTTGAATTATTGGCAATTTTTAATTGTAATAGAATTGTTATACAAGAAGTGGTACGATTTTTGTTACTGTGAATTAAATTTTAAAATCCAGATTGCATTTTATTTGCTGTAATGTATAGCAGGGTGTATAATGATTGTTCTTAGAAAATACAGGTATGTAGAATTACAATTAAAAATATTTTTAAGTAGATATTCGGCCGCCAAATATTCTATATACAACTTAAAATTTGTCGACATAATCGGTATTTGGCTATTCAGTCGAATCACTATTCATTAAATCCTAGTTTGAATCGGTAGCAATTTCATTGTAATAGAATGAGGAATTTTCACGTTTTCTAATTTTAATCTATAGATGACAAAAAAGTAAGCAGGACAATACCTCGAAAACTTTGACATGCTATCAATTTTCGAGAGGTTGTCCGACTGTCCTGTGGTAAATTCAGGTGGAAGAGACATTTATAACAAATTCAGGTAATTAAGCTATAGAGATCGATAAAATAAACCTTCAAGTTTAAATAATAATAAATTTTGATAGCTAGAAAATTTCAAGAAAAACAAAATCGAAAAATAGTGTGCGCTTACAAGCAATAAGAAAATATTGTATATCATGAATTATGACGTCAGAACCAATCACGAAGCGTTTTGGTATCACGTGATTTTTGCTTAGCTTTAAAACTAATTTTTAAAATGATGGACCCAGTTTCTTACATTTTTGAGAACATTTTTGGAATCTATGAATCAGAAAAATACTAAGTTGTTCGAATCCCTCACATGTGCAAATTCCTCATTGTTATACAAGAAGTGATACGATTTTTGTTACTGTAAATTAACTTATAAAACCCAGATTTGTATTTTATTTGTTGTAATGTAGAGCAGGGTGTAATAATGATTGTCCTTGTCAAATACAGGTATGTAAAATTACAATTTAAAATTTAAGTAAATATTCGCCGCCGAATATTCAGTATTCGGCGATTCAACCAAATCATAATTCGCTACATTCTAGTTTGAATTCATTGCAATATAATTGTCATACAAGTGGTGTGATTTTTGTTACTGGGAATCTACATTGACTCAGATTTACATTGAATTTACTGTAATGTAAAACAGGGTGGATATTTGTTCTTGGAAAATACAGGTATATAGATATCATGTACGAAAGACAATAATTTTGTGTCGATTATTTACCTGGGAAATATATTTATAAACTCTGACATCCTTAGGAAATGATGCCAGGTGTTTCGAAATTTTGCAATATAAATTTTGTTCGGGATGAGCTATTCACCTGTTCCTGTTTCCTCCAAACACAGTCGCTTATGAAATCGGAAAAATATTGCACTTCCTGCAAATTTAGCTAGCGTTTCTCTTTCGCATCAGAAGAGAAAATTAGATTCTAACATTTAAGTTACGAAAATGTAAGAAATGTAGTCTTGCTGACAGTAATTTTTTCTGTTTATTTTTAAATCTAAAAAGACTGTAATTCTCGTTACGATAACTTTTTTTTCTTCATTCCGATCGTAATACATTTCTAGGGAATTTTTTTTCTAATGTAAGTGGACTAAACGTGCAAAGCAATGCAGTGCATACAGAGTACTGAAACATGGCGAAACATGCTACTGTGCTGACATAAATCTGCGGCTGTACGATAAAATATATTTCCGCATTAAATAATTATGATACCGTAATGTTGATTTTGTAGGAATGTTACACAATACTGGCACACATGCTGAACCTAAAATTTAACTTAATTTAAGTGGGCTAAAAGTGCAATGCAGTGTATACAATCAGAGCACTAAAACTAAAACTTGGCGAAACATGCTACTGTGCTGACATAAATCTGAAGCTCTACGGTAAAATATATTTCCGCGTTAAATAGTTATGATACTGTAATGTCGTTTATTTAGGTACGCTACACAATACTGACACATGCTGAACCTAAAATTTAACGTAATGTAAGTGGACTAAACATGCAATGCAGTGCTTACAATCAGTGTACTGAAACAGGGCGAAACATGCTACTGTGCGGACATAAATCTGCAGCTGTACGGTAAAATATATTTCAGAATTAAATAGTTATGATGCCGTAATGTTGCTTTTTTAGATACGCTACACAATACTGACACACATATTGAACCTAAAATTTACCCTGATGTAAGTGGACTAAACGTGCGATGCAGTGCTTACAATCAGAGTACTGAAACATGGCGAAACATGTGTCGACGCGGACCAATAACACAAACAAAAAACGTAGACAATATCATTTGTCTTTAAACTTATTTTAATAATCATAACGCCAGCAGCAACGTGCGGCCATCACTCACAAAATAGTTCTCCTTCTAAACTAAACTACAAAAAGTGTTGCCACAAAAATACAACTAAATTACACTTCAAAAATAAAACATAGCACACGGAGCATAAAACATAACAGTACAAAATGTAACACATTGAGTTCGAGGATAAACAACAAAACAAAATACAAAACATTAATAAATGATTCAAACAACATGCTACTGTGCTAACATAAATCTGTGGCTGTACGATAAAATCTATTTTCCCGTTAAATAGTTATGATACTTTAATGTTGCTTTTTTAGATATGCTACACAATACTGACACATATATTGAACCTAAAATTTAAACTAATGTAAGTGGATTAAACATGCAATGTAGTGCATACAATCATAGTAATAAAACATGGCGAAACATGCTACTGTGCTGACATAAATCTGCTGCTGTACGATAAAATATATTTTCACAATAACTATGGTACCTTAATATTGCTTTTGGAGAAATCAATATTTTATAAGATTATTTAAAATTATTACCATTTTCTTTTCTTTAATCCGATCGTAATTCATTTCTAGAAGAATTTCTTTTTAATATAAATGGACTAAACGTGCATTCAGAGCATAAAATCAGAGTGCATAAACATTGTGAAACGGCTACTATACTGACATAAATCTCGGGCTGTACGATAAAATATATTTCTATGCTAAATAGTTATGGTACCGTAATGTTACTTTTGTAGGAGGGTACACAATAATGACCCTCATATTGAACCTAAAATTTAATTCGTGAAGGGAAATAAATTATAATTTATTGGAGCTACAAATGTTTGGGTAAATGAGATTTAAAATATTATTTTTAGCAATAAATATGAAGGCCTCGAGATGGATTCTATTATGTAATACCGTTAACTAAACTGTTTAAAACCATTTTGGAGAGGAGCATTTAAAGTTATATTATTCTTCCTCTATACAAATGCGTGTAGCTAGTTGATTGCGAATGAAACTTCCTAGAATTATAAAATGGTATATTAAATTGCAGCTTTTTCCTTTTCTGCAATATGTACGTACTTTTCTGCAATATGTATGTAAGCTGATATGTACTGTTAAAGAATTGGCTGAATTAAGGTACTCAGAATAGCACTGACAGGTTTTGAAAATCTTTCTATAGCAATATATCGATACCAAGAAATTTATTTTAGTGTTTTTAAAGCTTTGTTACATTAAATCATTATACAATAGAATAGAATAAAGGCCTTTTAGAAAATTCTTTTTCAAAACTATTTTATTTATATGAAACTTAATATTTTATAAAATAATTTAAAATTATTCCCATTTTATTTTCTTTAAACCACTCTTAATTCGTTTTTAGAGGACTTTCTTTTTAATGTAATTTAATATAAGTAGATTAAACGTGCATTCAGTGCATATAATCTAGAGAACTAAAACATGGCGAAACACGCTACATGTTGACATAAATCTGCAGCTGTATGATGAAATGTATTTCCGCGTTAAATAGTTATGGTACCGTAGTGTTACTTTTGTAGGAGTGCTACACAATGACACTCATATCGAACTTAAAATTTAATTCGTGTAGGGAAATAAATTTCAATTTATTGGAGCAGTAAATATTTGGTAAATGAGATTTAAAATATTGTTATCTCTTACAATAAAAATGTAAAGGCCTCGTGATTGATTGATTCTATTGTATAATTCCGATAACGGTTTAAAGTCGTTTTGGAGAAGAGCATTTAAAGTTATATTATTCTTTGTCTATAAATATGCGTGTAGTTAGTTGATTGCGAATGAAATTCGCTAGAATTATAAAATGGCATATTAAATTGCAGCTGATATCTACTACTAGAGAATTGGCTGAATTAAGTACTCAAAAATAGCACAGACTGGTGTTGAAAATCTTTCATCGTGGCATATAACTAGCTTTCTATCGCGGTGTAGCAATGTATCGATATAAGATATTTTAATTGTTTAAAGTCGTTTTGGAGAGGAACATTTAAAGTTGTATTATTGTTCCTTTATACAAACGCGTTTAGTTAGTTGATTGCGAATGAAACTTGCTAGAATTATAAAATGGCATATTACATTGCAGCTGATATCTGCTATTAAAGAATTGGCTGAATTAAGTACTCAGAATAACACTGACAGGTATTGACAATCTTTCTATAGCGATATATCGATACAAGAAATTTTATTTTAGTGTCTTTAAAGCTTTATTATATTACGTCATTATACAGTATGGTAAAATAAAAACGTTTTAGAAAATGGTTTTCCAAAACTATTTTATTTCGATAGAAATCAGTATTCTATAAAATAATTTAAAATTATTCTTATTTTCTTTTCTTTAATCCGATCGTAATTTGTTTCTAGAGGACTTTATTTTTATTATAAGTGGACTAAACCTGCTTTTAATGCATAAAATCAGAGTACGTAAACTGTATGAAACACAGTACTAGGCTGACATGAATCTGGGGTTGTACGATGAAATCAATTTCTACGCTAAATAGTTATGGTACCGTAATGTTATTTTTATAGGAATGCTACACAATGACACTCATATTGAACTTAAAATTTGATTCGTGTAGGGAAATAAATTTTAATTTATTGGAGCAATAAATATTTGGTAAATGAGATTTAAAATATCGTTATCTCTTACAATAAATGTAAAGGCCTCGTGATTGATTTTATTGTGTAATTCCGTTAACTGTTTAAAATCGTTTTGTAGAGGAGCATTTAAAGTTATATTATTCTTTGTCTATACATATGCGTGTAGTTAGTTGATTACGAATGAAACTCGCTAGAATTATAAAATGACATATTAAATTGCAGCTGATATCTTCTATTAGACAATTGGTTAAGTACTCAGAATAGCACTAACCGGTGTTGAAAATCTTTTTATCGCGATTTAGCGATATATCGATTTAAGAAATTTTACTTTAGTATTTTTAAAAAGCTTTATTTCATTAAACAGTAGAATACAATAAAAAGGTTTTAGAAAATTGTTTTTCAAAACTATTTTATTTCGATAATATGTTATAAAATAATTTAAAATTATTCTCATTTTCTTTTCTTTAATCCGATCCTAATTTGTTTCTAGAGGACTTTCTTTTTAATATACTATGAATAAACGTGCATTAAAAGCATACAATCAGAGTGCTTAAACATTATGAAACACGCTACTATGCTGAGAAATCTCCGGCTGTACGATAAAATATATTTCTACGCTAAATAGTTATGGTACCGTATTGTTACTTTTGTAGGAATGCTGCACAATAATGACACATATATTGAACTTAAAATTTTATTCATGAAGGGAAATAAATTATAATTTATTGGAGCAATAAATATGTGGGTAAATGAGATTTAAAATATCGTTATCTCTACCAATAAATGTAATGGACTCGTGATTGATTCTGTTATGTAATTCCGTTATAGTTAGTTGATTGCGAATGAAACTTGCTAGAATTATAAAATGGCATATTAAATTGCAGCTGATATGTACTATAAGATAATTAGCTGAATTAAGGTACTCAGAATAGCACTGACAGGTTTTGAAAATCGTTCTACAGCGATATATCGATGCAAGAAATTTTAATTTAGTATTTTTTAAGCTTTATTACACTATATCATTATACAGTAGAATAAAATAAATGTGTTTTAGAAAATGGTTTTCTAAAACTTTTATTTCGATAGAAATAAATATTTTATAAAATAATTTTAAATTATTCACATTTTCTTTTCTTTAATCTGATCGTAATTTATTTCTAGAGGAATTTCTTAATATATATAAGTAGACTAAAAGTGCATTCAGTGCATACAATCAGAATACTTTTAACATTGGGAAACCGCGACTATTGTGACATAAATCTCGGGCTTAAAGATAAAATATATTTCTGCTCTAAATAATTATGGTACCGTAATGTTACTTTTGTAGGAATGCTACACGAAAATGACACACATGCTGAACCTAAAATTTAATTCGTGGAGGGAAATAAATTTTAATTTATCGGAGCAATATATACTTGGTTTAATTAGATTTGAAATATCGTTATCTCTTGGAATAAATGTAAAGACCTCGTGATTGATTCTATTAAGTAATTCCGTTAACTGTTTAAAGTCATTTTGGAGAGGAGCGTTTAAAGTTATATTATTCTTCCTCTATACAAATGCGTGTAGTTAGTTGATTGTGGATGAAACTTGCTAGAATTATAAAATAGCATATTAAATTGCATCTGATATCTACTATTAGAAATTTGGCTGAATTTAGTACTCAGAATAGCATTGACCTGTGTTGAAAATCTTTCTATCGCTATTTAGCGATATGTCGATACAATAAATTTTAGTGTTTTTAAAGCTTTATTACATTATATCATTATACAATAGAATAAAATAAAGGTGCTTTAGAAAATGGTTTTCCAAAACTAATTTATTTCGATAGAAATAAATATTTTATAAAATAATTTAAAATTATTCACATTTTCTTTTCTTTAATCTGATCGTAATTTATTTCTAGAGGAATTTCTTAATATATATAAGTAGACTAAACGTGCATTCAGTGCATACAGAGTACTTAAATTGTAAAACACGCAACTATGCTGACATAAATCTCCAGCTGTACGATAAAATATATTTTCTCGCTAAATAGGTATGGTACCGTAATGTTACTTTTGTAGTAATGCTACACAATAATGATACACAGGCTGAACCTAAAATTTAATGTGTAGGGAAATAAATTTTAATTTATTGGAGCAATAAATATTTGAGTAAATGAGATTTAAAATATTATCTTTTACAATAAATATAAAATCCTCGTGATGGATTTTATTATGTAACTCCGTTAGCTGTTTAAAGTTATATTATTCTTTATACAAATGCGTGTAGTTAGTTGATTGCGAATGAAACTTACTAGAGTTAGTATTCTAAAAAGGATTTAAAAGTTTTTACTATTAAATGTTATAAAGAAGCGAAAAATATAAACTAGGCAAACAATTAAATTTTGTTCTATGTGCACTTGAGTAATAATATGGAAGAAAATACTTGAATATAATTTTTATTTTGCGACAAAAACATAAGCAACACTGCATTTTAAAGCAGTAGTAAAACTATTAGTTTAGTAATTATGAGATCGAATTTTAAAAACATTCTATGTCTTACTAGTCAAATTTAAGCGTAGGGTAATGAAAATTTGTAACAAACCAATTGCTTAAATAGATGTATAGTTGGTACGAAACTTCGAAGAATATTTTTCAATTTTTTTTTTTTAATCTATTGGGATTTTATTTGCTTATATAAAAATTTATAACTTTATTTAAATTTAAATTTGTACCTAAATGTGGTTTCATAAAACAACTGAAAGAAATCGTGTATTAAATAGTGTGAATGTAACAGTCAGGGAAGAAACTGCGAATTATCAGGGAATTTTTAAATGGTTTCCCCTGGACACTCTGAAAAAAAAAAAAATTCGACACTCGTTCAAGGCCCCTCAGAGAGAATCATCCTCATCAAAAAAGGGAAAATAGTAACGATGTTCTAACTGCTAACACAGTGTTCAATAAAATATTGCAGCTGTTCATCGTCTTCCTGCTTTTGTTATTAGAGTTAGTCATGCCATAAAATGCATTAATGGACTATGTCACGGGACTTTCTTTAAACATGGTTGGTTGGAGGATTGTTTTGTAATAGTATGGAATGAATTTAACAGCGTTTATTAACAGCGCACTATCTCTGGGAGCGAAGTCGATTTCAGTGGCTTGATTTGAAATCTTCAGTCATTAGTAAGATTTGGTGATGTAAAAAAATGTTTCAGATATTGAATAAATAATAAAAACGAATATATTTTTGTTTGTCACGTAATGTTACAATCTGTCAGATCAGGGGTTTCTAACTTGTAAGGGCTCGAGGGCCACATTCCCAGCTAGCACGAAAACGTTCGATGTCCGTTGCAAACCAGGGAAGGCGTATTCACCCGAATGATCTCGCTTTGTTCGGCAAGGAAACCTCTTATGTAGCCTCCACACTATGGCCAATTGTTCCCCACATTTGTCCCTGTTAAACTAGGACAGCCATCCGTAGTGATGCTTACTATTTTGTTCCAAGTTAAATTTACTTTAACTAAACACTCTTCAACAGCGATAAAGTCTTCACCGGTAGTTGTATCTTTCATTGGATGAACACTAAGAAGTTCCTCGCTAATTTCACATTTCTTAT
>CM063497.1:58861363-59141363 GCA_032207245.1 Pardosa pseudoannulata
GCTAGTATGTTAATAATCAGAAACTCAATTAAAAAAAACTGTTTGAAAGGAAAGAAGTCAACCTTTGTAATCAGACTACCATTTATCTATCATAATTATGTCATCACTTCGGGATTTTTATGCCTCTTGTGAGTACTTTATACTGTTATCAGCGTCGATATAAATTTCTTTAATTACATTCATGGTGATCTCTATTTAACATTACATGGTTTTATTACTGCAATAGACTGTTGCTTTTCTCGAGCATCCACTCAAAATGCCCATGCAATAGTTATTTATAACATTATTTCTTCCATTTGTTTATGTTCATTAAAAAACTACTACTATGTGTGAGACATAATTTCTCTAGTTTTGCATTAACTACAAGTATTTTATTGAATTATTCTTCCTTTGGAGATTTTATGGCAATAGTGATGATAACGGTAGGTAAATAATAAATGATTTAGCAGCGTTTATCCAAAGAAATTAATTCTTTATTCACCTCAGGGAGCATTAAAAACTAGATGACTGTTTTTCGAGGAACGTTTTCCTTCTATTACCATGCTCACGCGTGTGTGCGAGCTCGTGATGATAATTTATTTTTTATGCATAATATGGTTGCGGAAAAATTAAATTACAGGTTATTTATAAAATCTTTATGCTAGCTATGCCGTGCTAAAGGAAGAAAGAGTTTTCCTTACAACCTATAAAAAAATTAATTTTTTACCTAATTTTCTTCAGTTTCATTATTTTTAATTATTTTTTGTGCGTATGAATTGTGGGAGAACAATGACTTCGTTTGCACTGTTAGCATTTGATTCTACCTCATAAAAATATCACTTTTAAACATATAAATACCTTGATTGGGAAAACCTTTGGTTAAAAAACCATTTTTATGCTTATGTTTTCAGTCATTTTGTACTGTTAAACCTTGTTTTGTAACTATGTTCATTAAGATACTTGCAGCAAGTTTATTTTTCTGGATATACTTGTCAAACAAACTTGACTGACAAACTTGCAGCAAAACTCTTCAGTTAGAACAAAGTTAACATATACATATAATAAAGCAAATTTTGCAATGCTATTTTGCGGCAAAACTGTGGCAACCTTGTCATTCTAAACTTGCTGCAAGTTTGCAGGCTTGCAAAGCAAGACTGCTGCAAACTAAATTTGCTATCTGGGCCTTGAATCAAATGGTGTAGCGAATGGGGTTGAGGGTTCCTAGCTCGGCAAAGAGGCCTAGAGCATTGTTATATCGTCCTGATATGGCTCTTCCCCCTTCTAAGCGAAGGAGAGGAGAATAATGCATTTTTTGTTGTCTTTAACTTTGCTATTTTCACGCATTATCTCATGTTCGAGTGGCACGCTCGGTAGCGTGTCCGCTCATTTCTGCATTGTCCTGTGGTTGATGGTTCGATCCCTGGCGACGACCACAACCGGCAATTTTTCCAAATTTTCTGTTTTTAAGTGTATTATTATTTTAAATTGTTTTCACCTATTTTTTATTTGTGAAATACCGTTTTCTTTATTTTTTGGCTTATTTTATTTAATTTTTCCAATCTTTTGGGTATCATATCGTTCCGCTACTTTGCTTTAGCTTTTTTGTTATTGTAATGTATCGTCTTGTTTTATGTTATAAAAAATTTAAAAAACTGAAAAAATGCTTAATAAAAATTTTAAAAAAATTTTATAAAAACCAAAAATATATCTTTTTGTTAGTGCTGTCACTTTTGCTAATTTTTATTTGTTGTACCAAGTTGCATTTCTTATAGTCCCTATTTTTGTTTATTGTTTTACCTATCTATGTCTTTTTTGGAGCAACATGTTATGGAATCTGTATAATCTGTAACCATCCCAAATGGTCACTGTCAAGGTTACAGTCTAATTATCCTTTAATTAGACAGCGCGTTGGTTACTCATAATTTTTTATGAGAACGTTCTCACCTCCTCGCTCTCTCGTGAGCTGGAGCGTATTAAATTTTTGTTTGGATTACTTTTTGCCTAGAGGCCTAAATTTATGTTTTGATCTATTCACGTTCGGAGGTTAAAGTGAAGACTTTCCACTTCGCTAGGTACTCCGTTAACCCAATTACCTTGACCTTGAAAGGGGTGAGGGTGGTGTTTGTAACCCTTTCACATAAGGATTGTTTTATATATGTGTGTGTAAAGGAAAAATAAACTAAATCTGTAAACTAATATTATAAACATCCTGGAGGCTAGCTATTGAATTTTTTTAAACATTTTTAATAACACTTATTACAGGCTTGCAATTCCGTCACTTTTCTCACCTTTAGTCACTTTTTTTACAATTGATCACTTTTAGTCACTTTTTTAAGTAAACAATCACTTTTAGTCACTTTTTTCATGGTGTATCACAGCAAAAGTCTGTTGTTGGAAAAAGAAAATCTGAATTAATAACAAAATATTTTAATAAAAGACCAAAAATCTGATGCTCTAATCTTATTTTTTTGTATTAAAATGTAATTAGTCATATGGTTTCCAGAATTTAGGGATTTTAAAAAGTCGTAAAGTTCCTGAAATCTACATTTGTACTGAAATATACATTTAATACATTAAATTAATTTACATCAAAGCACGCATTTCTCTTTTACTTTTTCTTCACAATTTTTGTTTAGATACTCTAATCTAGTTGTGTACATATTTCAAAACATCATTAATATATACAAAAAATTGTGATTATAAAATTAATGTATTCAAATCTAATTTATAGATTTTCTTGAATAAAAAGCAATGTTGAGTTGTGTTAAACAAAATTTTTAACCTTTTTGTATTTTACGCTAAAATTATGTCTTGCATGAATCATTTGATTTAGAGTTAAAATAAATAGAAAAATCTTAACAATAGCATGTGTAATCAAGAGGAGAAAAATATCGCTTTTTTTTTCAATGTTTAGTCACTTATTCTGTATTATTTGTCACTTTTCTCACCTTTTTGAAGTACTTCAGCAGTTGCAAGCCTGCTTATTAATAACATTGCACAAAACACATATACGAGGGTTGGGACATAAGTCATGGCAGCTATTTCTTTCTTGTAGATATATGAACTGATCATAAACGTATATGTGTCGTGTGGAAGTTCTGCAGGCATATTGTGTATGCAGAACGACAGATGGCTCTCTGATAGCTGGTAGTAACGCAGCAAGGGCTGTGAAATCAGTCAACTGGTGAGTGTCGGTCGAGATAGAAATAATCCGTGTTGAGCAGCGCTCTTACATCAAAATAGCCGTTTTCCATGGGAGAAATGCGGTGGAATATCAGTGAATTAGGGGAAGCCCTTGGGAATAATGCCCTACCATACCGTACAGTAGCATGGTGGGTAGTTGTCTGTCAACTTTACGTGTACTGAGTTGTCATTCTTTTGCACCGTAAAAGCTATATTGCCCTGTATACTACCGTAATAAATTAATGTGTTACGATATTTCAGTACTATTTATTGTCCACACATGTAGTTAACACTTTGTTCTTTCATTTATATATGTCACATTTTCCAACCGCACTGGTATCTTAAAGAAAAAAAAAGCAGTTGCCATGACTTTTGCCTCAACTCTCGTGTAAATCAAATAACTGTTTACTAAATGAGAAATTTTCACGTTTTCTAATTTTGATTTTAAACGATAGAAGACAAAAAAGTAAGCAGGACAGTACCTATTTTTTTTTCATTTGGAGGCCTAATGAGTGATTTCTAATGGGTTTTATAGCGGACTCTTTAACGTCTCTCAAAAACGCTACTTTATCTCCGCCGAGTTTGTGACGTCATCGTTCATGTAAACACCGAGCTCCTATGCTGTTTACATGTTAAAAGGCGACTTTTAAATTTGTTTTTTGTGTAAAGTATCGCATATAATAGCATTTTTTTTGTTATGTCTGGCATTAAAAAATCATACTCTAAATATTGTATTGTGCCACTCTGTAAAAATACAACAACTAATTGCAATGAGAAGATATTTTTCAGCGTCCCAAAAGACCCACATACACGTAAAATCTGGACAACTGAGATGAAAAGGGATGAGAAATTAAACCTCAAATTATCATATAAATCATCTCTATGGGTTTGTGAAGACCATTTTTCGGTAAATAAATGCTTGCATTTGTTTAAATATTACTATTTTAGAACAATTAAAGTATATAAAATACATCTATACCTTTAAAAGGATTGTTGATTAACCACTGCTATTTAACTTTTAAAACTGCTAATTTTCGAGTATTATCACAGAGTTCAAGTACAATAAATATTTTATAAAGCATATAAATATCGAAAAACATATAAAAATCTAAAGCATATAATTATCTAATAAATAACTCGGGGGAGGGGAAAGTTATGTATTTTCAAGGTATTATAAATATTTTCTTCAGAGATGCATACTTTCTTATGTATCAAATGTAACAGTGATATTTTTCGATTAAATTGGTGACTAATTTGAAAAAAAAAGTATAATATTTTTAAAATACTTAATAATTAATACTTAATTACTTTAAAAATTAAATTTAATTTGAGAAATTTTATACATTTTTTAATTTGACATTAATATTAAAGGCAATAAAATTGTATTGCTATTTAAAAATGTATAAATAATTAAGTAAAGCCATTTAAAGATTTTAAATTTCTTTTCATCATATTTAAAATATCTAAGAATTTATTTTGTTTTGGTTTGGTTTTGGAATGCTACGGTCTACTTTTTGCAACACGAAGGCTAATGAGACCGGTCTCACAAAAAATACCTCCTCTAATTTTTATTTTAATATTACATCCGTCTCTATTTATAAAAAACGATGCAACTACAAATGTGTATGTATATGATATATGTATATTTATTTGACTTGTTTGTGTTTACAAACAAAAGAGCTGTGTTTAGCATGAATAAAGTATTAATACATGTTAAGTAAAATTGGAAAAAAAATATAAATGATTTTACACACCTTTGGGTTTTAATTCCTCGTATTTCTGCTCCCATAAAATCCGGGTTTTTTGCCAAGAAAGAAAACATTGACATGCTGTCAATTTTCGGGAGGTTGTCGGATTGGTAAATCCAGGTAGAAGAGACATTTATGACAAATTGAGATAACTAAGCTATCTAGATCGATAAAATGAACCTTCAGGTTTAAATAAAAATAAATTTTGATAGCTAGAAAATTTCAAGAACTTGCAAAAACAAAATCGGAAAATAGTGCGCGCTTAAAAGCAATACAAAAATATTGGTCTGCATGAACGATGACATCACAACCAATCAAGGAGCTTTTTGATGTCACGTGATTTTCGCTTAACTTTAAAATTAATTTTTTAAATGATGGACTCAGTTTTTTACATTTTTGAGAACATTTTTGGAATCTACGAGTCTGAAATTACCAGAAAAGCACTAAGTTGTTCGAATCCCCCACATGTGCAAATTCCTCATTATCGAGGACGGAGTTCATGGCATGCTTCAAGGTCCATGGCTCGCACTCGACTAAAGTTCCGTCTTTCTCCGGATAGGAGCGCTGCTATTCTGTCCGTTACAGACTTCTCTGGTTTCAAAGAATCGGAACCAGCCTAGTCCAGTTAGTATAAGTGTTCTTTGGTCACTGTAATGTAATCATCTCTGTCAAGCATGTCCTCATTGATTGTCCCCGGTTTACACAACATCGTATTCATTATTTTAATTCGTCATCTATTAATATTAAAGATATTCTAAATAATTCGCCTCATCCAAATCTCTCCCTATTTTTAAAACACATTGGTTTTTACTTTCATATCTGAATTTTATGCCTTGTTGCTGTTTTCTTTACTTTGGGTTTTATGTATCTTTTCTACACTGGTTTTGTATTTTTAACATGTATGTTTTTATCTTCTGTAAACACTTTATAGCTGTTTTGACTAGTTCATTGTAGTTTTATGTTAACTATATGTTTGGCACAATATGTCCCAGGAGGACTCAGTGCCATAAAACCCCATTCAACCAACCAACCATTAGTGTTCTTTGGACGACCACGTTTTGTAAGAGGCATTGCTGAAATTGTATCATTAACAATACAGGAGCTAGGGGTAGATGTATAATAAGGTCTAAGAATTTCACTAAGATCATCGGGATGGGCCACTTTATACGTGTTGGGAGAGCTCTGTGTCACAACAATGAATGATCCATCTCTTCGTGACATGATCTTTGCGGTCTCAGTTAACATTGCTCCGTAGTGAAAATTGTTTGGTAAAGAGAGAGAATTTCTTCTCGAAAATAGATGTTAAAACATATTTCTAGTAATAATCCATGTTAATTTTGACATTTGTTTTTCTACTTTCCTTAAGTTTTTCGTTATTAGAGAATTCAACACTAACCATCATTGTTCGAACAATCAGCAACTTAAGTCCCAGGGACCGACTAAGGAGATAAATGCGAGTCATGCAGCAAAAAAAAAACAATGAGAAATTTTGCCGAATTTGCGTCCAGTTTATACAAATTTGCATAAAAGCCTGCGAAAGCGCCTAATAGCGAGCCCTGACCATAAAACCTTTAGCAAAATTTTCTTTATTTTCTCTGGACGAACATTTTGAGTCTTTATCGGTAGTAAATCGATCTTTTTCTATCGCAATCAGAAAAGTAAATTCAACCGTCGTGTATGTATTTCCATGTTTTATCTGCCAATAATATTCTTGCAACCAGGGCTTCGAACCGGAACTGAACCGAAAACCGGAAAAAAGCCGTTATTTTGGTCGGAACGAAAACCGAACTGAACCGAAAAAAATATCGGTTTATTTCGGTTCGATATATTTTTCAGTCATTTTGTTACTGTTAATAAAGTTACGAAATTTAAAAAATTTCTTTAGAGATATTTTATATAATCAGTTATCTAACAGGGAAGCATTGTTAATAGAAATTGATAGTTTAGTAGGAGCAGTTTATTTGGACCCGCGTTATCAAATTTTGCTTTCCACGTCACAAAAGGTACAGGCTGTGCAACATTTAAAGAATATTTGGAACAAATTACAATTTTTTGAAAAGTCCATTTCAATAGTAAACGAGGAAACAAAATCTTGTATCAATTCACATAGTGTACCAATTAAAAAAAGAATAAAATCTTCTAAATTTTGATAGAATTACATTTTTTGTTTATGATAGAATTATATTTTTAGTACAAATAAGAATATACATAAAATGAAATTATTCATTTGGAACTGAAACGAAAACAGTTATTTTTGGCGGAGCGAAAACCGGAACTGAACCGATATTAATTTTTTAGTTGAACCGGAACGAAAACCGGAACAAAAAAAATTACGGTTCGAAGCCCTGCTTGCAACAGTCTGCATGTAGTCTTATGCTAAAAAACATGTTTTGGTGTCAGACGGGTTTTTATTACTATTAATGCCAAATTGAAGTTTTAATTTTGTCCACAGTTCCTGCATAAATATAAGATTTTGCGGTAGCTTTTTTTTGGGGTGGGGGTGGGGATTTTCTTTTAAAATATGCAATTTGATTGAAGATTTAATAATAGGTGTACGTACCTGTGTTTAGTATGGTTTTTTGGTACTACTGAAGAATTGGGTTCCCTTTGGCAAATTTGGTAAATGAATGGCGATGTTTATTAAAACACAAAAGTATTTCATCCGAACAACATTGTATCCCTTGATATTTGGGTGACTATTAAAGTCGCCCAAACAGCAAGGGATGTAGATTGCGCCATTGTAATAAAATTATAAACATTTTCTTAATTAACCAAAACCACTGAAAAAGCGGGCATTTACATTTATGGGCAATTAATCCCTTAACAATTTACAAAGTCAAATTAGCCATACTGAACCTTTAATGGTTCATTTAGCTATATCCAAGTTCAGGGGGCCCGCAGAACCTAGTTCAGTGGGCACACCAAGCATGGGAGATGTCGCCAAATTCTAGAACCCAGTTTTCTGGCAAACCTTGCTCTATTTTTTTTTTATTTGTATTCATTTTAACAAAATTTCAAACTTTTTTTGTTCAAAATATGCTTTGAAATTGGGTATAAACTTAATACAAAACGAAGCGCAAATTGTAAACATCACTTGACGATAATTTGGCCATCACTTCTACAAAAGTAGAGCCAAAAACATGGCGCCCGGCCCGGCCCCCGGAACAGGGAATCTACCCAAATATAATATAAATTAAAATATAGAAACAGATTGTTTTGACACGGCGAGATCACCAGAAAATGTTAGGCTACCATGCTCAGAGCTTTATCGCCAAGTTAGCGGGGGTACCAGTACTTTAGTCAAGCCGCTTTTTTTTTTTTTTTTTTTTTCCTGTCAAATGTAAACTTTCACATCACATGTAGAAATATTAAAACTATGCGTTCCACATCTTTTTTTTAATAATCAAATAAGAGTATTTATCTTCAGAAAGTGCAGAATATATAGCCTTCATCCCATTGTTTCTTTCCCAGCGACATTTTAAAGCACAGAACATTTTTAATGCTACGAACGATATTTAAACTCTGCTTGAATATGATGCCTGTCACGTTATTTTAACATTTAAATTCATGGAGAAACTCAAAATCGTTATAAAAATGTGTGAACACCCTCTGTAGTTTTAGTAGATGTACGAAAAGAAAAAAACTAATCCATAAAGTTTCCAGTCTAACTTTGTTAAATAAAGAATTTGCTATTAATCGTAACATGTAATTGAATTCTGTGTTATATCTTTAAAGTATTCAGTTTTAATAAAATTGTTTAATGATGGTTTAAAATAAAAATTCATCATTAAATGGCTTTAAAACGTTTATTAATGTTTGATTATTGTGCAACTTATAGAAACTGGATGATCTTTTGTAACTTTTTTTTTTTCTCATTAAAAAATTGGAACTCATCGGAACTTGATTAGTGTGAATAAAGTGATGCTAATATTCTTTTGTTAGAAAAACATTTTGTACTTAAAGAATGCGAAGAAAACTATGCAGTAAGAATTATCTGCAAATTTTTCTGTAGCACTAAAAAAAAATTAACGGATGAATAAAGTGATGCTTCTATTCTTTTAGTAAAAGTTTTTTTTATAATTTAAAAAAACCCGAAGATGAGTATGCAATAAATTTTTTTCTGAATTTATAGTAAGCTGTTTTTAATAAAAGAATGAAAAAAGATATTAATTGAGGAAAATTAAAAAAAGAACAAATGGATATTTATGGAAGCTATTTTTTTTAGGGCAGTACTCAGGATCGGTTCAAGGTCAGTTATTTTTGTTTTCTCATGTACGTTGTGTGGGGAAAAGAAATGTAATCGTTTAAATTTCGACATCTAGATTTTGATTGAACTTCACGTTTTGGACCTCTATTAGTCCGAAAATACTATATTTGGTTTTTTTTTTTTTTTTTACCATTTTTGACATTCTGTCTGCGTGCGTGAGTTAGAAAGAATGATGAATGAATGAGTGAGTGAGTGAGTGAGTGAGTGAGTGAGTGAGTGAGTGAGTGAGTGAGAGAGTAAATGAGAGAATGAATGAGTGAGAGAGCAATTGAATGAATGAATGGGTGAGAGAGTGAATGAATGCATGAATGAGTGAGAAGAGAGTGAATGAATGTATGAATGAGTGAGAAGAGAGTGAATGAATGAATGAATGAGTGAGAGAATGAATGAAAGAATGAGTGAATGAGTGAGAAGAGAGTGAATGAATGAGAGAATGAATGAATGGATGAATGAGTGAGAGAGAGAGAGAGAGAGAGAATGAATGAAAGAGTGAGTGAGTGAATGAGTGAGTGAGAGAGTGAATGAATGAATGAATGAAGGAGTGAGTGAGTGAGGGAGGGAGGGAGGGAGCGAGGGAATGTAAATGAATGAGTGAGTGAGCGAGCGAAGAGCGAAAAATTCAAGTAAATTTTGACTTAGAGAAACAAAATTTGAAATGCATATATTATAATAAAAAAATCTTAGTTTTCTGTCAACTTTTATTTTTTTTTCTGGTTACTGTCCTGTTCTGCTGTTCTCAATATTATTTAAGTTCATAGAAAATAACATGTTAGCACAGTTAGCTGTAGTAAAAGACAGATGTTATTTACCTCTACAATTGTGATTTTATTATTATTATTATTATTCGATTCAAACACACTAAAAATCCTTTTTAATTATTCAGTTTGTTTTTGATTAATGCTGATTTCCGTTATTCTGTTTCAGATTGTATTGGTGAAGTGGAACGAACCATATCAAAAGTTAGCATC
Organism: Pardosa pseudoannulata; assembly: GCA_032207245.1. NCBI lineage: Eukaryota > Metazoa > Arthropoda > Arachnida > Araneae > Lycosidae > Pardosa > Pardosa pseudoannulata. The sequence continues at coordinate 58,871,509 of CM063497.1, forward strand.
CTGCGATAACACAGGAACAATTTTTGTATGGATCAAATATGAAGGCCGGTGGTCCATAGAGTTAATCAATGACCGAAGCATCCAAGTTACCGACTTCTCCTGGAGCCATGACGGTCGTATGGCTCTTATTTGTTATCAGGATGGCTTCGTTCTGGTTGGTTCAGTATCAGGTCAGCGGTACTGGTCATCAATGCTTAATCTGGATGATCAAATCAGCTGTGGGATTTGGTCTCCTGATGATACTCAGGTACGTAACTACATATGTGCTGGTATGCAGTGATGCAAAAATATTACTAAAGGCAGATATGTTTTGATAAATAGAAGAGAAAAAGTGTAAGCAAGCCAACACACGCAATTCTACAGAGATTACTTATTTATTAACTTAACTTAATGTTGCCAAAACAGGAAATACAAAATACTACACAGAATAATCTAAAAAAAGACATTGAGGTAATAATCATAGCAATGCTTTGGCAGGTAAAAAGAACATGTAAGATTAATTTAGTTCTGACATGCAGCTCTTTCAGAAGTTTCACAAGGTCTGTAAATTCTGCTTACAATTTTTGGGGCACAATATTATCATCCATATATGATACATTTCAGAAGTGGATATGGTACATCTTGAGTTTAAAAAAAAGACCATAAAATCTTTTACTACATTTATTTTCTATTCTCAGGTAATCCTACTCTAGTTTGGTGGGGGGTTTTAATCTAACAATAACTAGCATATAGCCCGTCATATGACGGGATTTTTTATTACATATGTGTACAAAATTTCATAAATATAAGTTAATAATTGTCATAAACACATTGTAACGTCTACCATTGCCTTAATACATCTGCTTTGAGCCAATCGATTCTTCACCCATTCCAGCAATAATTATTTTAGATAAATGAAATTGGAGAAAAGAAAATCTGTCAAAAACAGCTGAACTATCCTTAGAAGTCCGGCCTGCTGAAAATTTCAATCATAAATCACATGCATCAGCTTTAGGTCTAGAATCGAGAATTCGCTTTTCGGATCAGAAATCTGGGTAGGTGGGGGGTGGGGGTAGTGATGACGTCGCATTTATAATGACCAATCAAGCTGTCTTTGACTTGCTGTCAGCAATATTCTAGGTCGCTTTATAATACACTAGTTTCTAGACCAATAGTTTCTAATCTTTATTCTACTAAGCCTCCAATAGGAGAAAGGTTATTTATTCGATTTTTTAAATATCCATACATTTCAGAATTAATGCTATATACTTTCGTTACGAAGATTCTTTAAAACTAGCATTGTCCGTAAAATAAACTCCTAGACTCTTATGAAAATAATTTGTTGTTAATGCCAGTGGTAAATTTTCGTTGCAACAAAAAGTAATCGATGATTAAATTTAAAATTATCTCATATTTACCTAATCAATTATTTACTCCAAATGTACAAGAAAATTATTTACGTAATATCTAAGTTCAGGGATAAAACGTACGAAAATAATGCAGACGATATTTAAATAATTTAAAATAAGATATGATTAAATGAGATGGAAAAAGGAATGGCGTCATAATGATAGGAAAAAAAATGTTATTTTTACCTATTTATTATGTGATAAACTTAATCACTTGCTCTTAACTGGGAAAAATAGGGCTTGATATAATGGCATTAAACGTTCGAATAAGGGGAAAGGGGAGATTTCGAACATTTTAAAGACTTTGTATTTGAATCCTAATTCTTCAAGTTAGGATTCAAATACAATATTCTTTGAATTTTGTAATCCAAACTCTTCAAGAATCCAATAAGGATGCTTCTCTGTCCATTCCAGGTCCAACAGCTTCTTATTCGAGGACAGACGAACAGATAACTTAGGCTAATAAGTGTTGCCAAAATACACAAAGTAAAAGTTTTACAAACATACTTATTAACATTTAAATTAATTATGTTTAAATTATGACTAATTCTAAATTAAATATACCGTTACATTTACCCGTTACGTATGTATAAAATCCTTTACAGGAATGTTCTCTGTACATTCCATACTGACTCGACCGATTGTAATGAAATTTTGTATGGTGATTTAGGTTCACCCTTTGGAGATTTCAGATAGGTCATGGTCATGATGTAGATAGAACAGGGCCGAAACTAGAACGTGCCCAAAGATGTATTTGTCACTGTTTCTGGTTTACATTACGGTCTCTTTTGCAACACGTAAGCGGGACCTACTCGGAAAGCCAATTAACGTTTCGAACATCCATCCACAAATTCGAACATGAACTCTGTTTCCGAAGATCAGCTCCCTAACCATTCTTCTATCGTTCGGCACATTTGCCACAGAAGGACTTATTAACATATTGACACCACACTGCACAAAATGCTGTCTAAAGGTGCTCCGTAATTTATCCGAACGAGGGCAATTTGCCCTCACAAAGGAAGAGCTGAGAAATAATTTTCAAAATTCCACAAATCTAGTTAAAGGTTAGGGTTAAAAGACAATAAAAATTATTTTTTAAAAAGTGTGTGGTGAGGTTTTGCATTTATGATTATAAGAATAGATTTCAGTAACCGTAAAATTTGAAAGTACATAAAGTATTCATGAGCTAAAATTAGAGAATTTATATCCTAATTTAATAATTGTATTGATAATCTTTCTATGTCTGCTTGTTGTTAAGACATTTCATGAGAATTTTTTTTCAGCTAGTCAAAATTAGATTTATATGTATGTTCCACGTTGCGACAGGAAAAAGGATGTCTATACTGTTTCATTGAAAAATAAACCTCATACTGCTGACTATAATGAAGTAATCAACTTTATTTTTGTTAAATCTGAAACAATGTTGTATTATTCTTTTTTTTATGTCATGCATAAAGTTGTTAGTTTACTTACTTATGAGGTCATTCCGAATGATTTCAAAAGAACAAACGTATTACTGAAACATATGGATACACAAGCTATGGCAGCACTAAAGGATTGTAGTTTAAATCCTGATATTTTTTTAAGCCTCTTTGGGGTCTAAAAGCAATTAATTATATAATATATATATATATTAATATATATTAAATATTATAAAGACATTATTAAAAATGTAACTTAGTTCATCTTACAGTATTTGATATAACTTTTGTTATATATATTTGTCAAAATTAAATTTTAATTTATTTTATCTATTTGTTATTAGGCATTTCTGTCTTTTAATTTATTTTGTATTGTCTGTTTCTATTTTTTTGGTTTATAGCAATGGTGCAATCATTTGCAATATAAGTATTTAACATCAACAATATTTAGTTTGATAGGTACCTATGTTGTTTAAATCAAGCTTATCAAAGTCAAAGTTTATTGCTAGCAAATAAAACCGAAAACTTGTTTCTTTGACATAAAGGATGTGCTACACAATATTATATCACTTAAAATTTAAATTCTAGAAGCTTTTTTATTTTTTTTTGTATTTTTTTTCTTTTTTTTTTGCATAATTTTTTTTATTTATTTACTTTTTTATTTATTTATTTATGTGAAGGGAGAACAAATACGTTAATCCATAGTCTATTGTACTTAAATACATATACAGAGTAGTTATTTTTTTATGCTTATGGTCATTTTCTAAAGCACCAATAATTAATATTACATGTGTTAAAGTACAAACCCTTATAAATTATTTTCTTGTTACCTTATATGGTATTCAACATTTTCTTTTTTTTTTTTTTTATTTTTTGTTTCGTCAGTGTTAATAAGAATATTTCAAGATTTTATATTTTTTTATTTTTTATACATCACCTCTCTCAGTTTTCTTTACAAGATAATCTGTCTGTTTAATTGGTTTAAGTTTCTCTTTTAAGTTGAAATTTAAAACAAGTAAAGGAAAATTTTGTTGCATTTGGATCATGGTACCTAGAACGTTCATTTTTTAAATTATGGCTTTGAAAAGAGAATTTATCATTTTCTGCCAAATATAAGGATTGAAAAATTTTTAAAAACCTAATCTTTAAAGGCTGCTTTTGCAAACAAATTTATTCCCCAGACACATTAAACAACATTTTAGCTGTAAACTTTGGTCCTAAGTGTTGAAATCAAGAAAAAATACTTTGTTTATGGGAATGTGGATAGGCTCTTCTGTATGGATTAAAAATTCACATATGCACAATATTATTGTTCTATATATGGTCATGCATATGGTCTGATTCTGACTGAGCCTGACCATATAACTGATACAGACAAATATAATATATATACTATGTGACAAATGTGAGCCAATGATGTCTTGACAACTCTTTAATGACATTGACAGTTTAACAGTTAACATCAAACACAGCAGCAGTTGCTAGCATCCACACTCCAACAGTGTCATTTGCTGAAGGTTCTGAAACTTTCTAGATGCTCTCTTTTAATCATCTGCTTTTCTGTTATTGAGTGTTCATGGCCTCCGTGATCTTTTTTGCCTTTAAACCCCTAAATCTTTTCTTAGCCTTAAAATTTATAAATTTTTCATGCTCAAAAAGTGCTTATTTTTCCCCAAATATCGGTTGCTGAATTTTTATTTCCCTTGGTAATTAATCGTCAATCCATTCAACAAAGCTAAAGATAAGAAAGAAGAGTTAGACCAATTAAAAAATGTATAGAAGAAAAGAAAAATGAACTTCAAAATTAGACATTTTCTCTTATTTTTCCCCCCCTTCCTATATTTTTTGGTTCTCATCTTCTATTATGAATGGAAATAGTTCTTCAGTTACATTTTTAAAATAGCATTGATAATTTCTTGAATCTTGTTTTGAGTACGTCATAATTAAACCTTTTTTTAGTGTAGATACTGCATCTTCTTTTCTTCCTGTGTGTGTGTGTGTGAATATTATATTTACCTGTTTATAATACAGAAGTACTTTTTATTATATTATTTTACATCTATGTTGCTGTAAAAATACTGTTGCTATGATGTGAAACTTGTTGATCTTCCACCACAGATACTACTTTCTTAACTTTACAAATATTTCAGATTTTTTTAGGGAGGGGGGAGGAATTTGATCAATAAGGACTATTGCTGTTCTAAAATTTATGTTTGCAAAGAAAGATGTCTTAACATAAAGTATGAGATATTAACAATTGTGTTTAATAATATATATATAATATATATATATATATATATATGTATATTATATGACAAATCAATGAGTTGCTGATGTCTTGACAGTGTCTTTATTTATGACTATTGTACAATTTAACAGTCAATCATCAAATATGGTGGCAAGTGGCTAGCATCCGTACTAACAAAGAAGTTAGTTGCATTTGGCTAAGGTTCATACAGCAACCCTTTTTGAAGATACTTTCTCTTAATCGTCAAGTGCTTTTTTTATGGAGTTATTAGTGATTCATGTGCCTCCAGAGTGCTCTGCATTTTCTGCCTTTACACCCTTAAATTTTTAATTTTATGTTTTCAAAACCTGACATATATTTATATGTGTGTATATGTATTTATTTATTTATTTATCTTGTAGGTCATGTTCGGAACAACTGGAGGCCAGATAGTAGTCATTGATGTTCATGGGGTAATTGTTGCACAAGTTAACTTGCAATCAGAAGCTCCTATCACTTCAATGGCTTGGTCCTGTGAAAAATTTAAGATGGATGAGTCTTACGAAGAAGATCGGCACAGTTTTAGCTATTCAAATAAAGGAGATAAATTTCCAATGATTCCTCCTCCATCATGCAGTAGTAGTAAGTAGGGATAAAATGGTTTCTATTCTCTGTATTTATAAAATTCATTATGTGATAGCAATCATGTGATTTATAAAAGTAAGAACAAGAATACAACCAACAAAAATACAGTGGGCTCCGCTTAATGTGATCAGTTTGGACACCATGATTTTGATAACAATAACTGATTGATAACAATAAAGGATATACAAAGTTAGATAAATTTCTCCCCCCCCTCTTTAATTCACACGTACAACATTTCAAAATAAAATGAAAAAACTCACCTTATATTTACAGGTTTGCAATTCCGTCACTTTTCTCACCTTTTGTCACTTTTTTTTTAAATTGATCACTTTTTTAAGTAAACAGTCACTTTTAGTCACTTTTTTCATGGTTTATCGCAGCAAAAGTCTGTTGTTCAAAAAAGAAAATCTGAATTAATAACAAAATATTTTAATAAAAGACCAAAAATGTGATGCTCTAATCTAATTTTTCTTATTAAAATGTAATTAGTCATATGGTTTCCAGAATTTAGTGATTTTAAAAAGTCGTAAAGAAGTTCCTGAAATCTACATTTGTACTGAAATGTACATTTAATACATTAAAGTAATTTATGTCAAAGCACACATTTCTCTTTTTCTTTTTCTTCACAATTTTTGTTTAGATACTCTAATCTAGCTATGTACATATTTCAAAACATCATTAATATATGCAGAAAATTGTGATTATAAAATTAATGTATTGTATGTATTCAAATCTAATTTATAGATTTTCTTGAATAAAAAGCAATGTTGAGTTGTGTTTAACAAAATTTTTAACTTTTTTTTTTTTTTTTGTATTTGATGCTAAAATCATGTCTTGCATGAATCATTTGATTTAGAGTTAAAATAAATAGAAAAATCTTAGTAATACCATCTGTAAGCAAGAGGACAAAAAAAATCGCTTTTTTTTTTCAATATTTAGTCACTTTTTAGTCACTTATTCTGTATTATTTGTCACTTTTCTCACTTTTTTTTAAAGTACCTCACCAGTTGCAAGCCTGTATTTATGTACTGTATATTATCCTTTAAGACATAAGAATTGTTTACATAATAAAAATAATTGATCAATAGTTAATTCTGTACAATTCTTTTCAAGAAGCTCGTTGCGTTCATAATCATAATCTTTTTTAAAGTCATCGGAACTTTCAGTGCAATTCAGAAGCTGAGAAATGTTTAACTGCGCTGCAGCATTGCGCTGACTCATATTTGGTAACTTGTAATAACAATTTAAAATTTCAATCTTTTGTTTTAATGTTAAATTATTTCACTTTCTGGCATCCATATCGACAAACTGCACTAAGCGAGCAAGGCATGAAATGTGAATACGTTTCTTCTCAGATCTGAATAAAATTTGTTGCCTTCTGCTTATCTGATAACTATTGACCACCAGCCAGGTGTGTTTATTTCTGAAAAATTCCAGGAACATGTAAATTCCCACTCCTTTGTTTTTTCTCCTTTCCCTAGGTGGTAGAGAGAGAATTCTCAGAAATTAAAACAAGAATGAAGGGAAAGAAAAGAATGGGTTCCTTCTGAATATATTATGAATATTCCTTTTGCCAGTTAAAAATGATTTCTGAAAACTGATAACATTAATCATTGTAATGATCCCACAAAGCGATAATTTTAACATAGTACAAATGAATAGAGAAAATCAGGACCAAGTGATTTCAATAACAATAAGTGATTGATAACATTAACCACGATCACATTAAGCAGAAACCTGTGGAGTAATTACTTTTCTATGAGTCTATGGAAAAATCGCTGAAGGTTTATTTTTATGTCATGTTATGGGAAAGGTTAACAAAATAATAAAACTCAATTACACAACAGAGCACATGCAAAGCAATGACCAGGACTGTTGAGAAAATGTATTTCAAATAAAATAGAGTCAAGAAAATAAATAAAAGATTACTTACCGTTAATGACAATTTATTTTAAAATGTAATTTAAAACTTAAATATATTACAGAAATAATTATAATGATTTGTCAATCCAGTCTATGCAATGTTAGTTCTTGATTATTTTTGCAAGTCTAGTCTCATGGAGTCAGAGAAGATAGTGTCCAAAATTGTCTAGAAATATTAGGGCAAATTACACTCTGCTTACACTGATTACTCTGTCATGTCCTTCCTTCACCATAATCTTCTGCTAACAACAAGGGGATAAACACTGCCTCACTCTAGGAAGTTGGGATAGAAACTCAATCTGTCCAGCCAGGGTCGAAGCAAGATAGAATGCTGGAAACAGTTTCTCCATTGTTAACACAATGATAGCAGCGAAGCATTTAGTGATGTAACTCTTTGTTACAAGTCTACTCCCGAATTTTTGTTAACGTATATGTAAAATATAAATGTCATTTAATTTAAATAATAAACAGCTAAGTCTCTATCACTGTGTTGCAAATCAGAAATATACCCCAAAATTAATGACTGCCATCTTATAGCTCTACAAAGCAATTTACTCATAGAATCCATATCAAAGGGTGATACTAAATTCAATTGTCATCTATTATTTTCATTTATCATTCGATCAAATACACATGATTAATACTGAAATAAACTTTAAAATTATTAAATTAAATTTTTTTTAATTTTAAAAATGATGACACTAGAAGTAGATTTCTCATAAGTTCTTTATTTAAAGATAAATTTTGTGCAAAATAATTTACAATATAAGAGACTAGATCATCTAGTTCTAGATCTTCAGTTATAAGGTTCCCTTATAACTGAAGTGAAGTGTTAAAGATTTGTTGCTTTAAATTTTAAGACACATGTATTTATGGGAAGCTTAAATATTTTTATATTATTTTATATATTCTTCCTTTTGTTTTGTATGTATTTGCTTATACTCTTTATATTGCCTGTTGATTTGTCAGTGAAATTTTTACTTTTATCACAGTTTTTAATAAAGTAATTTAAATATACTTTATAAAATTTTAGCTAAATAAAAGAAATTCTTCAGGAAAAAAGGTGGGGCAAGCTTTGCATTTTAAAGTTTAGTATATCAACTGAGTTTTTAGGTAGTCATGTTTGAAGAAAAATGGCTATAGTTTCTTTTGCAATTTTTTTTTAAATAAAATAATTACTTTAATATTATATATAAATGTGTATCCTGTTATTATCAGGCCCACAATCAAGATTTAGTTGAGGTGTGTGTGCTTAAATTGAACTGAAACACCCCCTCTGATATTTCTTCATTTTTTAACCCTTTGCCTTAAAATAACATATGAGAGACGTGATCGTACTCCTATGTCTAAAATAAGAATCTCGTATCACACTCATGATGATTCTGTCTGGCCAAAAGTGAAAATCTTGTGTCAGACACATGATTGTTCTTTTGGGCCCAAAGTGAAAAGCTTGTATCAGACATGTTATTGTTTTTAGGCGATAAAGTTTTTGTTTTTGCGTTATTCTTTGATACAGTTGCAATATAAGAGTTGGTCGTTTATTCTTAGGTGTAATTGCAATAGAGTACTATATTATATGCAATAAATAATTAACTGTTGGTGCTTAAAAAATTCTTGTAAAAAATCTAAAAATTTAATCTAATGGCAAAAAGGAAAATTGATACTAATAATGGTGCTGGAAAGTGTCCTGATTACACCTTAGAAACTGAAACAGATACCGATTCGGATACATCTGAAGATAGCATTGTAGTTTGTCGTGTAAAAAAACGTGTGCAAAATTTAGTTAGCTATGAAACTGCTTTTTTTCATGACGCATGAGAAAAGCTTTCATCGAAAGTGGCACACACAATCGTCGCTCAATTCATAAGGCAAGAGGTTAATGGTCTTTAAATTTAAGTTTATTATAATAACAAGTGTTTAGAGATATGTAGTCATTCACCTGCAGAAGTCATTTGATTAATTCTTGTGGAGAATCATAGCTAGGGCTTATATATCAGAAATATCCTAAAAAATCATGTTAAGTTTTTTTTTTGTTTTTTTTTTCTTTTTTTTGTTTGTTTTTTCAGGATTATTTATTTATATCAACATCTAAAAGTTATTTTATTCATAAACTTCTCTATGTTAAATAATTACTGTATTAATAAAAAATAATTTTAACCTTTGTTTCTTTCTTTTCAACAGCAAATGATACCAAATCATCTGTTCTAGCTGTATGTTTCTCCAGTAGTGTCATCCATCTTATGAAAAGCTATGATGATTTACTTCCCACTGTCATCGAAACAAATCTGAAAGGTTTAATTTTTATTTTCTCTGCCATTTAAATTTATTCTGTGTTGTGGATTTTTATTAAAGTGCAGATAAAGATGAAGGCAAATAAGAAATTTTATATATAAAAAAAAGTCTTGTCTAAATATACTGTCTTTTATAAAGATTGTACTTTACATGAAATATACATTTTTTCTATATATATTTGCTTATTGTTTCTTTTTTTATATTTTTACTATTAATGTAGGTATTTGTGCATCAAATTTTCCCCAAAATATTAGATTTTTTGGGTATGCTAAATTCAGAATCCCAGATTTTTAGGTATTTCTAAAATTTAAAGTGTAAATTAGTTTACATTTTTTGGATATCCAATGCTGCATAGTTTTGATAGCATTAAAAAAAATTACTGGTAGATGAGGACTAGTATGAAATATTTAAATTAAAAGACAACATAAACATTCCAAAAATTTCCAGTGCATTCAGAGCTTTAACCCTTTAAATTTCACTCATATAAATTATTTGGGATTTAATGAAATTAGTTCAATAATGGTATCTATAAATTTTAACAATATAAATGCATATTTTTTTTTACAATTCTTGAGGGGGTAGGGTGGAATTTGTGGGGTGTTTAAAGAGCAAAACCCTTGTACGGAGTGAAAATACTTTTATAAAGGTTTAATTATACAGGGGAAACAATGATTATGATAAAAAGGGTATAATTAAAAAAAAAACGAAACAATTTACAGCCGGACGATGTCCGCATGATAGAGTGTTGCTTTTAGGTACTGAAATTTGTGGGTTCAAATCCCACTGCAGTCATAATTCGAAGCCGTTTGGAATTAGCTTTAAGCTGTAAGTCTCGATCTGATTATCCCTCGTGTTGCAAAACAGTAGACCGTAGCACTGCAAACCAAACAAACAATTTATAAGTGTTGTTTAGATAGATATTTTTTATTTGGGGTTATAAGTGGAAAAATCATATTACTGACTTTTCCAGGTAAAGTAAGTTTAACCATGTATATTTCACATGAAATATGGAGCTCTTGTATACTCTATGCTGTGAGTAGGAAATGTCATAAATATAGAAGACCTAAAAAATACATCATATGTTTTTCAAAAGCAGTGAAAGAATTTAACATGTGGTTTCACTTTGAAACCACTGTCTGTTAAAGGGTTAAGCTGACTTGTTTCAAAGATCCACTTGATAGAAAGTGCCTTTAATTTTATGGATAATTTTATACCTTATAAAGGAATATCACTTGAAATCAATTCCCTTAGGGGCTATTCAAATTGGAGATTATTTGGTGTCAACATTTCTATAACATAATAAAAGTATGATTATGACTCATTACTACATCAAATATGATTATTATGATCCCAAACTGCACTCATGGATAAATATTTGATTAAAAATATTACGGGCAGTTATCAACAGGACTTAAATGGACAAAGATACAGAACAACAGTGCGTCACTGCATATTTTAACTATGGTACTTCTGATTCAGATGCACTAACAAATGTTTCAAAAAAGGCAGATGTAATTTCTAAAGACCAAAATTTTGACATTTACCAAGCCTGTCTCTAACACCTGTTTCTAGAAAAAGCAAGCTAATTTCTGAAAAATGAAATACAGAAATAAATTAAAAGCTTTTTTAAAATGAAACTTATATTTATATATGATTTCTTTTCATATTTTTAACACTAAAACGGTATTAAAAAAATTCCAATTTCCTTCTTTTCTTAATATATATATAAATAATATATCTTTAGTTAATTCTTGAAGTACTATTAAAATGTTTGATTTTAAAGTTTAATGCATTCTTTTAAATTGTAAACACTCCAAAAAAAAACCTTTCAGGATTTTTTGCCAAGTCTTGCTTATTCTTCTATATTAAAATCATTTTCATTTCTCATGTATAAAAAATAAAATTACTTTAGCTTTTAAAGAACAGAAAAAGTTATTTTTTATCCATTTAGGATAAAAAATTATTGACTTTGGTTTTTTTTTCCCAACAGAACAAATTTTGTAAGTTCTATTTAATTTTCAGCTTCAGAAAACCCAGATTTTTATAAAAAAAATTATGAAGTTAGGAATATTTTAATGTAAATAAAGAGTAATTAAAACTTCTAATAGATCCTTATTTTACCGAATGAATTATTTTCAAAATATTATTTTACTTGTTTCAGTTACAAGCTCTTCTATTCTTGTTTAAAAAAATTTACTGTTATATCTCAATATGTCGTATAAAATTAAAATCATGGTTTCCGCGCACCTGGAAAGTCATGGAAAATCGTGGATTTAGACAATGGATTAATTTTGTCATGGAAAGTCTTGATTTTTCAAGTAAAATGAGTAAAAGTCATGGAAAGTCATGGATCCACTAAACTACAGATTAAAAATAATGCATTGAATTGTTTAATTCTATTTTTACTTGTCATTTGGCTGAAGTTACTGAGTTTGGTATTTACGTATTATCCTATTGACCCTCTTGCCAAGTAAAATTTGTTCACCAAGGAAACTCAAAGCAAGAAAGCTTAATGGGTGGGTAAATGTATATTATTCTGGTTTTTTCTTAAATTGTAGATTAAAATTTTATTAATATAATAATAATTATTTTTTAATAAAAATTAGTTAAGATTTTTGCACAAAATATAAGTTTATCTCTAGGGATATTGTATATAAACATTATAGGGTTATATTTGGCTATTATTCATGGTCACCTGGATAATACCAAAGTACCCTGAATTCAAATTGGAAACATTTTGATTGAAAAATTGCTATATGATTAAACTTAGGTATGTAGATACAACAATTTATTTTTATGTATGTGAGTTTATTAACACTTATAAAGTAAGTTTATAGTTTTTTTATGATAAAATTCCTGTAATTTCTCTAAAAGCATATATTTTATTTGTATGTACATCAGAAGTTTTATTCATATATACTTTAACGAAAGCTTTTTAAAGTCATGGAAAATGATCTGCTAAATCAGGGAAAGTCATGAAAAGTCATGGATTTGAAAAATTTTATTTTGGCAGATACCCTGTAAAATTAACCTTTAATTTAGACTGAATGTTTTGTAGTCATTAAATACAATTATAATAATTGGAATTTTTGATTGTAGCATCAAAAAATCATTGTAATTAAATGCCTAAAATGATAAGTTAATTCTATGTACAATGGCTTTTACTGCACTTGTTTTTTACAGTAATCTAACAAATTATTGATTATAATTTCTGAACTTTTTATGAATTGTTTAAAATATTTTTTTAAACCTTTGATAAGACTCAAACTCATTATTTTGTACGTTATTTCACAGGCATAAAAATGGAATGGGCCAACAGTGGAGAATTACTTGCTGTTGCTGGAATGTCAGTTGAATCAACTGCTGGAAATCCTAGTAATGGAAACGCAGGAGCAAATTTTATCAACATGCTCCAATTTTATAATGAAAATGGTGTGCTTAGATTTGTAATTCCAATACCATGTACTCAGGTAAATTCATGTTTTGAATGCCTTTTTTTCATATATTTGCAACCAATATTTTGTATACATGACTCAGTAATTTCACTCTTATCAGTCCAGCATCGCCTCCACAGGATGATCTAAGGTTGATATTGAGAGACCAGTGTAGCATATGCCTAATAGGAGATCTGAATCTTTTATTTTAATTTTTAAATGCTAGATTTAATTACTAGATGGTATAAACGGCAACGGTTTTCACAACGGTTGGCTAGGATAGCATTTACGTGCACGTAAATGTGGCCTTCAGAACCGAGTTCGTGGGTTTGAATCCCACAGCAGCATGGCCGTTCGTAGCTGTTCAGAATCGGATTTAAGCAGTAGGTTCCGATCTCATTAGCCCTCGTGTTGCAAAAAGTAAACAGTAGGGCTCCAAACCAAACTATACTCGGTGTAAACGCAATAGGCACTTCAAGCTCACTGATTTTTCCCCGATGACCAACTGTAACTATGGTAACAACAGTTGGGGAATGACTTTACTCTTTTTTCCCACTGTGTTAAGGGATGTCATGCATTGTGTGGGCTCTCCGTGCATGATGAAAGTATGTTTATTTAGACTACACTTTGAAAAATACTTAATACTTTACACAAAATTTTATGAGTAATTTCAGACCTGTTTCTAAGTTCATAAATTTAAGATATAATCCCATTTCATAAAATTACAATTCAAAAATTGTATGTTATATTCTAATCCGTAAGATTTAAAAAATTCTACTGAAAAAGTAAAAAAAAAAATTTTTTTTTCACACACAGTTGCATTATTTACAGAAATAATATCATTAAGATGATTGAATATTTCGCTAATTTTAATGAGTAATTAGTTATAATTTCTCACTATTTTTCTTTATATTTGTATGATTCTTTTAATCTAAATATCAAAAGTATTTCTTAATAATTAATTTATTTAATAGAATGTAGTTTTGAAATTCCTTAAATTTAAGTTGTATGTTAATAAGTATATTATGAAGTTATGTGGACCATAGTAAAGTTTCTATTCCAAAATTGTACTGTATTAATTATTTTATGATTTTACAAGAATTGAAAGAGGTCTTAATGCAATAACAATATTTTGTATAATTTTATTATGTATTTAAAGATTTATGGTCTGTTGACACATTTTTAGAAAGTGAAAATTTCTTTAGAAGGTAGATTCCTAATGTTTTAGTAAGAATTCTAAATTAAAATGAATTTTTGTATTTTTACAAAAATATCTGTGATTTATTATAACCATTTTATACATATTGTTAAACTTTTCTTTATGTAAATAGTTAACGCATTTATACACAACTGAAAATTTTGACTTTGCTTATAATAATAAAGCAAGTCGTCTGAACGTATTGGAATCAAATCCTCAACTGAAGTGCTGAAAATAAGTGTGAATGCACAGGCTTCTTGGTCGCTACCATAGTAACCGATGACTGGGGAAACGAAAAAGTGTGACCTTGAAGTGCCAATAGATTTTACATGGACTATAATCAAGGGGTTAAAGGCACTACAGCCTGTTACAGTCCAAGGCCGTCCCTAATAGTTGTTCCCATCTAACCCTATACATAGCAAGTCTTCTCCAGTTTCCTTTATTAATAAGAGTAAAGTACCACTCCACAGATTCAAGCCACCTAGTTGGTGGTCTTCCTCATCTTCTGTTTCCCATGGGATTAGTAAAAGTGAGCTTTTTTACTGGGTTTGCATTGTCAGATTAGAATAAATGTCCAAGGCATCATAGTCTATTGTATTTTATAACTTAATTATGTTTAACATTAAGAATTTTATTTTATTATATAAAATTTATAAGTTAGTATTCATAAAATTCTTTACATAAAATGATGGCAGGCATTGCTATGTATTATTATTATTATTGATGCAAAATATTTGTTATATGTACAATAGGGAGGCAATTCACCATCATAATCATTGTAGACCATATTACAGAAGCTATGGGGCTTTTGGAACAGAAGCTGAGGCCATTTGCACTGCAATTTGGAGTTTGTTTGTTTGTTTGTTTTTTAATAAAAAAAGGGGGAGAAAAAGACACAATATGTGTTATGTATATGATGATTTTCTTCCATAATCATAAAAGCTACTTACAGAAGCTGCAGGGTATTGAGACCAACAAGCATCTCTCTGAACCAAAAGCCAGGGCCCATCTTTTGAAACTCTGGTACATTAATTGAACTATTCTAGGTCTTCTCTATTTAGTACCTTCTGATCCAGGATTGACCTCATCTTCAGAGATAAGAAATTTGACTCTTGAGGAAATATGACTTATTTTTTTATTGTTTTTCAAGCTTTCCTATACCAGGCTCAAAAGATTATTTAACTAATTATTCTTTCCTGAGAAATATTGGTTTCTCTTCGTGCATGTCTCGATTTGGGTCTTCATCAAAACATGTTGTTCTGTCAGTGGTGATATTGCTGTGTTTGTTGCCAGTCTTTCATGCTCTTTATTTTCATAAGCCTTTGGCTCCTTTGCGGGTATAGTCACAATTGTTAGATATAAAATGAAAGTGACCATATCTCCCAGAAGAGGGCAACACTAAAAAAATAATAGAGTTACACAGGCTCACATATACAGAACTACTGGAACATTATACACAGAGAGAGAGAAAAAAAAAACTATTTGGAAATGGAAAGGAAGATAACTTTTAGGATATGTATATTCCCATTGAACTATAATAATTTTTATCATTGCCTTAATGCAGGACTGCAAAGTGAATTTTCTTAGTATGTTACAAGTCTTTGACATTTTAATTTAGAAAATTTGTTTCAATGGGAATTTTAAGTTGGTGAATATGAAACTTAAAATAATTGCATTCAGATATATATATATATATATATATATATATATATATATATATATATAATTTTTATTTATTTTCAGAGCCCTGTTACTGCTATGACTTGGGGCCATAATGACAAGCGCCTCTTTATAGCTACTGGTTGTATAATTCATGTTGGGTGGGTGACACAGAAAATTGCTTCTTTACAATTACTGGCTCGTCTCGCAACATATGGGGCATTGCAGAATGATGCCTTAATTCAGAAATTACCTTTGCCTCAACGTCTTAGAGCTTTAATTTCTCATCTTACTATGCAGACTATCAAGGTAAAAATTTCTTTTTTATTTCTTTATGGATTTATTATTAAATTTAAAATTAGATGATTTCATGCATATTTTTTTACATGTCAAGGCAGTATCTACATTAGCCATGTGCTATTTCTAGTAATGAAAATTAGCCTTTTTTTTTAAATTGCCAGACACATAATTAAAAAATTAAGTGCAAGGCTTCTAATTGTGTGTGTAAAATTCATGTTATCTTCCAAATAACACAGAAACGAGGATGGTGTTTGTTCACAGTATGTCTAGTCAAGTAGTCATAAAATGTCAAAATCCTGAAATTTGTTTTAAGGACAGGAAGGGCACAAATTTTTCCCTAGAATTCTGGACTCTTTGGCTATGTTTAGTTTGGACTTCCAGAGGTTTTTAGGTATTTTTAAACTTTGAATTTTTGTTTAGTTTACATTATTCTGGATATCCAATATACAGTTTTGGGGAAATTTGGGGGAAAATGACTGTTTCGGATAATTAGAATGCATATCAAAAGGACTTAACCCTCTGACTGCTCATCTTGCGATTTCCACAGGCAATTCAAATGTAGCAAAATTATCTCATCCCGCAATTTTCATGGGCATGTGTTTATGTGTTTTTCTTCCTTTTTTAAGAAGCACATTTTTCCTTTTCAGTGTTTAACTAGTGGAATAAATTATATATACAGTATTATACATTAAATTAGGTAATAAATAAAATTATATAATAGTTATATTAGATGCTATAGTTATAATAGATAATAGAATTATAGATAGTATGCTTATATATATACTTAAACTATGCAACTAAAAAAATATGCAATTTGATCTCGGTTTACAAATTGAGCAGTCAGAGAGTTAAAGGGGACATGAATACAGAGTAACAGTGCTATTACTAAATATTCTAAGCACAGGTCTTCCAATCAGTTATACACTAACTATTGTTTCAAAATAGGCAAACATAATTGCTTTATGATTTTATTGATTTTATATACTCTTACTAAAAATATCTCTAACCCCTGCTTCTAGAAAAAGGTAGCTGAATTCTGAAAAAGAAAGCGAAGAAAAGAAAAGAAATTAAAACTAATAAAGACTGCAATTTCATTGCTCTCTTTTTAAACATACCTCAACATACACAAAAATTGTCATTTTCACACATAACTTCTAAAGATGGTTTTGTTGATTAATGCTATCCTGAAACACTACATTTAACATAATTTACTTATAGAATTTCTATCAAAATGGGCTACTCAGTTTCCTTCTTATATCAAAGTTTAATTTATTATTTGGTTGGGGTACACTTGATTATTATTGAAATAAACTTTTGATTTATTAAAATAATTCAAGAAATTGAGATGCCAGAAGTAGATTTCTCACAAAGGTAGTTTCAAATTATTTAAACTTTTTTTTATGTATGCAGTAATGTACAATATTATAAGAAATATGCATTTTATTTTAAGTAATGAAACCTTTTGGCAAATTAATTTTTCTGTGTTAAATCCTTAATTTTTACATAGTTCAAATGATGTTTTCAAACGTATGAGGAAATACTTTTTAATTTGAGGTTTTTGAGATACAGAGGGTTTGAAAACTAGTGTCTGATAATTTGATTAGAAAAGGCTATATATATAGTAGTTTGTATTGAAATGATACTTGTTTGTATAATGGTTTTACTGATTTAATTTCCATTTTTTTTTCTATATGTCATTGCACTTGTATGCATGTTGCATTTTTAGTTATGTTAAGCTTGTACAAATATTTAAAAAAGCTATTAATCAACTCAGAATTATATTTCATATTCGATTGGTATGAAAATATTTCTTTATATCATACATTATGTTTCTACATATTTCTCTGTTAATTGTATGTATACAAAGTCTCCTTGGCCCAGAAAAATAAAAATCTGAATTATTTTTCAATATTTTTAAAATAAGTTGATAAAAATAACTCTTGGATAAATAAAGCGAAATAAAAAAAGGGGAAGGCAGTGCTATATGATATAAAGTTAAAAGTTTTATTGTGTTGACAACAGGGTAAGTGTAATAATGGGTCTCCTATAACTATTATAACATCCAATCCAATATTGTGTTTGAACTCAAAATGTGTACTAGATATATTCCAGTAACATTTAAAAAAAATAATGATTACAAAACTGCCTAAATAAAAATAATCAACAAAAAGTATAATACCAAACTAAAATAAACTTAAAAATAACAATATAAGAAAATTCTAGTATATCTAGTAAAAATGTATTTTTAAGATGTCTATTTAGTAGTCTAACTACTAAATTCATATACCCCTCCCCCAAAAAAAGTAATAATAATAATAATAATTACTAATGCTAACATATATAAAATTGATAATTGTAATTTTTGTATAAAGCAGACATGCCAACTACTCCGGATTCTAAAGAGTTGCTCCGGAGAGACGAGTGAATCAGGTAATTCCGGAAAATAAGAAAACTTTTGAGCAACTAAAAGATCACAGTTCAGTAATCAAATACAAAGTCTTACAAAAAATGCTGAATATTACTCTTTCCACACAGTATGCTGCTTGTTAAAGAGTTTTCAGTACTGTGTGAAAAAACCAAACTGAATTTAGATCACATGTGAGTAGACAAACTTAAGAATGGCTGATGACAGAAAAATGGAAATATATTAATCAGGGTCAATGTGCTACAAGAAAAAAGGGTTCTGGAAAAGAAACTAAAAAAGTTACTTATACTTTATTAAATACATAAATTTTAATTTACCCTGTATAATTTATTACTGTGTGTTGCATACAGGTGCATACATAACGTAAATTGCATAACTTACTTTGTTCTTGCAAAAGTACACCCATTTCAAATACAATTAAAGCATAAAAGCCTTTAGAATCGAAATTGACCCCACCTTCTGGTTTAAGAGTTCGAAATATATATGTGTGTGTGTGCGTCAAATAAACTCTACAAAAATCTCTCCTAAAGACTATTTCATTTAGAGAATAGAACACCCGTAACATGTTAAATTTTAAATCCTAAAATAATGTTGCACCTGACAGAGGTGCCTGAATGTTGGCATGTCTTATAAAGGTCCAGTGAAATCAAAATCACAAAACATTGAACTTTATATAGCAAACAAGAAAACACAATTATTCACATGCAATAATTCAAATGAGGACATAAGATGGTGACTATATTTGAGTTCAGAGGTAAAATGTATTGTGGTGACTGTATGGTGAAATGAATGTATCAGTAAAACATATTGTGGCTACTGTGTGGCAACATATAGGTGGAAAATATGGAAGATTTTCAAATTGTTATATAAAGTTTCAAAGATGATGACTGTATATCTATTTTTCAGCAATTTGTAGTGTTCAATATGTAATTTATCATTTCTCATGTAGTGTCATCTGCCTGATCCTCATCATTTACGCGAGTTTGTCTCGAAGCCACCATCTAGTGACATTCGTTTCCATTGTACTATGATACGTCATGAGGATGATGATATGACTAGCAGTGCCACTTATACCATGTTTCTCGAGTACTTAGGAGGTTTAGTGCCACTTCTCAAAGGGAAAAGAGTCAGCAAACTCAGACCAGAGTTTGTCATTTTTGACCCTCAATCCTTAGGTAATTATTGAATGACAAACTTATCAAGGGTATCATTTTGTAGTTGTTCATTATGTGTCTTGATCCACCTATATTGATTTGCTTAAAATTTGGGTAAAAATCACTTGTATTTTGTTTGTGCATAATTTTTTATTGATACTAAATTTTTTAGTACACTCAAGCCTGTTTTTGTACAGTAAATAAAGACTACAAAAAATTGCTCAATAAATAAAAATCCAAAACTTCACAGGAAGCTATGAAATATGTTTCCCAAATGAGATTAAATAAAAAAAATTTCAAGTATATAAGAAGTGTATGAAAAAAGTTCTGAGATAGAAAATAACTGAAAATCCTCACAGTGCAGCTAGAAATTGCTTCTTCAAAGATAAATTAATTTTAAATATTGAAAGATTTTTAAGAATTTTATTTATTTTACATGTACAAAAATTTTCAAAATATAATCATAACCAGAATTTTTCATAATCAAGAACATAGATTTTCTTGTAAACTGGTTCAAAGTCACTTTTGTCACTTAAAAATACAATCTTGCACTTGTTCAGAGTGATTTTTTTCTGTCATTATACAGTTATTAGTTTACATGACTATACAGGATGTGAGCTCAATGTTTAATTCTGGAATTCTAAATTTTTTCCAGAATTGATATGATTTGCAATAAAACAGTTTTCACAATTTATTACAAACTTAGCTTAGATTTCTCTCGTAGAATCAGGTTCTTCTTACTCTCTAGTACAGTGATGGTGATTCTATGACCTGTGGATTAGACACTGACCACATAGACATCTTAAATGATTTACATGTTACATTTTATAAACTTACTAGATATCTAAACCATCTGGCATATCTCAGGTATTTTAATATATTTTAGTATTCATAGTCATATTAGCAATCACAATGCAATTAAAAGACTGTATCACTTCAAACCATAGTATGTAATAGAGTGTGTATGTTAAGTGTGGTTTAAAATGTTACAATAAATTATTTTGCTAACGAGGGCTAAAAAGGTGGAACATACAGTTTAAAGCCAATTGGGAGAGACTACATGCCAGCAGCTAGATACAAACCTGCAGACCCTGGCACCATGGGCTGTACTCTTCATTTATTTGGAATCATTTGGCAATCCACTGTGTATCAGAAGATGCAAAGAGTAATAAGTTTATCATTAGAATATATTCCATTCCTAGTCTTAAGGATAATGTCCAGTTCATTATAATCAGGTTTTCTGTTGTATACCTGCATTCTACTTCTTCCAAAACATGGCTGCTAAAGTGATGGGATAGTGGAAGATCTCTTTAGTGCAATCCAATGTTACAGCAAATAGTAATGAACAAATTGGTAGTTTTTAAAGTTTGATGACCTTTTTAGTTAAGAAAGAAAAATGTTTTCCAAGTTAAAACTGTCTATTATATTCTGCTACTATTCTGTTTAAGAATATTCTCAATTCTATACGTTTCATGCATTGACTCATAAAATTGAAAATATTCGTATATTTATTTAGCTACTGTAATGATAAAATGCATGTTTTGTGTAGATTTTTCAATGCTTTCAATGGCCACCAAAATACTGACAATTCCTGTTTTTGCAATAATACTTTTTGCCTTGATTATATTATTAATAACTGCTGTTTAAGTTGAGAAAATTGCTAAATTTTGTCTAATGCTATAAGATTTGAGGATGATTAACAAGAACTTGGCTAACTGACCTTGTATTTTGAGAATTGGATTCAAATGATAAAAATTTAGAATATTCTTTTGTTAGATTGAAAATATGTTTTTGTCTGCATGGAATTGGTACTTTACATACAAAATTTGTTGATAGAATATTGAGGATTAAGCCTTGTAAAAATATGAAATATTTAAATGAATCATTGAATACCTTATTTTGCAGGAAAACATATTTAAAGTTATTAATAGGATATTTCAATAAGGGAAATCATGGTGCTAAAAATGTTAAAATATTAAAATTTCCTATATAATAATAGCCTAAGTTATCTGTCTGTCTGTCCTCGAATTTATGAAGCGGTTGGACCTGGAATGGATAACAGGCATCCATATTGAATTCTTAATGAGTTAGGGTTAGCAAAATTCAAAGCGATTAAATTTTATCTTCTCCTAAAATATCGATCCAATTCTAAAATAAATTGGTATAAATATGCTTCATATAACAGAAAAACTACTGTCGTCTTTAGAACGTTCGAAATCCACCCCAATTTGAGCATTTAATGCCATTATTTCAACCCGTATTTTCCCCAGTTAAGAACAGGTGATTAAATTGATCAATTTATCCCATAATAAATAGGTAAAAGTAACATTTTTTCTAACATTATGACGTCATTCCTTTAACCATCTCATTTAATCATTTCTTATTTTAAATTATTTAAATATCGTCTTCATTATTTTCATACGTTTTATCTCTGATCTTACTTTTTTTGTAAATAATTTTCTTTTATATTTGGCTTAAATAATAGATTAGATACATATGTGATAATTTTAAATTTAATCATTGATTTTTTTTTTTTTTTTTTTTTTTTGGCCTTAATGAAAATTTTATCACCGGTATTAACAAAAAATTCTTTTAATAAAGTCTAGGAATCTATTTCACGGACTTACAAATATCTAGAGTTTAAGTTATATATCTTTGAAAATTAAGAAGTTTGTCCGTTTAAGGGTTTTTTTTTTTTTTTTTTTTTTTTACATAACCACATAGTTTGCAATAGATTTGCTAAATTTTGGACAAACGAAACACAAAAAACAAACAATTTTTATCTGCCTCATACCACACTTTACAATTCTAAAAAATTAAAAATTTTACTGATCCCGTCATATGACGGGCTATATGCTAGTCTTTGAGTTAATATTCATCCTATGCTGTCATTTTTAATTTTGAAAACATGTACACTGGCTATTTTATTTTCCAGTTAGTCTAAAACTTAATAAAGTAATGAATAGAATTTGACACACTTCTCAAAAATATTCACCATCACTGTTCTAGTAGAATCTGTTACATAATTTATAACATATTTACAGTTTCATGCTGAATAACTTCTTGACATCATCGCTTTTGTAGACTGTATTAATACAGTAATGAACAGATAAATAATAAATTAATGAATAGAATTTGACACACTTCTCAAAAATATTCACCATCACTGTTCTAGTAGAATCTGTTACATAATTTATAACATATTTACGGTTTCATGCTGAATAACTTTTTGACATCATTGCTTTTGTAAATTGTATTAATACAGTAATGAACAGATAAATAATAAATTAATGAATAGAATTTGACACACTTCTCAAAAATATTCACCATTGCTGTTCTAGTAGAATCTGTTACATAATTTATAACATACTTATGATTTCGTGCTGAATAACTTTTTGACATCCTCATTTTTATAGACTGTATTAATAAAGTAATGAATAGAATAATAATAAAGTAATGAATAGAATTTGACACACTTCTCAAAAATATTCACCATCACTGTTCTAGTAGAATCTGTTACATAATTTATAACATACTTATGATTTCGTGCTGAATAACTTTTTGATATCATCATTTTTATAGACTATTAATAAAGTAATGAATACAATAATAATAAAGTAATGAATAGAATTTGACACACTTCTCAAAAATATTCACCATCACTGTTCTAGTAGAATCTGTTACATAATTTATAACATACTTATGATTTCGTGCTGAATAACTTTTTGATATCATCATTTTTATAGACTATTAATAAAGTAATGAATAGAATAATAATAAAGTAATGAATAGAATTTGACACACTTCTCAAAAATATTCACCATCACTGTTCTAGTAGAATCTGTTACATAATTTATAACATACTTATGATTTCGTGCTGAATAACTTTTTGACATCCTCATTTTTATAGACTGTATTAATAAAATAATGAATAGAAAAATAATAAAGTAATGAATAGAATTTGACACACTTCTAAAAAATATTCACCATCACTATTCTAGTAGAATCTGTTACATAATTTATAACATACTTATGATTTCGTGCTGAATAACTTTTTGACATCCTCATTTTTATAGACTGTATTAATAAAGTAATGAATAGAATAATAATAAATTAATGAATAGAATTAATTTGACACACTTCTCAAAAATATTCACCATCACTGTTCTAATAGAATCTGTTACATAATTTATAACATACTTACAGTTTCATGCTGAATAACTTTTTGACATCATTTTTATAGACTGTATTAAAACCATCGCTTCCATTGTTATGTTCTTGTGCCACGGTTTCTGGTTATTTGGACTAGCCACTACACATATCCCGATTGCCAGATAGGCAAGATCAAAGCTCATTCTGAAATTATAAATTTCTTTCAGAATTAGTATTGATTACAAGAAAATAGCTTTCCAATTTACTGTGAAGTTGGAGCCTGACATTGATTTTTTTTTTCTCCATAGAATTGGTTTCTTCTTGCCCACCAGTAGGATCTGGTACGTAATTTATGATATTGTTTATTTCATCCTGAATCATTTTGACATCCTCATTTTTATTGAAGGTATTAAAGCCTTTTCTGCCATTTTCATTGCTAATAACTACGTTTTTTCATGATAATATTGAGGTGTGTTTGATTGCATTCGTAATTAATGATACATTCCAGCTGCAATGCTTTTCCGGTATGCATTTAAAGTGTGTTGTTCTACTGTGCTACTATAAAAAATTCATTCATTTCCAAAATACTGTGTGTTAAAAAATAATGCATGTACAAATTTGAGTAATATATGAAAATAACCACTAACTTACAAAGTTTTCTGCAGACACTATAAATATTGTTTCATTTGTCATGTTAAGTCGATCAATTCCTGAAAATGTAGAGAATATGTGGCCTTTGGGCTACTTGCACATAAGTTTCTTGCCTTCATAAAATCAAGCTCTTGTATTAATTTTTAATTATATAGACTACAATAATTTGAAAGTTAATAGCATTAAATAAAGAAAAGTATGAATGTAACTTTCAGTGACTACTAGTAATAAAAGCCAGTAGTACATTTCAAATGCTAGAACATCATTTAGAGCAAATTGGTAACACTACTATTCTCATGTACAAGTAATTACAACTCATGCATTGGGCTTAGCAACTCAGAGAGTGATGATCTGTAGTTTTCCGTTCATCTTGTATTGATATTAGCCATTGCGAAAATCTAGTTGTCATTGTTTTATTTATTCTATTGTTTTACTAATACAGGATTTTAATATATTTCTAGTAAGTGGGCTTTTTTTAAAGATATTATTTGATATTCATTTTTTTTTCTATCATCTCAAATTGTATTGGAAGAAAATTAAATAAAGTAAACAGAATTTCTTCTATGAAAAGTTAAATGGCTATTTGTTATGCAATGCAGTACTAACTACTTTGAAGAAAGTAAATGCAAATAAATACTACTTGGCTTATAACATGAATATTTCAATTTAGAAAGTTAATCTTGAGAAGCCGCACTTCAAAAATTGAAACCTAAAAAATATCCTGTTTAGCCGAATTTCACTTAAAAATTTATAAAAAAAAAAAATCTTATCCAATATACTGAAATTTATAAATTATTATCACTGATAGTTTTACGAATTTCCTATAATAGAAATTTTGTGATAATTAAAAAGCAATTATGATTTTTGGAAAAAAAGGTTTTGTTTTAGGAAAAAGTATCATTTTAAGTAAGGCTTATATTTACTGTCAGTAAAAAAACAAATTTTCAAAATTTGAACAAATCTCTTGTACAACTAAAGGACATATATCTCCAAGCAAATTTCATAAATTTAATGTAATAAATAAATAAATAACTCTACTAATGTCAATTATTTCATATCCATTTGCTAATCATTTGCACTTTGTTCTCGTTATTATCCACATATATTAAGGTCATATAAATAATTTGATTTACTATTATATGTAGTAAAAAAATAACTTTTCTCCATTCAACTATCTGAATCGTTCATCAATTTAGAAATGTCGCTTTCAAAGTATTTCATTCTTTTTTGCCATGAAGGCTAAAATAAAATTGACCCAAAATATACAAAACTCTATCTAGCAAAGTCCAAACTGCAAATGGCAATTCTATTCCTACCTCTAAACAATAAATACCCTATCCTTTCCTCATTTAGTTAAAATATAAACGTTGAGCTTCCAGCAATAAATCACAGCCCTTGAAAGGATATAAATGCTTTCTGTTTACATGCTCCAACTACTGCAAAACACCCCAAAACCAGAAGCATATATTGGAAGTCAACACTCTGTGTAATGGTATTTGAAAATATAATGAACTTCAACTACCATATAGTGTCATTTAAAAATTTTAATAAGACATTCCTATTCCAAATCACAACAATGTGATCATAGGCTGTGGGACACGAACTACCTGATCACATATGACACCATAGACCCTGGAGGGAGAATTTCATAATTACAGCTGTGATTGGGTGAATACTTAGTGATTACCTCCTCTAAAAGAGCATTATGGATCTTAGTCATATACCCTCAGCAGTAAAAACATTAGAAAAGACAACATATGAATGCTGCTACAATGAACATTGATTGGAGCCTTCTACAAAATCTTTGTAGCAAGTTCAACTGCCTTGACATGATGTGTGATGTAGGCAAATACACTTACAGTAGTGTGTGCAGAAAACGATGATGATAATTTTGCAGTGACTTTTATACATTATATTTGTAAATACAGTGATTTTAAATTTACAATTGTTTGAGCATTAATCTTTTATAGTAACCCTGTGTTTCAGTAATTCCTGCAGCACAAAGATATATTAATTACAATACTATTTCCAAACTTCATCTTAGAATATTGTTTGGGTTTTCTAAAATGTGTTTAAAAGTTAGCTTTTTACAATGACTTATACTTTCTCATATTCAAAGTAAAGGGAGGAAAGTATTGTAATCATCTAACAAAAATAGTTGCTTTTCTTTTTTATGAGTTTACAACTTAGTCGAAAGAAGGGTACTTTCGATTTTAAAGGCTGTAATTATGCCCTGATTATAATATCTTCTACTGATTTATTATTTGTATGGCAACATATTAGGTTTTTTATGGTTGGCAACAAGCTTGGCTAATGTGTTGTGATAATATTCATCAACATGCAGCCATGGACTCAGTGCATGCTGCATAGTGTAATTATTATTACAACACATTGGCCAAGCTTGTTGCCAGCCATAAAAAACCTAATATCATGTTGCAATACAAATAACAAAATATCAATTATATTACACTAATCTAAAGGTTCCACAAGTTGTCATATTGGGTA
This sequence comes from Pardosa pseudoannulata, assembly GCA_032207245.1. Taxonomy (NCBI): domain Eukaryota; kingdom Metazoa; phylum Arthropoda; class Arachnida; order Araneae; family Lycosidae; genus Pardosa; species Pardosa pseudoannulata. The sequence continues at coordinate 58,898,883 of CM063497.1, forward strand.
GCAAAAACATTACTCTTACGTTAGAAGGCATCCAGGTAAACAGGATGTAAAATCAATAATTAACAATACTTTGAAATGAAAGCCAACTTAGTCTTGTATATGAACTTCTGTTATGAATTTATCATTAAATCATACTGTTAAAATATCTGATGTGATTTTTTTTTCAAACATTGTCTTAAAAAAACTATGCAAAAATTGACTGCATGAAGCAGGTTTGAGTGCACTAATAAATAGTTTTTATAGAATGTATTAAAAATTATATGAATTTTCAGTTTTTAATTTTAAATCACTAGGGTTTTCTCTCCAAAATTCAAATAAATTGGAATTTATTACTAATAAGAGTCTTAATTAAATTTTTTCTTAACCTCATAACTTAATTGATTTATTGATAAAGAATAAAAAGCAATTTATGTATGGCATTTAAATTGTTTTCTTCATATCATCTATGTTTGCAGTTCTCAAACTGAGTGACATGTCACTTTGAGTTGCCATGGCAATACTATAAAAATAATAAAAATTTATTCCAGCAGTTTTATTTATTGCATTAAAGAAAAGTTAGCATTAACCCTCTCGCTGTGCAACCCGCGATTTCCGCGGTCAAGCATTTTAGCCGTCTGTTTAACTGTGCAGCCCGCTGTTTCCCAATTTATTCTTTCATTTTGGCTTTACTGGGATTTTTAATTGTTTATTTAGCTATAAACTAGCAGATGGCTTTTATTGTCCACATTTCTGCGAAATATAGAAGAATTTTTTTGTAGCATTTGGAGCACGCTTTTCATAGCTGAAAGATGTCTGGCAGGCAGCGTTTTGCGGGTGATATAACCTATACTCCTGATGATATTTCCGCCACTGATAGCACTTCGGACTCTGATTTCATGTATATTGAAGATAGTTATAGGGAAACTGGTGAGAATTTCTGGATTCCTCTGCGGATAGTGATGAATCTGAAAATTCATTATCTATTAAAAATATTCGACAGTGGTGCAAAATTGATAAGCAAAATATTCCACCAGCTCCTGCTTCATTTCCTTTCATTGGAAATCCCAGACTAAATTTCACTTTGAAAATAATGCAACTGTTTTGGACTATTTTGAACTTGATTTTGACAATAGTATATTGCAAATAATAGTAAAAGAAACCAACAGTACATGACAGTAATAGACCCATGAGACTAACTGCTCGACACTTTGCAAGCCATATACACCCAAATCCCATCAAGAAAGAGACTCGTAGATAGTGTGTAGTCTGTTGTTAAAAAAACTGAAGGTGGAACATAAACTTTGAAAAGAAATACGGATTTGGTGCAAAAATTGCGAGGTAGGACTTTGCCTCGAGCCTTGTTTCGAAATTTATCATACAAGACGTCATTTCTAATAAATGTTTTTTAAGTCTTTTGCATTTTTTAATTAGTATATATGTTTTGCTTTTGTGTTTAATAAAATAAATGATAATTAAACCAAGATTAATTTTCAAAATTTAGCTTTTATATCATTATTCTTCAATATCATTATTCTGAACACCTTTTCTTTAGGACCTAATTCTATATTAAAAAAAAACTAGACTTTGTAGATTTTAACTCTAAAATGTATATAGATTACAAATAGGTAATAAAAAAATATATGCAATTTTTGAACCTACTTTGATTTAAAAAAAAAAAAAGAAAAAAAACCGCAGCGAGAGGGTTAAATTTATGCTTTTATATTTCTTCATATCCTTTGTACTCAAACTCTTTAAGGTTAACTATGCAGTGAAATTATTTTAGCCCAACAAGGGTACCACAGTTGAAAAGTTTGAGAACTGTTATTCTGACTTATAATTTATTTTAAAATTGCATATCAAAAATTCAAATAATTATATTTAGCATTTTTTGAAATAATGGAAATTGATTTATTTGTGAATTATTTAAAGCTGTAATAAAAGATAATGTTACATAGTTGAATAGAAAAATTAATAACATTTAGCTTTGGAAATATTTTTGTTTTCACCTGAAAGTTTTCCTCTAGTCTTCCTAGTTTGCTTGAAAAAAATTGAATAGTTAAAGTAGATATGAGAAGCTTGTTTTGTTTTATATTTTCTGTTTCAGAGTGGCCAAGTTGTTTTATAATATAACTTTTAAATATTTTACTATTATATTGAAATTTTTATTTTATTTTAAAAAACTTGCATTTGTGTTATTAATGCTATATTTTTACACATATTATTCATAATGAATTCATTTTAAAAGTGTGAATTTCTTGATTTGGATTAAAATCTTTTATATGTGAAGGCCTTTCACCCAAATTAAATTATATAATTATATAAACATATGTGCCCCATTTTAGGCATCCAAGTTTACAGTTCTAAAAATTAATTTCCAGCATCATTTTTCTTCTCATAGCTTATATTATAGACATATCAGTAAAAATGGTTTTTAATATTTAAAGATTTCAAAAAATTTCAATAGTATTTTTACTTTCACAACTCTATTGTATAATTACTTTTAGTTGCAAAAATTTGTAAAGATAATTGTACAGTTCAGGTTAAGCATAAAGTTGTAGTGAAAAAGATTAAACAAATTAAATGATTCTTAAACATTTTTTAAAAACATTTAATATCTCGACATAAATAACACTTAATCATGCATAAAAAATCAACATAAATAATCAAACCTCCACTTTTCTATGGAATGTATATTTATAATTATATATATATATATATATATTCCTGTACAAAATATACGATTACAGATTATATGCTATTTTTAAAAATAGGAACATATTTGCTTAAGTTCACAGCATAAAAAGGCACTCTGGCTCTTTATTATTATTATTTTTTTTTAAGGTTTTTTTATTACCATAGTAATTATTTGTGTTTATTACTGATAGAACCAGGCCTGCCCCACCCTTTGTACCGAGTGAAAAACTGCCAGGCATATACATTTCCTCCAGCACAACTTAATACTTGCTTAGCAATTGTTCCATTATATATTCCATCATCATCTTCAGACAGCGAAGTGGAAGAAGGTTGTGCTTCCCCCAGAATGCAAAGGCGTAAACGGGGACGTCGCCATACGCATGGAAGAAATGAAACTGCTTGGAGGGAAATTATGTACATAGATGAACTACCAGAGGTTAGTTGTTTTTATCTCATGTGATCAAAATTATGTTCTTTCTGTTTTAGAATTAGAAAAATAATGAAATAATCAGAGAAATATCATAAAGTTCCTAGTCGATTCCAGTGTTTTATGATCAGAGTATAAGCAGTCATCACACCTAAATAATTTTCTCTAGTCTTATAGTCAATGTGTGAATAAATAAGCTCTATTTAGAGAATTAGTAATAAAAAGCAGATTTTTGTTGTTGTCATTTCAGTACTTTCAATTTATTTTGAAATCATTAAATTAAACAACTGATAGAGAATAGTGTAAGTAGTATGGAATGCTGTAAGAGTTATTTAATTATCGTAGCTGACATTTTTTATAGTGTATATATATATTTTCATTTTATGTTTTATTTTTACTTTAAACATTCTTCTTGGGTTTAACAAGGTTGGGTGGAGAGAATATAAACATTAAAGAATGACAGCAGGTAATATTGTTAGATACCTAAAATTTTATTAGAAAATATGAAAATATCGGGGAGTTTTAAAATTATATTTTTGTGTCCACCCTGTATTACTAGTTATGTACAATTCCTGGAGTAACCAGTAAAGTATATTAAATACAAAAATAATTATTATATTTTTATATACATATGTTAAAATATCTTTAAGTGACCAAAATACTCCAATTTACATGAAAAGTTTGTGAAAAATAACCCAATATGAATGTGTTAAAATTATTTCCATTTATTAAATTCTTATTTTACAGTCTTTTTAAGATAAAGATCTAAATAGTAGAAAATAAGTGGGAGTGATTGTGACTACAGATTCTTTCTTTCTTTTTTCTCTTTTGTGAATCCAGATTACCAGATTTGTATGCATACATATGTAATCAGGTAATATTTTGAATTATTTAAAATCAATTTTTGCTCTTGGTCATTTTCAGGTCTCGGTTTTTATTCTTGGTCATAATCCATCTGAATAATATGCATTAATAAACATTGGTAAAAATAAACACTTCCATTTGGTAAAATAATAAAAAAAATAAATAAATAAAAGAACTGAAAAGTAAAAATTTTTCATAAGTCAGCAAGATATTAAATGAAAATGTACAGAAAATGACTCCTATTAAATATGTTTTTCAGTAGAAACATATTTCATAGTAGTCATTTTTAGTACATTTTCATTTAATAAGTGTTTTTAAGTAGTGTATAACATGGTTTAGATAAGTTTAGAGTGCTCAAAACACTTCATATATAGTAATTATTATTTCTTATATATTATTCCAGAGTGAAAAAATTGTTTCTGTTACTTCAAATATTTGGGGAACTAAATTCAAAATCCTTGGTCTTGTTCCTTGGTTGCCTGCTATCCTTGGAACTGTCACTTACCGTACTAGCCTATTACATCTTCAGCCTCGTCAGATGACTTTGCTTATGAAAGAACTTAGAGGACCTCAACCTAGAGAATTTTGTGCTTCTGGGACAGATGCCTCAAAAGCCGCTTCTTCAGTTGTGTTTTCTGAAGATGAAGACGATCCTGGAGGTTTGTGGGGTTTTCCTTTTTTAATTATTTGTATATTTCTAAAATGACACAAGTCAAATATTTTTGTTTTGAGAAATTTTTAAAAGACTATAGCAAGCTTAACAAAAAACATTTACCTCACTACTAATTCTATTAAAATGCTGTAAGCTTTAATTATATGTTGTAAGAAAAGGGAATTCGGAATTGTTATTCTGAATACCCTTTTTTTAAACTTCTTCAGAAATGAAGACTGGTTTTCTTTAATTTAATTTTGGACTCAGTTTTTCTTTGACTGTTTTCAAATTATGAATTAAGTGGTAAGAAGTACTTTGAATTTAATATCCATTTAGGAAAATCATTTTAAAACATTAGAATGAAATTTAGATATTGCAATATAAAAAATATGGAGTTTTATTTGAATAGATGTATGCAATATTGAAAAAAAAAGTAAGTACTGTAATCATGAAAACTTTCATTATTCGTATTTCAACAGAAATGTCCATTTTGACTAGTTTAAGGGTTTTCTCTCTATATATGTACAATGAAACCTCAACTGGGAAATTTTAGCTATCCATTTTGACCATTCCTGAATTGGTTTTGAATTTGGGCCTTGCATAAGTATGTATCTCACTTAACCCCAAAATAATTACCATAGAATGTTACTAGCCCTGAGCCTGTCCTTGATATTGCTCCTGGGTTGGTTAGGAACTCTGTTCTCTATTATTTCAGGCATATTCAATGCATTAACTGGTATAGTAGAGGATCATAGACAAGCCAAAGAACTTAATTGGGATTATCCAGTATATGCCATAAAGATGCTTCATAGGAATGTCCTGAGGAAAGCTGTTGGTCTTCTTGCTGACCACTATGCCCTCAGAAAGCACCTTAATGTAATAGGAACTAGTTCCTTTGTGTGTGTGTGTGTGTGTGTGTAGTTGTCATCTAGAGGAAGAGACTGCATGCCATATTTTTGTGTGATATCAAATATTTTTTTACTTTAGTTTTGAACACCTTGGTCATCAATTTAATGAGCCTTGGGAGCTACAGAATATTCATATCAGCTGTTTGCTGAGGTTTTCTTCAGCTACTGACCTCTTTTCTTAGGTGCTCTTTTTATAGTGCTCGCTTGGGTTTTGGTACTATAGACCTTTGGTTGCAATGCCTTGCTCTTGAAAAATATTAATTTTGCCCTAAATTTGAATTCCTTCTTTCACGTTGAAATTTTTCTGGACTGTTGCAACATCTAGTTGTGCCCCTCCCTTTCTGGTTACAATCTGCATGTTAAATAATGAAAGCTTTCAATTTAACATGTATTAATGCTACTGATTGCCAGATGGCAGTACTCTATAACAGCAAGACAAAAAGGCATTGAAATATTTATATGAAAGTTGTAACAATGTTTTTATAGTCTATTTTTAAGAACAAAAATAAAAATCTATTACTTGCAGAGAATAATGTTAAATTTTTACTATTTATTACTTTCTGGTATACAGTAAAGGAAGCATTGTAACTGCCAAAAATTTTGATTTATGGTAAAAAATCTCAATTCAATAAATTTTAATTTTCCACTTTCCACCATTAGGCACTACTACTTGACCTCAAATCAGATAAGACCATTATCTTGTGAAACAAAGCTAACTTGTTTAACCATAAAGAATGAATCTTTGAACCTTAAAGGAATGTGTAGATAGATAATTCTGTTAGCACATCATGCAATCAAAATAGAAATAAAAAGCATGTATAACTTAATAGGTATAAAAAGAAACCATTTAGTATCCAGATCAGATTATTTCTCTTTTGTCCATTACATTTCTAAAAATGCATGTACTAGAGCAGGAGTAGTCAACCTTTTGCATTTTGAGTAACCTTTTGAGCTTATTGTGTTCTTGGAAGAATTTTTACATCTGGAATAAAGTAAAACCCTTTTAAGAAGTTTATATTTTTGGTACCCATTTTCCCCCCTATTCATACAATGTTAAAATATCCTGTTTATAAAATTTTGTTCCAAAATCTTTCCCGCTTTACAGGTTTTCTTTCATTTCTAAGTTTACTTACAGAATGTGTTTATAGCTACCATTCGATTACTGTTTTTTTTTTCTCCTCTCTCTCTGTTTGTAAAGGTCAGTGTTTATGGCTAAAAACGATTGTTGTCATTTTTATTTAAGATGTTGTGGCAACTGGTCACAAGAGAGCTAGAGAGAGTCGGTCATTCTCAGGACCCGTGGGAATTTATTCCCCTGAAAAGGGCAGGAGTTCCAGAACCAGGGGGGTTTCGGATTTTTATGTCCCTGTATACATCTGTGTGGAATGCCGGCTATCATTGAGGAGTCTAATCTGCTGACCACTCCCTTGCTCTCAGCCCTTTTTCTCCCCCCCCTTCTTTTTGCGAGGGGTCTTTCAAGAACAAGGCAGTGGGTTGTCGGGGGCTTGAGGAGAAGGTGGTTTCTCTCCCCCAACCAATGTTGTTATATATCATGTATATATTGTAGATAGTCGAGATAAATAAAGTCTAGGACTTTAAGCGATTGTTTTTACTAAGCCCCCACAAACACAGAGGTGTATGTATGTTGCGACGTTACAATGTGCATGAAGAAGTTTTTAAAAGCTTAAGACAGCTGGATTGTTATCAATTACAAATTGACGATAAAAAACAAAAAACTATAACCGATTTTTTTTTTCTGTAAAATCAGTTCCAGTGGTGTTTAAAACAAAATTTCTTAGCTGAATTAAAGATAGTCTTAGGTAATTATGTTGCATTTCCTTTATTAGCTGATTTTTTAAGTATGCAAAATATGTTAATTTTTGATTAAAGCCAAACCTATTGTTTATTATTATGAAAGAACTTAGAGGACCTCAACCTAGAGAATTTTGTGCTTCTGGGACAGATGCCTCAAAAGCAGCTTCGTCAGTTATATAATATCAGTTATATAGTTATGTTTATATAATATTTTATAAAGAAAAAAATGTCTCTTCATTATCTAATTATTTTGTTTTTTAAAAAAAATTAATTTCGTTTAAGAAGTTTTCTTTTTCTATTCCCTTAGAAAACTTTTTAAGTGGGTTTTACTGTATACATATTTATACATATATATATATATATATATATATACACATGCATACATATGCATTGTAGGTGATTGCTGTTGAGGTTGCGTGTAGATTTTACCTACTAAGTAACTGACTTCATTTAAGATAAAAACATTTATTCAAGGCGTACGTACTTCGTACTGAAAAGCGCTCTCTGTGGTTACATTTTCCCTCGGCTTTTATACGTGCCGAGAAGCGAGAAAAAAAACAGGCAAATTATATCTTTGGCAGGATACCAGGTGCACGTGCAAGTGCAGATGTCCTTGAGAGTCGCTTGTGTTGCCATGGAGTAACTTCAGCATAAATAATGCTTATGCTGATTTCCCGTTTAAGAAGTTTTAATCAATTAGGCTCTTGGAAAACTTTTAAGAGCGTTTCACTGCATTCATTGAAATCTGCAACCTAATGCCATGTTTAACATCCAATTTGATTGTTTTTGTCACAGAGTACAAAGATAAAGAGTTTTTTTTTTTTTTTCTTTGCATACATAGGTTGAAACTAGTGGCATTAGATGTTTCACACCTCTTTTGGCAATTTGAGGACATTTTTTTCTAATGTCAATCCAAAAATGCATAATATCAACTTGGCTAAATTTTAGTTTTAATTGAGAGGAAGTTAATAGATCAATTTGTTGTTATCTTTCTTTTTGAAGGTGTCACAGTCTTGAAAAAGAATTTTGGATCCAGGATAATTTTTGTTTTCTTTTAAGGAAAAATACATCTTTTTAGGTATTATAAATGTTGGACCCTACTAATTTTTATGAAGATTGTCATGATTTTTTAAAAATAGCAAAATTTAAGATTTAATTTCTCATTAAAATAGATATTTATATTTATTTTTACCAACAAACTGCCTTTAAGAATTCAATCTTTTATAAAAACTAAAATTTTGTAACTTTTACTAAACAAATAGGGATGGATCACTTGCAGATCCCCTGTGAAAGTTTCAGATTCTGCTTTTTATTTTTTTATTTATTTTATTTATTTATTTATTTATTTATTTTAGCAATAAAATAAATACTTTGTTAGATATCATTTGTGGAAAATTTAAACAGACATAAGTAAGCCATAGATATTTGTTTAATTTTTCATCATTTAAATTCCTATTTTTTTTTTTTTTTTTTAACTTTAGATAATTTTGAAGATAGTATTCCCATTGCACCTATGACACCCAAAAAGCAACAAAGAAACAATACGTACCGATGTCATTTAAACCAAGAATATGAAGAAACTGGTGCTTTTGTCCACTGCAATAATGGTGATTATGTAAACTTCATTCCATCAGAAGAATTCTTAACATTTGAAATCACTGGTGAGAAGGGAGTTCATGTGATCAGTTTGCAGAGAGCCGAAAGCAGCAGTGTTGTTTCTGTTGCTACTCAAACCAGTGTGTCTTGTGTCCCTGATCTACAACCAGACTTAACACATTCTAATATTCCATCCAGTTCTCATAGCTCAGGTTTAATATTCAAGAACAGAATCCTTGAGAAAACAGGAGAAAAATCAAAGTGTTCCACAAAAAACATTGCTAACTCTCAAAACAAAGAGTGGACTTCTGTTGGAGAAGGTTCTTTTGAATTAGATCTTGGTGAAGATTTTGCTGCGGGTAGCAGTGATTCTTCAAAAACATCTGGGCAGAACAGTTTGTCTGAAAATGAGACTTCTAATTTATCTTCTCAGTCAAATTCTAGTAATTCTGTAGATAGTAAAAATGTGTCCTGTTTTGTTAATGCTGCTTCATGTACATCTGAACCAGGAGGATTGATTCTGGATAATTCTTATCGTAGCAGTCTACAGTCCCCATTAGCAAATAGAAGGATAATTGAACTGAATTCAAATTCATGTAATGCTTCACATTCTTCATCTACCATTCCATCTTCATTGCCAATCCATAATAAAAACATTAATACGGATGCATCTAATTCTACTATCATTGCTAACGATAATAGTCTAGATGTGACTAAAACGAACATTGATATGAAGTTCATAGATGATCCAGAAACTCCATGTTGTGAAAAAATGTCTTTTCCAAATAGTCAAAGTTCCTCTGTATTTGTTAGCAGAAGCCATAGCGCCAATCAGTTACATTCTGCAGAATTTACTAACGTCCGTGAAAGAAGTGGTACCTCATTCAAAGAACTACATCGTAGACTGACTCTGAAACCTAAGCCACCTTGTGGCAAAATGCATTGTCATGACTGCAGTGAAGGAGAAAAGCCTTGTGATAATCAAACATGTGATGCTAATGGTGTTTCAGTGGGTGAAGAAGGGTTTTATGATTTGACCTGTTCTTGCCCTGTTGAAACTAAACGAGCAATTACTCCTTTGCCTCCACCTGAAGATGTCCCACATAAACCTTTTCCAAAAAGTGTCTTGAGGAAAGAGTTCCACAGTTGTGAAGATGTTAATAAAATATCAGATGCAGTCAGAAGGTTTCGGGGTCTTAACTGCTCTGAACAGATGGTTGCAAAATCAGAAAATTCAAGCCCCGTCCGACGTCGGAATGAAGTGCCAAGTGAGATCTCTGGTCTTTCTTCATCGTCCCTTTTGCAAGAACACCGTGCCAGTTATCCTCAAGCTGATGACACCAGTGAGATGTCGGATTCATCAACTACTGTCAGTCGTAGCATTCCATCATCTCCAGTTGTGGCTCGAAAGAAAAATCTACGTCGCAGTTTGTTTTCTAGTCCTTTACTGTTAAGAAAGATGCGTCGTCAGAGACTTGTTGACAGTTCTGATGAAGAAGGAGCTTTCAGTGGGGATGACATGGCAGGTGAAAATTTCAAGGATCTTGAGAGTTTTCAAAAAGCATATATTCGTAGGAAGGTTAGTATTTATATTTCTGATTTCACGAGAAAAAAAATAGAAGTATTTATTTTAATGTATTTTTAAATCTTTTGATTGTGATAGGCTTCTTTTATCAAATTCCATTGTAAGAATCTTTCTAAACTGTTTAATTTCTGAAAGTTTAAAGTATTTTAAAATGTGGAAAGATATTAACATTCAGTTTTGTGTTAAATAACATAAGCATGCTTTATGTATGTTTGTAAAATGCACATATTTTTATGTTATGTATTATCATACATGTGGTCAATAAGTTTTCATTGGAATAATTGGAAGTCAAAAACTATAAATTGTTTAAAAAAAAAATGATTTAAACTTGAATTTGAAGCTACATATTCAAAAATTCATAATCGACAATTTAGATTAGACAATTTAGACAGATGTCATATAAACTTTGTAATACTTGTTTCAGATTGGACCTTTAAGTATTATGGAAATTGTGAATATCATTATACAGTTTTACATCCTTTATTTCAGCTATTGAATATTGACAGGGTGATTGATATTTAAACCTGCATATGTAAAATATCAACAAGATTGGTGGTGATGTGAAAATTTTTTCTCTTTCTTTATGTGCGTATATTAGAAAAGGGGTTAGGATTGGCTTCTGAGGGAAAATATATTAATTACAGCAGGAAAAAAATGTACTGTTATAAATAGATATTTAATTTTTTCTATAAATGCATGCATCTTTGTTATATATGTTGCCTCTTATCTGTAAAAAATGTGCTGAAAAAAAGAAGTAAACACAAAGTACTACAGTATAAACAAAAACTTTTTCAAAAAAGTGTCTTAATATTGAAAAAAAAATGGGGAGATAAAAATCTGTTATTTTTGGTGTATGGAAATCTGCTAAACATGATATATATTATATATTTATATTCATATTAATTAGGTCTATTACATTTATGAATCAGGGAAATTTTTATCAAGCTGGGAAATTCATTACTATCAGTTAAACATTTTTCTTTCTAATTAATCAGTCTAGTAGTAGTATATTTGCAAACTTATTTATATTTATAAATAAAGTCACTAAAATTTTGTAAAAATTATATTCTATGTATTTAATTTTGGATTGTGCAAAATAAAAATTTCACATTTATTTTCGATTTGATTGGGAAGTTATCTATGTAGAAAATTACTTATAACTATATTTTTTTTTAATCTGTGTTAAAAATTAAGATGAAGAATTATATTTAAACATCTTAATGTATTGATATTTCTATACTATTTCTTCAGTTAAAGAAACGTTGTGGTAGAACTGTAACTGATTGTGCTCCAGCCAATAGCAACTTGCCACCTTACAGAGAGTTCGTCCTTCATAATAAAGCTCCACTATGGAATGAGGTTAGTCAAGTATATCAACTAGATTTTGGTGGAAGAGTAACACAAGAATCTGCTAAGAATTTTCAGATAGAGTTCCATGGTAGACAAGTAAGTTCCTGTTGGATTTTTTGCTTTAGATGTATATCTTTATGTGTGTTACATTCTGATACTAAATTTTTTATTTCTATTAAAATTTTTTGTCTAAAAATGTGTTGTTTAAGCTCTTGCCTTATGAATCGAGTGACGATTGTGTGTGCCACTTTCGATGAAAGCTTTTTTCATGCTTCATGACCAGAAGCAGTTTTATTTATAACTAAATTTTGCACACTTTTTTTTACAAGACAAACTACAATACTATCTTCAGATGTATCCAAATCAGTATCTGTTTCAGTTTCTAAGGTGTAATCAGGATACTTTCCAGCATTGTTATTAGTATCAATTTTCCTTTTTGCCATTAGGTTAAATTTTTAGATTTTTTTTAAAGAATTTTTTAAGTACCAACAGTTAATTATTTTTACTTATAATACTCTGTTGCAATTACGCCTAAGAATAAACGACCAACTCTTATATTGCAACTGTAGCAAACAATAACACAAAAACAAAAACTTTAGCACTTAAAAACAATAACATGTCTGATATGAGCTTTTCACTTTTGGCCAGACAGAATCATCACGTTTGTGATACGAGGTTCTGACTTTAGGCACAGTAGTATGATCATGTCTCCCATACATTGTTTTAAGGCAAAGGGTTAATATAAAGCATGTATTACAAGTTATTTCTCAGAATAGGCAGGCACTGATCTTTATGTAGTAAAATATTTTTTCAAAACTATTTATACAGCTTTAGATAAACCTGGAATTCCAGGGATTTCATGCTGTCTCCATATTTCAGGAGGATAAAGTTATTATTTCCCTTTACTCCTCTTTGTTTATTTTGAAAACAAATCAAAGAATACAGTACATTCTCTATGGCTCTCAAATAATTCCCCAACTGCTGTGACAAAGTCTAATAACCTCTGAATCTTAAAATAACTGTTTGAAACATCACAAACTATACTTAGAATACAGTACATTCTCTATGGCTCTCAAATAATTCTCCAACTGCTGTGACAAAGTCTAATAACATCTGAATCTTAAAATAACTGTTTGAAACATCACAAACTATACTTAAACAGAAAATTGCAAGAAGGTACTCAAATAGCCAAAGATTGTTAAAGGTTTTGAAAAGTAGAAATGAATTTGGATCTGTGGGTGTTACTTGGTAGTATAACTTTGCATGCTCTGTTTTTAAATGCCTATTGTAAACATTTTTCAAAATCATTGCATAAAAAATCTGTGCTTTTCTTCATTTTATATTTATTAAGAAATAAAGTTTTTTTATTTATATTTTGTATATTTCAATTTAGTAGTTTTAATATACAGGCTTGCAATTCTGTCACTTTTCTCACCTTTAGTCACTTTTTTTTACATTTGATCACTTTTTTTAGTAAACAGTCACTTTTAGTCACTTTTTTCATGGTGTATCACAGAAAAAGCCTGTTGTTGAAAAAAGAAAATCTGAATTAATAACAAAATATTTTAATAAAAGACCAAAAATGTGATGCTCTAATATTATTTTTCTTATTAAAATGTAATTAGTCATATGGTTTCCATAATTTAGGGATTATAAACATTTGTAAAGAAGTTCCTGAAATGTACATTTGTACTGAAATTGTACATTTTATACATTAAAGTAACTTACGTCAAAGCACACATTTCTCTTTTTCTTTTACTTCACTATTTTTGTTTAGATACTCTAATCTAGCTATGTACATATTTCAAAACATATTAATATATGCAGTAAATTGTGATTATAAAATTAATGTATTGTATGTATACAAATCTAATTTATAGATGTTCTTGAATAAAAAGCAATGTTGAGTTGTGTTAAACAAAATTTTTAATCTTTTTTTGTATTTGACGCTAAAATCATGTCTTGCATGAATCATTTGATTTAGAGTTAAAATAAATAGAAAAATCTTAATAATAGCATCTGTAATCAAGAAGAGAGAAAAAAAATTGCTTTTTTATTTTTTATTTTTTTTTTTAATTTTTTTTTTTTTTTTTAATATTTAGTCACTTTTTGGTCACTTATTCTGATTTATTTGTCACTTTTCTCACCTTTTTGAAAGTACCTCAGCAGTTGCAAGCCTGAATATACCGTAATTTTGTATGTATAGTCTGCAGACTATTGTGTTTAAAAAGTAAATTTCTTCTGCTGCGGACTATCTGCTAGTTTAGTAGCAAGTAGTGCAATCTTAAATTGTGTCCTTGATTACAGGAAAATATCGATAGTCGCTATTTACAGTTCTGATTGACACATGTGAAATTACGGTAAATTTTTAAATGTTGCTGTCACCAGTTGGCTTTGAGTAAATGCTAATAACTTTTTTATGTATGTATGTATATGTGTGTATCTTATTATTATTATTTATTATTGTCGAATAAAAGGGTAAGATACTTTCTTCCAAAAAATAGTTACTCTTTATTTATACTATTGTTGCAGTAACTGCAACTTAACTAAACTTGCAGAGTAAATCTCTTCTAAAAAGGAGCAACCATACTTAGAAATTTTATTATGCATTTATTTTCTTAATTAATGCTGAGGTCAGAACTTTTACCGATAATCCATAATGTATGCACTTAGAAACACCAAATCATACTACATATATACTAAAAGTGATTCTACATCTTTTTTGAGGAACACAAAGTTCATATATATATATATATATATATATATGTAATATCAATACCTAAGCCCTGAAGTGTATCCAGAATCATCCCTTTTCCCCATTCATTATTCAAGATCTTAATTTCTTCTCTCTATATTAATCATATTTTCCCAGCCGTGCTAATTGAAAGAGGAAGTTTCCATTCCTTCAGCTGAACCCCAAAATTCTTTCTATGATTCCCAAAACAGAAAATGATATAGCTGGCATTTTTACTTAGTAAGCAATAACTCTCCCATGAAAATCTGTAATGATCAGCAATAATACTCTTCTGTAACGCCACACTTTGGCAGATGGCTCTAGTCAAAAGTTGCTCTCTATAAGCAATTAACAGTTGCCTCAGCATTTTTCCCATGACATTAAACTGCACATGGTATTTAGTTGTCTCTCGCTAAAGATTGCTGTTGCCACATGTAAGAGAGAGAGAGCGTTCTGACACCATCCAGTTTAGATGCCTCTGGATTTTATGTTATTTTGATCGAATGAAATAAAGATTACATTCGGCCATGACGAATGATGTGTTTCTTTCGAACAGACAGTTAGCGGGACTCTTGGCAGCTCAGCATGCCCGGGCTGAGGAAAATAATAAGGGCAATTTCAAAAGAAGTTTCTAAGTGTAAAGGTTGGGGCAAGTTTGGTCCCCTGTCTCCTATTATATTAATTTAAGTACAGCTAATCTATAAAAACCATATCAGAAAAACAACTGCAACATCATAAAAACAGATAATGATGAATTGAATAGGTAGGATATTGTTTTAGTATACATGAATCCTTTATGCAAAGTTTGTTGATTCAAATTCCACTGATATCTGAGTTCTCATATCTATTCAAAATTAATTCCTTAACATACAAATAAAATGAAATTTAATCCACTTGAAAAATACTGTTTGATTCAAATCAATTCCAAATTTGCAAGCTTTGAAAGAGAACATTTTATTTTGAAATTTGCATTACTATGTAATATTTAATGAGGTTTTTTATATGATGTAAATGAGCAATAATTAAATAGTAGTACAAAATAAATTAGTATTTCTCTGAAGTATGAAAATTTCAAAGCATTTTTGATTAGGTAAAAAAAAACTAATATTTTTTACACTTCTCTGTTGTTTTGCTTCTTATATTATTTTTGAAGAACATGTGACATCTTGAACATTCTAATCAAAGCACAAGTTGAATAATTAAATTTGATTAAGCTGCATGACATCCAGGACCTAAGATACTTTTGTGCCTAGGGCACAATCCAATTTTTGTGCCCTCCACCCCCATTGCAAATTTATAGCCACATATAGTTATTATCATAATTACAGTCATATAAAAATTATAACATTGAATTAGCAAACATATTTAAGAAATTAGCATTAAAGTAATATTCAAAATCAAAAACACCAAATTTTCATTTTACGTAATCATCATTATTTCTTTTTAGCCATGCTAAAAATTAAGGACTTTAAAAGACATAGAGTGACCCACTTTTTTTATTTTTAACTTGTCACACTCACAAGCTCTGTGGTGCAGAAAATAAATAATAATAGAATTAAAAATAATTTAAATTGATGAGATGATTTAATGGTTTATAGTGGTACGTTGCTAATAATCTGTCTTATAAATATGCAGTAACCCATAGGATAAAAAGAGCACCAGGTTTGTTGAGGGAATTAATTATCAGGTAAGTAACAGTAAAATTAAATAGGAAACAATATAGTTAATGTCAAGCAAAATTACCTTGTACAATAATTTATTAAAATTTAACGATGGTAGTGTAAGTTTGCAATTTTTCCCCACTTAATATGTGTTTCAAGCATGCGACTAAATTTTCGTGCCCCCTAAAATTTTCATACCCAGGGCACATGCCCCAAGTGCCTGTGCAATGATCAGGCCCTGATGACATCTGCCATAAACAGTTCTTGATTTCTCAGGGACATCAAAGTTAACAATGGCACATGTGAAATGACTGATGTGTCCCAGACATCATTGTATGTTTAAGCAGTTACCTGGAATACTCTCATATTATCTCTGCCTATAGATAACTTCTATACTGATTAAGAGGAAAAAGCGAGATTAGAGTAGAGATGGAGATTCTGCTAATAGACTAAAAATCTTTCTTATTACAAAAATTGAATTAATGTTAAACATTTAGAAGAAGAAAGCTATCAAAAGCAATTTCCGTTACTTTCCTCTTTATATTATTTTTTAAGTATGATGGTATGGTATGAATGGTGTGTGTATGAAAAATTGGCTTATACCTTTTATTTTATTCATTTATACTTCAATACAGTCTATTCGTCAGGTGATGCAATTTGGCCGTATTGATGGCAATGCCTACACCCTCGACTTTCAATATCCATTCTGCGCCCTCCAAGCATTCGCTGTTGCTCTTGCCAATGTTACTCAGCGTCTAAAGTAACATCACTGACATCACTTTCGATAAGGTCCATCAATGTGTTGATTCCATTAGAAAAGCAGATTTTCCAAGAATCAAAAACAGATAACAAGTCCTTACTGTATAAGTTACTATCCTTTGGGATGCATTTGGGTAGTCAAATGCATATTTCTATGTTTTTATTTGTTTGTTGATGAAACCTCATTGCAGTGAATTGTATGATTTTATGCAATATATATTAATTGTATTTATGTTATGAAATTTAGATTCTATTGAAAAATTATTGTTGTGTATTCTTATTTAAGTCAATTCATGTATAAAGCATGGAAATGCTTGACATATATATTAGTTATTTTTACAAAGTTATATAACAGTCTATATGGGCTATTATTATTTTTTTATTTTAACATTAATGAAACATTTTATTTATGTATTTATTAAAAATTACTTAATTTTCATTGATTTTTTCTTTGTGATGTATCTTAGAAAGGCTTTGTGGCAATTTTGTTTGAGTGCAAAAAATCTTTAAACACTTGTGAAAACATGCTAATCATGGGTAACTGTGCAATCTCTTAGAAAAGACATTATATAAATTTATTCTCTTTATCATGCCATTAAATTGGCAGTAACTCTATGTGATGATATTATATATATTCAAGTTAAATTGTTGTGTATGTATATATATATATATATATATATATATATACATACATACATACATACATACATACATACATACATACATGTTTTTTAGAAGACTGCATTTATTCAGTTTTTAAAACTTCCTATTGTAGGTTTTATTTTTCATCATAATTTATAATGAGTTAAAATTTATGAATAATTATTTCTAGTCACTATAAATTTATAATAATACAGTTCATGTTCCCTTTTTTTATTCATACAATTTGTATAAAGGTTCTTTTTGGTTAAAAATATAAAATACTCTACAAAACTACTGGTTCTTTTAACACTGTTATTTATGTTAAAGTTTTAGCTTTCAATTTAGTAGAGTTTTTAGAAACTTAATTTCAATTGGGAAATGAATTCAAATTTAATTCAATTCAAATTCAATTTTAAATTTTTTAATTTTATGTTATTATTTTTATATTTTAATTACAAACATTCAACTTTATAAATGTGTTATCTGTTAAACAAATGAAAATAATTTTATTTATATATAATTTTGTTGAAAAATATATACAACAGTTCAGTATACAAAAATATTTGATATTATTGTTTTCTGAAATTAAAAATATTTCTGCATTCTTTTTTAAAAGAAAAAAGAAGCTGTTAATTAGTTAGAAAATTAGTTACACATAATTGTATTTCAGTCAGTAAATATACAGAAGGGTATTAAAAAATTACTTGGATGGATGACAGTGTATGTCACAAAATATCTAAATTTGTTCCACATAGTGGCTATAAAATAGTGGTGTAGTGAGGGGGGGTAGAGGGCTAGGGTACCTATCATTCTCTGAGCATTTCTCTTAGGAAATGCCAGTAGGTACGTTGTATATGTTATATGTTTTCCTGGAGAACAGTGTGCCACAATGGCTTGCCCTAGGCAGGGGTTCCCATCCCAAATCAGTTGGTGGGTCCAAAAACAATTTACTGAACTTAGGTGGGCCTCACATTTAAAAATAAAACAAAAATTATTCAAAATATTTTATTGTGCAATATTCAAAATATGCATTTTTTCATTTGTTTTCATTCATTTATTTTCACCTTGTAGCTTCTGATTTAGTTCATTCAGTTTCATTGTTATATCTGTTAAAAAACATAAATCTAGAAGCCATTGATTATCAGCAGGTTCATTTATATCACTACTGAACTGTTTTATACATCAAATTAAACATTTTGGAAGTTAGAATTTCAAACGAATTGTTAGTTTACGTTTTTTAAATAAACAATACCTTAATTATTCCTTTACAATTAATGATAACTTCTCAGTAGCCATAAATATAATTTATAACTTTCTTTCCATACAACTTCCACTGACTGGTTGGACAGAGCAAATGCACATAACGCGAGTCAGCTGGTTGTATAAATAATGACCAATTGACAGAATATTCTAGAACACTCAAATTTCAACGTAAACTGTCCAACCCTATTCAAAGACCAGGTTTACGTTGGTTACTATTTAGTCTTAACATACATAATGTGATATTTATTATTGCAAACATAAATGACTAAATCTATATAGACAGTTGAAAACTTCAATTGGGCCGCAAAAAGTTTTTAAATGGGTTGCATGTGGCCCATGAACTGCAGGTTGGGCATGCCCGCCCTAGGCATTAGTTATGCTTGCTGAGTCACTGCTATCAAATAAAAGGTTACAAAATAAAGCATAAGTAGTGCCATAAAAATGTAATATTTATTTTCTTTAACCCTTTGACTCTCAAGGTTTGGGATAGAAAAAGTATGAATTCTCTTTTTAAGCCTTTTAATCCCAGAATAGTTGGCTATTCTGGGATCAAAAGGGTTAAAGATGAGATTCACTGTTATTTTGAGGGCGATCAACAATAACTCAAGAAGACTTCCTTTCTAGAGGCAGGGTTGCTGATGTATGGGGGTAACACTTGTAGATTCCCAGAACAAGGACTGTTCCCCTCTGGTGGTTACAATTGTGAGAAACACATGCTTGCTACGAGGAATTCAGTAGGTTATTCAACTGGAATAGATAAGCAGTTTGTTTTCCTATATTCTAAACGAACTGTTAAGATTGGAGAAAGGAAAACATGCAAACTGTGGTTATTGGGATAGGAACATGAGAACATTCAAAATTTCAATGTACAAGTCTAAAAGAGTTAACTTAACACTTGTCACACGTATGATTAGAACTCTGGGTGTTCTTGTATCAGTTAATTTGCCATTGGTAACAGTTGTCCAAAAGAAACATTTTCATTTAATTTGCTAAAGTTATTTTTCAGTGAGACTTCTAGAATGTCTAATGACTTCTATCATCTTCAAGCAAACATCTTTCCCTCAGAAACTTACTTGGAATAAGAAATTGGAGGACAGCTAGCAAATGTAACTACTCACACCAAAATCGGGATGACCAATTTAAGGAAAAGGCAGTGATTTGTAATTGCACTGAATAAGAGATGAAACTTGAAGGACCAATAGAAGTTTTCCTATTGTAATTTGAATTGGTAATGGGTTTGTAGCATGTATTTAAAAAAAACAGGGAATCAACCAATATCATAAGTACTCCTAGGTTAATCATACATTTGATTCCTTTTATGTGGTAAATTGCGAAGGGACATTTCAGTCCTAATACAAAGATAAAATTGTACTAGTGTTGCAATGCAGAATCGGAATTTGCAAGCTGTGCATCTATGCTTTTATCATTAAGAGTGACATTGAGTGAGTCTGTATATATACATGTTTGATAGCCAGAGGGTTAAAAAGGTCAAAATTGCAATTTATCATCAATATGAGAACTTTATTGTTCTGGTGTTTGTTTTTTTTTATAGTTAAAATCATATGTACTTATTAGTGTGTGTTATTTGTTTATGATTGAGTTAATTCAATGTATTATTCATTTTAAAAATATATTAAGATGTAAATGTGTTAAAAGAAAAAAAAAATGACCAAGGATTTTGTGATTAGAAAATGGTTGCAAACTGATGAATTTACTGGACTGCATGAAATTAAAGCTTGTTTGAAAAAATGTATATTGTACATTTTTATGAAAAAATATCTTTGATCTTTTAATATTTTTATAAATTGCTAAAATTTTGGAGAATAATAATCTGTAAGTTCGCAGGTATACCATGTAAGTTAAAAATTATTAAAATCATCTAATGTTAGTTACTATGTGTTTAAATAAGATATTCATTGAGGTTTCATCATCAATGTTATGATATATTATCACTGCTTGTAATTAGTGACAGAATTTTGTATTTTATCTACATGATAACCATGTGTTTTTCCTTTACTTCTCCCATCCTGTGATAACAGTCCAACTATTCATTTAATGCCATCAGACAGCTAACATTTCGATTTCTAAATGTAATGTAGAATGCATAGATATGCTCAAACTACAACAGTGTAGTAACTAGTATTATGAGCAAAGAATGTGCTACAATATTCCGTCTCATAAATAATAATGCTCAGTCCATTTTAGAGCCAAATAAGATCTATACCATGGGATCCCCAGATATATGTATTTAGTTTGTGATAGTGTATGTACTTTTAGCCTGTAGCCAGAGTTTGCATGTTGAAGTCATTTATCTTTTAGAGGCAGATTCTGTTTTCCACTTTTGATTTGTAACAAATAAATATGGCATGGATAAAATTAAATTTTATTTCTACAGGCACTCCTCACTTTATGACCAAGTTCCATTTTAATAACTATATTGTTAAGCTAATTGGCTGAAAAGTGAAGAGCATAGTGTTAGAAAATGATAAACAAACTTTAAATTTATTCATATGATTCAGAGCTGTAAAGAGTGGAGAAGGGAGAAGACCATGATGGAACAGGACATGTGCATTTAAAGGTGGAGGGCCTAGAAGTAGCAATTGAAAAGGAACTTGTGTGGTTTGCTTCATAGTCTCTTTTTCTCTTTAGATACATTTTTTTATAACTCTTTGAAATATATCAGGAACTGCCTTTATTTTCAATTTGCAAACTAGTGCATTGGGGAGGGTCGTAGACAAGCTAAACAGCTCAATTGTGATGGCCCCATTATGTACCATAAAGAGTTTTTGATGCTTCATAGGAATAGCCTGAGGAAGATTGTTAGTCTTCTTACTGGTCATTGTGTCCTCGGAGAGCACCTTAACATGATGGAAATCAGTCCTGATCCCTTGTGTCATGGCTGTTGTCTTGAGACCACTCACCATATTTTGTGTGGAGGAAGATTGTTGGCCTTCTTACTGGTCACTGTGTCCTCAGAGAGCACCTTAACATGATTGGAATCAGTCCTGATCCCTTGTGTCATGGCTGTTGTCTTGAGGAGGAGATCACTCACCGTATTTTGTGTTGAGGAAGATTGTTGGCCTTCTTACTGGTCACTGTGTCTTCAGAGAGCACCTTAACATGATGGGAATCAGTCCTGATCCCTTGTGTCAGAGCTGTTGTCTTGAGGCAGAGACCACTTACCATCTTTTGTGCGATTGCAAGTTTTTCTCGGCTTATAGATTTGAGCAACTTAGCCTCCTTCTTGAGCCTTGGGAGCTGCAGGATAT
Source organism: Pardosa pseudoannulata (assembly GCA_032207245.1). NCBI lineage: Eukaryota > Metazoa > Arthropoda > Arachnida > Araneae > Lycosidae > Pardosa > Pardosa pseudoannulata. Next base: position 58,921,081 of record CM063497.1, read on the forward strand.
TCGTGTCAGCTGTCTGAGGTTTGCTTCATCTTCTAGCCTCTTTTCTTAAGTGCTTTTGGGGTTGTATTTTCTTTGGTTTGGGTACAATAGACCTTTGATCACAGTGCCCTGCTCTAGGTTAAGCTCACAGGAGTTGCCCTAAAGGTGAATTCATTCATTCATCCATAGCACTTTCAAAATTCACTCCTCCCACATTCAATACTAAAATCAATAGCTTTTTTTGTTTGTTTGTTAGCATTTTCTCCTGGTGAAGCCTTACTTAATCTTTTTGTCTACATCTATACTATTTTGGGGTTACCAATATGTAAGAAATGTCAATGTGGGCTACTTGTGGAAATGAAAGACTGAAAAGTTGCATAGCAAGAAAATCAGTGTGCATGTGACCACTCAACATGGACCAATTGAGATTTTTGGTATTCTCTGAATTCCAGGTCAAAACTCAGTTGGTCATAATTGCAAGTAGTCATTAAGCAGATAGATTGTAAAGTGAGGAATGCCTGTACAAAATTTTACAGCTGTATTTTGGTGTAAAGGTTTTTTTTTTTTCCTCTCTCTTAATGTCAAGTTTTAAATTGAAGCAAAAACTATTTAATCAGCATCTGAGCCAAAATAAATTAAAAATTTCACTGTCATTTTCTTTTTGTAAATTACTGTTATAAAATGCTTCTAACAAAGAAATGAAATTTGAATTTATTTGCTGTAGATATTTTTGTATTGTGTTGTTATGAATCAACAAATAGTACTGTATATTTTGAAATGTAAATAAATTTTAAAGAAGTAATACATCCTATGGAGACATGAGGGTAAGTTAAAATAAATAGCAATTAGATTTTTAGATGGTATATAGGGTGAGTAAATATAGCTTTATAATGCATTTAGTTTTAGAAAGTATTGCTTTTGTTTTTCTTGTTAACTGACAAGTAAACTATAGAAAGAGTTCTAAGACAGTAAATTAAATAGATGTAGTACTTAATGTATCTACTTTTATTGAAAGTAAATTTTGATAACAACTATACTTAAAAGTTATTTGGGGGTGATTGTGACTGCCTGGAAATCTGATTTCTATACTTTTTGAAATTCAGATTTTCTAGATTTTATGTTTAAACAACAATTGTTGCAAAGTATTTTATTTTTAAATCAAAGCATTATCTATAGGAATTCTAAGAAGTATTTTCACATTTAGTTGTGTGTATATATATATATATATATATATATATATATATATATATATATATATATATATATATATATATATATATATATACATATATAATGGGAGTTTTGGGACCCACTACACAGTTAAAATAGTATCCATGCTGATTAGTGTAGTCATTAAGCCATGAAAGGAAAGATAAAAATTTGGAAATAAAAATGTTGAGCATTTGTAAGCAGTCCATCTTTGGTGCTATGCTGCCAAAACATTTTACATTCACTTATATAGTGCTGTGAGGGCACAAGTGAGCCAGCCAATGAGATTTATAAGAGTTTGGGAAAGCTAGAATTGAATGTAAGTTACGTAAAGAAGTTATATAACAATAATTGAGCTAAGCAAAAATTAATTTTGGTGTTTTTGAGAGGTTACCACAGTTAGAGAAGAATCGCAGGAATTTCATGAAAAGTTGTAATTTTAGGAATAGAATTGCCATAAATTTATTTTAGTATACAATTATAATTAAGTTAGTTTGGTTGAAATATCATATATTATATTATATTTACGTTCTGAATTTTAATGAAAAATCTTCTGAGATTTGATCTTAAAGAGTTAGCAAATATAAAACAACTAAGCTTATGAAACAATGCTGTGACATATAAATTAATAAATTTTAAAAGCTTTGCATATTTCTTTGTTAATAAAACAAAAACAAGATATATGTGTAATCAAGTTATACTTTTAATCGTTTGAAATTTTGTTGGATTTTTTTGCTTCAAGATTTTTTAATCGAGTCTCAATCTCCCCTGTTGCAAAATATTTAATTTCAGTACTTTATTTTCATTCTTTCCATAAAAATGGAATTTTTTTGTACATGGTTATTTTATAAAGAAATACTAAAGTTGTAAATAGCTGGATGTTAAAAATTGTAGCATATTTTAGGAATTCTAGTACACGTATTTAAACAAAAAAGGAAGATTTGAAACAAATTAAATTACACCAATCACTAATTTTCAGTATATGTCAAGGATGCACATACATTTCTTAAATTATGTCCAATAAGTTTCCAAGAAAAATCATTGCTTGGAAAATTGTAGTGACTCCTATAGGAAATAGCTGGAGAACAAATAAAATTTATATTTTTACCTTTGAAATTTTATTTTTATTAGAAGAATTCAGATTGTCAAATTGCATTTTTGTCAGCAGTGTTGTTAAAAGTTTTTAAACTACTCAAAGTGCATTAACTTATTTTAACATGTTTAGCATAGTTGAATGTTGCTTTTAATGTGATTGTGTTTTCATGCATAATCAAACAATCTAAACTCTTCTTGTTGATATTCATTCTAGAAGTCTATTATATGCTTTTTCTCTTTAAAATAATAAATAATTTTATTGGTAAGAATTAAACACATATTGAATAATGAATCAAGGTATTATTTTGCTGAGAAATTTGTTTTAAAATGCTATATTTTATTTAGTCAAAAAAAATGTTTTTATATATAGTATTATGAATCGTAAAATATATATTAGCTACTTTCAACACATAATTAGCTTGGTGTAATTAATTTTCTTTTTTTTTAATATACAGTGGAATCTCACTTATAGGAACACTAAGACTAAGTACTTTTTGTATCTTAGGGAAACAACCATAAGGCCTATGTACTTAATATAATATTATACAATAATCAATTGTACAAAACATACCCTCACACAATGGATTGATACCCTTATGCAAAGCTTATTTACTAATTTAATGTGGGTTTTCGGAGAACCATTTATGAGTAGACATGCACAAAGTCATTTTGTTTCAGAATTTCACTTTCAATTATTTTTTTAAATGTAGGTGAAAGTTTTTATTGAATTAGTGTATTTTCTGTTTTTTTTTAACATTTATTTTTATTTTAATGTAAAAATATTTTATAAAAAGTATTTCTCATATTTATGTATGCAGTGTTTAGACCAGGGATGGGCAAACTACGGCCTGCCGGAAGAATTTATCCGGCCCTCAGATGGAATTTTAATTTTCCGTTATGAGGCAAATTAAAAGAAATACATATTGATTCATTATATATCCATCTCCTTTTCTACTTTGTTTAAATAATGTATCCCAAATGTATTATCTCATGCCCAGAAGATCAGCACTATGTTTGCTTCTTATGTATGTGAACAAGTGTTTTCAACTATGAACCTGAGAAATAATTTCAGAAGTAGACTGACAAATGAGTCTTTATCCTTCTTCCTTAAAATCGGTACATATTACTTTTAATCTGAATATAAGGGACTTTTAAATATGAAATTGCAGTTTTGTTCATCTCATTAAGATATTTAAATCACAATACTTGTATATTGTTTTTAAAATTTACAAAAATTTATCTTAGCCCGCGAATTTTTTTTTTTTTTTTTTTTTTTTTTTTTCGATTTTTGGCCCGCAATCGAAAAAGTTTGCCCATCCCTGGTATGGACTGAATTATCCCCAACCTTAGTCCCAAAAACCCACAAATGAGAAAAATGTGGCTCCTGCGGCAAAAAAATAAGTCCTTTAAGTTTCAAGTGAAAAAATATTTTTTATTTAAGTTTCCCTGAAAAAGTAAACTTCTTTTTTTCTGTTTTTTGGGGTTTATGATATTTAAAAGTAGTCAAAATTGTGTCCCTATAAAATTGTAAAATTTTCATTCTTTTTACCCTTGGGTGTTTCAAATCCATGGGGCCAATTGTCCCAAATTGTAATTTTTTCAGGTTTACTATATCCAAAATTTTGCCAAAGTTGCGTCATTTTTTCATTAATTTGCATTAAAAAACCTGTTATAGCACATAAACATAAACCCTGTGTATATATTTAAATTTTTATAGTAATTTTCTATGTTTAATACAGATAAAAAATAATTGGTTGTTGCAACCTACAAAAATTTAAATTCCCTTTAACCATCATTTTGTATTTATTTTTTTAAAAAAATTTTATAGGAATAAGCAACTTCTATTCACATATACAAATAAATTTTTGTTCCTATATATCTTTTTATAAGTTAGTTTCCACTGTATTCCAGATTTTATGAAAACTTCTTGAATTTCCTTTCATAAAAGTAAAAAGTTTTTCTAATAAGTTATAAAAAAAATTAAATAATCATAGTAAATTTTTATATACACAGCCTTTTTTTATTCCTTTGGTCAATGTCTGGAGATTCTGTTTTTGGTTGGAGACAGTTATATGTTTGTGCAATATTTCATAGTTTAGATTTAGAATTTAGGGAGGCATAATTCTGTAGCATTGGTGATATTTTCCTTCAACACCTTTGTGAATTTTTATTCAGCTCTACTTGTTAATCTCAAGTTGTTATAAAATGTACTAAATAGCTGGGGATCCCATTTTACTTTGTGTTTTTGTTGTAGAAATTTTTATATTTTCCCTCCCCCCTTCATTCGTATATTTTTTCACAAATTTCATATATTTTTTAATGTCAGAATTCGGGTTTGTACATTTCTTTTTTATATATGTGCAAAGCTGTTAACTTATGCAAGTGTGGTTATAAGAAAAACCAGGTTTCAAGCATTATTTTTTAAAGCATGTGTGTGATCATAATTGCACTGTATTTTTTTCTGCACATTTTTCGATACGAAGAATTGGTGTTTTTTGTGTTTTGTTTGTGCAATGTGTTGGATGTTTGCATTATTTATAAGAGCATCTGAGTAAAACTGGTGTGTGATGCCAAGTGATTATTTATTTATGTTTGGACTAAAAATTTAAACTGAAGGTTATTTCAGGATTAACGCTAGAATGCCTGGAACCTTGCTACTACCAAGAATGTAGATTGGTATATATTTATTATGTATATACATACATACATATATATATATAACCAAATGTTACAAAACAATATACATTGCATACATCGCTTGGTATTGAAATGATAGTTATGGGCATTCTATTGTTAAACTATTAGTATATTGTCTATGGAGAGATCTGCTTAGTTTGACATATTTTTGTTGATATTATAATAGTAGTTTTTGGTACTCTTCTTGTAAAGCTTGTTGTAATTATTTAAACTTTATTGCAAAGTTTTAATGGAAAGATTTATATTAAAATAATTTAAGGAGAGACTTTTTCAGTATAAAGCATGTATATAACTGTATAAAATATCAAAACTTGATTTTTCTTTTATTTTATATATATATATGTATATTAAGACTAAAACATTTGAAGAATTAAAATCTTTTAAATTTTATTAATGTTTAGCCAACTATTGAAGTTAATTATATAATTTTGATGCAGTATTGTGTCCCAGTTATACATGTTGTGTGCGAGTTATTCAGTTTGAAGAAGAAAATTTTTAAGAGAAGTTTGTTTAATGAAATTACTGTATGCATGTTTCAACATCAGTGTATGTGAATTAAATGTCTGCATGTGTTTTAAATATTTAATCACTGTATGGTTACTGATGATTTTTCTGTAAAAATTGTTGATTTTCAATTTTGAGCTTCATTCTGAAAGTAAGTATACTTTAGAATGCATCCCTTTAAGAAAAAACAAAGTTCTCAAATTTAAAAAATATCTATCAAAATAATATTTTCAAATTAATCTTTTTCAATTTGTTGAGGGAATAAAAAGTTTACTGGTAGATTTCACTGGTTAATTTTAGATTATTTAAGTAGGGATAGAACAGAGAGCAAAAATATTTTATAATCACACTCTCTGACGTTGTTTATAAATTTTGAGGGAAACATGTCCCATTCCCAATTTTTTTAAAGCTGCACTATATTCTAATTATAGATGATGTAATGAAGTTAATCATTTGAATATATTGATGCTTTTTCTAAAAAGAAGCTTTTTTGATTCATATATAATATATGTAGCTTAATCATCCAACTTTATTATGTTTTTAGTAAAGTTTAAGAAAGTTTTGTCACATTTGTTAAACATATTTTACTCAGTACATTTATGTTTCAAAATGGTTTGGAATGCTATAGTCTTCTAAAGTGACTACACATGGGCTAATGAGACTAGTTAACCCTTACTGTTTAACCCTTTTGTGGGCCATGGGAAGATTACTTCCCACCTACACGATCTTACAAAATACACCTGTGGGAAGCGCAAAACTCATTCTAATATATTGTTCTTGTTATTGAAACGACAGGAAGACTGATTCGTGCTTCGGTGTTGCACTGTCATTAAATGTTCGATTGGTTGAATAAAATTGGCAGCTCTGTTTTGAAAGTTTGGAAAGGTAGAGTGAGAAATAAATGGCCCACAAAAGGGTTAAAGCTGATTCTGAACAGCTACAAGTACCCATGCTGGCAGCGAGGTTCGAACTTGTAAACTCCAGTAGCAAAGGACAGCACCCTACCTTTCAGCCATTTTATTAATTTTTTTTATTAAATAATAGCAGTACTTGTATATTTTTATATTTTGTTCATTACCTTGATGTAGTTTTTCTTTTTACTCTTCAGATATACTTATTGTTTCCTCTAATGAATAAATGTTTTGGAGACTTCTGATTCTAAAAGATTAATAATCTAACATAACTTTAAAATTTGGGGATCATTGCATTCTTTAACTTAAATTTAAAAAAAAATAAACTCATATAATGAAATATGGTTATTCATATTTACTACTCAGCAGTTATTTTTTTTCTTGCAGTTATTTTTTATAAAAATATTTTGGTTTTTTAGTTGGGGAAATAGCTACCAAAATTGCTTAGGATTTTGTTTTTTAATTAGGGAAACATCTGCCAAAAATTGCTTAGGATCTCTGAGTTACATATAATTATATTGATATAGCTTTACTCATTAATATACCATGAATCTTTTATTGGGATGTTTTCAATTGTTCTGTGTTCTGTAATATTTTAAATAAAAGATTATGGGATGTTTTAAAAATCTAAGATTGACACTTGTTGTAGCATTTAAGCAATGAGTGTGGTTGCTTACAATTGCCTTTATATATTTCAGTATCGAAATGTAGATACTCTTATTTGTGATTGCTTGGTACATAAAAAAAGAAGCTGTATAAAATTGTGTATGTAAGGTTTTTTTTTTTTTCCTTTTTGTGTGTTAACGTCTTTAAAGGATCTAAATTATCTGTTAGTGTAAAATGTTTTTAATGAAAGAAATTGTTAAATTTTATTTATTTGTTACATTCCCTATTTGTTGTGATATTTTAGGGTTTTATATTATAGCTTAATTTATATCCAAAAATTCTTGATTTCCGTGTACATATATTCTCGTTTTTAACTGTTATTTAATGGTGTAACAACTATTATATTTTTTTTCTATTTTAATTTCAGTTAGGTGTTTAATTACACAGTGAAACTTTTTCTGTTTAATTTGACAGATTATTCATTTAGAAAAAAAAACAAATATATAATTTCAGTATCCAAACTTCAGTTTTAGTATATTCTCCAAGGAAAAAAAATTATTGAATTTCTGTTCTACTTTTAGAATGAAATTGAGGGATCAAATTGTTATGCAATAAGTTATAACTCATTTGTAATCAAAATTGCTAATAATTCTCCTAATAGATTCTTTATTTAATAAGTGTTTTGAATTTAAATTTTTAACCTTTTTTTACATGATACAATCTTTAAAATATAATGAATGCATATTTGTCGTATTAGTTCAAAATTTTTCTATTCAATATTTTTTTTTTCATTGAATATAATAGAAAAGTCTAAAACTGTTTTCTTTCCCAGGCAACGTCAGGTATAATCAGCTAGTATATATATATATATATATATATATATATATATATATGTGTGTGTGTGTGTGTGTGTGTGTGTGTGTGTGTGTGTGTGTGTATATATGTATATATATATGTGTATATATACATATATATATGTGTGTATATATGTATATTTTTATATATATATATATATATATATATATATATATATGTGTGTGTGTGTATATATATATATACATACATATATATATATATATATATATATATATATATGTATATATATATATATATGTATGTATATATATATATATATATATATATATATATATATATACATACAATTAATTTTAAAACACTCGGAAAAACACAAAAAAAAAAGTAAAAAAAGTAAAAAAATAAATAAAAGTAAAAAGAAAAAAAAGATCAAAAAATAACGTTATGTTTATAATATATTTTATTCACAATTTATTTTTAATTGGATTTCAAAAAACTTTAGATGTACATTCTTCAAAATGTTTTTGTCAAATAGGTTTATCGTATATTAATTTTTAGGTATTTTTAAAAACTTAATTCTGAAATATTGTAAGGCATTTATAGAACATGCCTTGTCTTGTTCATAATTAAAATATGTTCCTTAGGAAATAGGGTTTGTGTCATTATGCCGTGTGTTTCAAGTAGGTCCTTATGAAAAGTTACTTTGGTCCTTAGATAGTCCTTAATTTTTGTTCTGGAAAAAGTGTGAGAATAGCAAGATATAGCAAGCCTGATATAGCAAGATAAAAAAAAGTCCTTCAGCATTCAAAACAATGCAAACCAAAGTGTTTTCTACAGCTAACACATTTTCAAGTAGAGGAAATGTTTTGCTTATGAATTTTAATGTCTCTTGGAAATGTGACATCAACATGATATGATGTGTAGATTTGTAGCATATTTTTCTTAAAGCTTTTGTGAGTTTTTGTTAGTCATGAACAATATCATGCTCTGTTTGCAAATTATATAACTGCAAAATATTTAATCCTTTTTCACCCACTCATCGAATTATATAAATACATCATCAGATTCATAAAGATGCTTTATTTTTTATGCTACAATATACAGTTAGGATGAATAATATTGTAAAAAAAAAAAAAAAAATTCACTATACTAATATAATTATCTTTCAAGACAAACTATTGCAAACCAATGAATTTAGTATAAACACGGTTTTCGCACACCTGGAAAATCATGGATTTAGACAATGGATTAATTTTGTTATGGAAAGTCATGATTTTCTAAGTAAAATGAGTAAAAGTCATGGAAAGTCATGGATCTGCTGAGCTACCAATTAAGAAAAACCAAGAAATGCCTCTACAAGTGAATTTCCTTTCTGTTTGTCAATTAACTCAAAACAAGTAAGCTTAATAGGTGGGTAAATGTATAAGTATATTATTCTAGTTTTTTCTTAAATTATAAATTAAATTTTTATTAATATAATAATAATAATAATAATAATTTAATAAAAATTAGTTAAGATTTTTCTACAAAATATAAGCTTATCTTTAGGGCTATTATATATAAACGTTATAGGGTTATCGTGTTTGGCTATTATTCTTGGTCACCTCGATAATACCTAAGTACTCTGAATTCAAATTGGAAATTTTTTGATTGCATTCAGAAAATTGCTGTATGATTAAACTTAGGTATGTAGATACAACAATTTATTTATATATATGTATATATGTGTATATATATATATATATATATATATATATATATATATATATAATATGAGTTTATAAACATTTATAAAGTATTTTTTATCATAAATTTTTGTAATTTCTCTAAAAGAATATATTTTATTTGTATGTATATAAGAATTTTTATTCATATGTACTTTAATAAAATATTTTTAAGTCATGGGAAATAATCTTCTAAAGTCAGGGAAAGTCATGGATTTGAAAAATTTTATTTTGGCGGATACCCTGTATAAAAAAGAATAGTTGTTATGCCATTGATTGATTTCCATTAATTTGTATTCTTACTCGAATGACAGTTATTAATTATGTCCTACATACAAAGAAATTTTCTTACCTGTATATGTGTTAGTAACTTATATTTATGTTTACTTCTGTTTTAACTTTGTTTTATTGCTCTTTTTATTGTTGTCAGAGAGCTGGTGATATATTTTTTTTTTCTATTTCTATTTATTTATTTTTTAAAGTCAATTCTTTTCTCATTTGTATTTTTTAAACTTGCATTATCCATTGTAAATAAACAAATATTTCTGGGGTGCATTTAAAAAATGTATAAATTAAATTTGAAGATTGATTGCATTGTATATTTTTGAAAATGTGTTCGCTTTTTAACACGAAATTACGAGTATATTTTAGCGATTCCAAGTAAGGAGAATTTTTGGTCTGTTCCTAGCAAATTTTGTAGCGTTATGTTATTGTCTACCAGTTTATATATTTAATTAAAATATTAAGTGTTTTGTACATATAAACAAACTTTGTGCCGTAAAATGCTAACTGTATATACCATTGTCCTGTGTTTAAATTGTTAAGTTATAAATTTGTTTCAAAAATCTTTCTGTGTATTATAAATCGGTAAAATAAAAACTGGTCCATCATAAATGTGTTTATTTAATACTAGCAAGTTTGCCCGTGCTTCGCTACGGTGAACTTAATATATTACTTTTAACCCATTACCGCCCAGTGATCTATTTTTAGATCGCTAAACATAGCATGGTAAACTCGCTTTTAGATGACCTTAAACCCACCCCACACATTTTACACTGCACAGGGGCAAGACAAAGCATGCACCTGTTTACTAACAAGTGGTTTTCTTGTTTTGTTTAGATCATTGATCTAAAGCGATAAGAGAAAGTTTGTATCACCCTTTCGTTCCGCCGTTTTTCTACGTTTCTTAGCATAAACACTGAAACCAGCTAAGTAATACGCGTAAGCTTTTTTTTTTTTTTTTTTTTTTTTTTTTTTTTTTGTGATTTAATATCTTCATAGATGTAATTATCAGAATATAAACCGATGTTATCTTAAAACAAATATAAATAGTAAAAATTACTGTCAAAATACTGCTGATCTAGAAATAGATCACTGGGCGTTCGGTCGTTTTTTTTAATGACCCTGGTAATATTACGTTTTTTCCCCTTTAGATGAAAATATGAGTCGAAAAGTATTTAATAGCGTTCAGGATGCAGTTGATTATCTGTTTTCTGAACAAATTAAAGAGGATATTATTGCCATATCCACTGATGTAGATGAACTGACAGATGAAGAGAAAATAGATGATAAATTACATGCTCCATTTGTAAATGATATTGTTGGTAAAATAGAAGTAATATCAAAAGATGAGTGTGATCAAATAGATTTACCTTCAACGTTTGAAAGGAAACCTAAAATATTAAAAACAGAAAAGCCAAAAATTGTTTGGAAAAAAAACCGAATTATACCAAATGGACGGAATTAGGGGAAACTTATAAGAATAATATTTTGGCAATGGAAAATGATCTTGCAAATACATCTTGCATCATTGCTTTGAAAAACTTTTTTCTGATGAAGTATATAACGTAATTGTGGATGAAACTATTCTCTATGCTAAAAATGTTAAAAACGACCATGATTTAATTATCACTAAAGATATAAAGATATTTATAGGGTTTTTGATATATTTTGGCTATCTTACTCTTTCAAGTGAAAGAGATTATTGGAGTGATGTAGAAGATTTAGTGATAGGTCTTGTACAGGACACTTTTAATAGAAATGCTTACCTAAAAATAAAGTCATATATTCATTTCCAAGACATTTCAAAAGCAGCTGAACTTAAGAATGACAAATCAAGATAAAACTCCTTTTGGAGAGTATAAGAGGTAAAACATGGTACTGGTTTCTATTCACTCGAATAATTGATATGGCTGTAGTGAATGCAAGTATTCTGCACAGAAATGTTCATAAAGGTATTTCTATGGCCATGTAAGATTTTCGAAGAGCTGTTGCTGTAAAATATCTAAAATTGGGAATCGGAAAAAAAGTTTAGAAAGGTCGACCATACAGTTTTCCTTCATCCTCAAAAGCTAATCTCAGTCATGATATTCGCTTTTATAGAAGGGATCACAATATGGGACAAAGAAACTGTCAAAGAAGCGGTCGACTTGTAGGGTGCCAAGGAAGGCCCCTAACATATTGTGTGAAGTGCGATGAAACTTTATGCAAGAAGTATTTCTTCAAAATCCACACTAAACTGTAGAAACATTGAAATTTTATTATTTTAAAATAATTGAACTTTACTAAGTACATTCTGTAATATTGTAAAATTCTGGATAAATAAACGTTTTTTAAAAGAAAATGCATTAGTTTTTATCTATTTGGTTCGATTTTACCACGTCATTGAAGTACTAATGATTGTTGTGTATTTGCTAAAATATATCCTCCGACCGCCCAGTGATCTATTTTTAGATCAGCTTTTTTTAAAAAAAACTAAGGTACGTATTGATAAAATTCGATAATAATATCCATGTTGATAGTAAAAGACACCCAATTTATGAATTATATGTCATTGCGTCAAAATAAAATAATTTGGGCGTTAATGGGTTAAACAAAGATTTATTTTTCTTGAATATCTCTCTAAATTCGTCACAGTTCAGTTCGAGTCATTGGCATATTTATATATTTCTATCATAGGCGTATTATGACATTATTCAGTTTTTATAATCTAATTTGTGTCTTATGTTAAATTTGCTCAAACTTTTTTTATGGTAAAATATAAGTTTAACCCTAAATTACATTACTGTATTAGTACTGTACGTTGATTAGCAAAGATAACAAATCTTGCCATATTACGTGATAGAATAGGAAGCAGAGGTTTTGACAGCAACAGTGCAATTTTGGTGGTATAAATAAATGTTGTCTAAAATTAAGGAAATTTATGACAAACCACATAGTTTAGTATGAAACAGAAACACACATTCATATTGTCAAACATATGAATATGAAGATAACTATATAAAATGATAGGTTTTTATTTGCCCATGAGAGTCACTGAAATTTGTACTTTTTGTTGTTAGAATATTGTTGATAAACATTTCATTGCAACTTAAAAATTAACCAAGAATTAAATTTAAAATCGGTTCTCATATAAAAATGCTATAATTTGCGTCACGTAGAAATGAAAGTGAATCACTTTATATCTCCATTTCCAGGTCAAATCGAATGGATACTACGCAGACGATGTTTAAATAATATAAAATAAGAAAGGAATGAATGAAGTAATTAAAGGAATGACGTCATAATGATAGAAAAGTATCATTTTCACCTATGTATTATGTAATAAATTAAAAATTTTAATCTTCTGCTTTTAACCGAGGAAACAATTACTTGGGATGACGTCACATTGCTAGAAATATTGCTTCTTTCACTTAGTTATCATGTGATAAATTAATAATTTAATCGTTTGCTTTTAACCGGGGAAAATAATGATTGGAATAGTGACATGAAATGCTAGAAAAAGGGGGAAGGAATGGATTTCGAACGTTAAAAATTTACAAAAACCTTCCCAGAGATATAACTAAACATTTCCCAAATTTTCACGGCGATTGGATGCATGGTTTTTGAGTCTATTGAGTGCATACAGACAGACACAAATTCATTTATATATATAGAGAGAGAGAGATTCTCCTTCATGTTTTAATCTGATCTTGTCAAATTAAAAAGATTTTGAAGGTTGCATTGTGTCTATACAGGGTGTGGTGTCATAATTCGTACAAATTTTATATTTTTTCCAAAATATTTTTTATTGCAAAAATGAAAATTTTTATAAAACCCTTTTCAATCACATTGTTTATGATGCCGTAAAGAACACAATCTATCCCTCCCTTCTGGGTCTGAAGAGTGCATACCACCGGCGATTACTGTCGTGAGCTCGAGATTGATTCGATCGGCCATCGCCTTTTCTTTGGAATGTACTGCCGAAACGCTACTCGTTCTTTAAATTTTATCATAATTTCATCCAGAACTAAAACTTCTGTGGGCTCATAAACATTTTCAAATATAGCAATCGGTTTTTTGAATAGATTCCTAATTTTCCAATGTCTGTCATAATCAGGAAAAACTTTCTTTAGCTTTAAGTTATTGTTTTCAAAGTGCAGAACTTTTAGAATAGAAAAAAACCTATCTCTATGCATAATTTTTCCAAATATTGGAGTTTCCAAAAGTTCAGTTTTGGTCCAATAGTCTTGAATTCTATCTATTTCAATATGACCCATCAGTAAAATTATGCCAAGAAATTTCTTCAGTTCATTGGGAGTGAGTCTCACCCATCGGGTGAATGTTTAATTTTACCAGAAATATCTGGTCTTATTTCGAACACTTGTTTGGCATATCTGTTTGTTTCTATACATAAGAGTTCCAGGATTTCTATAGTAAATAAAATTTTAAAAAAGTCATATGGCGTTTGCCGCGTCCAAGATTGCTTTCATTCCAGTATTTCCAGTGAAAGGCGTAATATTTATAAAATTAAATAAAAAAATAGATCAGATTAAATAAAAAAAATAAACGAAGAATGAAAGAAACTTTGACTCGCTTATAAACGGATTTGGTGCACAAGAAAGAATGAATAGTTTACAAACAACTGCTGGACATGGACAAAAAAGTGCCAGTAGTTCCACATGTCGCCAAACAAAATCCCATTCTTCCTTCCCGGTACTGATGCACTCAGCAAAACTTCAACAGTAGGGAGGGACTGGCCAAATGACAAGTGAGTAATGACCCCATCCCTGCAAAAGGGGAGAAATATCTACGGTACAACTGTTGTACCAGCTGAAGTCTTTTATTACTAAAGTCTTTTATTACTAAATTTTTTATTACTAAAATGAAAAGCTTTATAAAATCCTTTTCAACCACATTGTTTTTAAGGCTATAAGTGTTTTTCTTTTATTTCATATTTTCTTCGGGATTTAATTTAAGCCTGTCAAACCAAAAAGTTTCAAGGTTGCATTGTGTCTATACAGGGTGCGGCTTCAAAATTCGGACAAATTACATAACTTTTCCGAACATATTTTTTATTACTAAAATGAAAAGCTTTATAAAATCCTTTTCAACCTCATTGTTTTTAAATCTATAAAGAATGCAATCTATCCCGCGATTGCTTAAATGTCCGCCTCTATTCTCGGTCTGAAGAGTGCATCGGACCATTTCGCCGAATACTGCTTCAATAGCGGCTCTCATTTTCTTTGCTGTGTTATTATTCATCAGAATTCTTTCTTTAAAAAGGTTATTTATTTATTTTAGTCATTTATTATTTTCATTTCACAACACTTGAGTAGATTGTTCTGACATCATCACGCCGAATTTTAAGGGAGCTAATATTAGGATCCAGAGTTCATGATTTCGAAACCCACAGTAACATAATGTTCGTAGCCATTCGAAATTGGCTTTAAACAGTAGGTTCCGCTCTCATTAGTCCTTGTGTTGCAAAAAGTAGACTAGCGTTACCAGTGGCGTACGCAGAATTTTTCAAGGGGAAAGGAGGTTCATAATTCTAAAAAATTGTAGCCCGCACAAATTCTACTAAAATTTTTATTTGTGCCTTTTTGTTTGAGCTCAAGGGGAGAGGGTTAAACCTTTAACCCCCTTAATGTATAACAGTTAATGTATGTAATATATTAGTCAATAGATGGCGCCAACGAACCAAGTAATTTTTTTTTAATACTGTATCGCCGAAATTTGAATGTAAAGAGACATCCATTTTGAACTCTTGATCAATCAGGGTTAGGAAAATTCAAAGAGAGTAAAGTTTTATACGAATAATTTTTAGTCAGCCTGATTGTAAAATGGAACAACATTTATTAAATATAAATGGTAAAAGGGTTCCCCTTACTGTCGTTCCAATAGTTGGGGATAGATCATGTTTATTTCGATCGCTTTCTTATGTTATGTTTGAAACACAGTCTTTTAGCAGTGGCATTCGAAAACAAATTGTTACTCATGTGGTACAAAATTGGGATCATTTTAGTATTATGTCACATAATGATCAGGGGCATAATTATAGTTTGGCTGCAGTTTATTTTTCCGAAATGTCACGATGTTCAACTTTTGGAGGATTTTGCAAGTTGTATGCAGCCGGTGAAATTTTTAAGTGTGTTTGAGGTTTACCTTGATTGTAGCCTTTATTACAGTTTTGAAAGTGAGGGAAACCCCACTAAGTGGCTACGCTTTTCCAATGATTTGTCAAGTGGCCATTTTGACGTTTACGTTAATTCTGTGTCAAATTCAATCCCCTGTATAATAATAGCCTAAGTTGTCTGTCCGTGAATTTATGAAGCGGTTGTACCTGGAATGGGTACAGGAATCTATATTGGATTTTTTATGACTTAGGGTTAGCAAAATTCACCGAGATTTCAAAATCCACCCCATCACCACTTTTTGGACGTTTAATGGTATTATTTCAAGCCTTATTCTTCCCTGTTAAGAGCAAAAGATTAAATTTATCAATTTGGATATCATTCATATATACCACCAAATAATCACTGTCAATATAAAAGCCACTGCTGTCTATTCTATCATGTACGCGACCCTCATATATTCTAATTAGTTTCTTCACCATTTGTAGGCATGGCAAGCTCAGTAGAGTGTCTGCCCATTTGCTTGTCGTACTCCTTGGGTTAACGGTTCTGTCCCCGAAGCTGCCAAATTTTTCTAAATGTAATTAATTTACTATATTCTTTTTTTTAATATATAAATAAATTCCTATTCCTAAAGTTGTTTTATTTTTTTAAAAATAAATTTTTACTATTTTTTTCAACTTTTTATTATGTTAAATTCACGTATTTTGTACGGATGTCCCTGGCCCCATAAACATTTCCTTTTTTAATCCTTAAACTTTCTTCTCGTCTATTTTTATGTGTCCTTTCACCTTTTAGCTGTTAATTTTTCTGCTAGCCTTCATTTTTGTGTTTATTGAAAGAAATCTCCGGATTAGAGGGCTCGGCCCATGCAATCAAGGCCCATACCTACCGAGGTGATAGTGTCATTCCTTTACTTCCATTAATTAATGTGGCAAAAAAAAAAACTGAAGAACTTGACGATAATTTTAAGGTAGCTAAGAAGACTTTAAATTATCTTTCTAAATGAATTCAATGTGATTCTAAACTGCATTCACAATATCGAGAGACTTTAGGGGAGTATGAAGATAAACAAGTTATTGAGCTTGTACCTGATAATTCTCAGTCAAAAAACAAATCATTTTTTACCTGCTTCATACAGTACTTTACAATTTTAGAAAATGAAAAATTTACTTATTCCGTCATATGACGGGCTATATGCTAGTATATATATAGAGAGAGAGATTCTCCTTCATGTTTTAATCTGATCTTGTCAAATTAAAAAGATTTTGAAGGTTGCATTGTGTCTATACAGGGTGTGGTGTCATAATTCGTACAAATTTTATATTTTTTCCAAAATATTTTTTATTGCAAAAATGAAAATTTTTATAAAACCCTTTTCAATCACATTGTTTATGATGCCGTAAAGAACACAATCTATCCCTCCCTTCTGGGTCTGAAGAGTGCATACCACCGGCGATTACTGTCGTGAGCTCGAGATTGATTCGATCGGCCATCGCCTTTTCTTTGGAATGTACTGCCGAAACGCTACTCGTTCTTTAAATTGTATCATAATTTCAGAGAACTAAAACTTCTGCGGGGTCATAAACATTTTTAAATATAGCATTCAGTTTTTCGAATGGATTCTTAAATTTCCAAAGTATGTCATAATCAGGAGAATCTTTCTTTAGCTTTAAGTTATTGTTTTCAAAGTGCAGAATTTTTAGAATAGAAAAAACCTATCTGTAGGCATAATTTTTTCAAATATTGGAGTTTCCAAAAGTTCATTTTTGGTATAATAATCTTGAATTCTATCTTTTTCAATATGACCCATCAGTAAAATTATGCAAAGAAATTTCTTCAGTTCACTGGGAGTGAGTCTCATCCATCGAGTGAATGTTTCCTTTTACCAGAAATATCTGGTCTTATTTCGAACATTTGTTTGGCATATCTGTTTGTTTCTATACATATGAGTTCCAGGATTTCTATAGTAAATAAAATTTAAAAAAAGTCATATGGCGTTTGCCCGTCCAAGATTGCTTTCATTCCAGTATTTCCAGTGAAAGGCGTAATATTTATAAAATTAAATTTTAAAAAAATAGATCCGATTAAATAAAGTAATAAACGAAGACGGAAAGAAACTTTGACTCGCTTCCAAACGGATTTGGTTCACAAGAAAGAATAAATAGTTTACAAACAACTGCTGAACATGGACAAAAAAGCGCCAGTAGTTCCACATGTCGCCAAACAAAATCCCATTCTTCCTTCCCGGTACTGATGCACTCAGCAAAACTTCATCAATAGGGAGGGACTGGCCAAATGACAAGTGAGTAATGACCCCGTCCCTGCAAAAGGGGAGAAATATCGACGGTACAACTGTTGTACCAGCTGAAGTCTTTTATTACTAAAGTCTTTTATTACTAAATTTTTTATTACTAAAATGAAAAGCTTTATAAAATCCTTTTCAACCACATTGTTTTTAAGGCTATAAGTGTTTTTCTTTTATTTCATATTTTCTTCGGGATTTAATTTAAGCCTGTCAAACCAAAAAGTTTCAAGGTTGCATTGTGTCTATACAGGGTGCGGCTTCAAAATTCGGACAAATTACATAACTTTTCCGAACATATTTTTTATTACTAAAATGAAAAGCTTTATAAAATCCTTTTCAACCTCATTGTTTTTAAATCTATAAAGAATGCAATCTATCCCGCGATTGCTTAAATGTCCTCCTCTATTCTCGGTCTGAAGAGTGCATCGGACCATTTCGCCGAATACTGCTTCAATAGCGGCTCTCATTTTCTTCGCTGTGTTATTATTCATCAGAATTCTTTCTTTAAAAAGGTTATTTATTTATTTTAGTCATTTATTATTTTCATTCCACAACACTTTAGTAGATTGTTCTGACATCATCACGCCGAATTTTAAGGGAGCTAATATTAGGATCCAGAGTTCATGATTTCGAAACCCACAGTAACATAATGTTCGTAGCCATTCGAAATTGGCTTTAAACAGTAGGTTCCGCTCTCATTAGTCCTTGTGTTGCAAAAAGTAGACTAGCGCTACCAGTGGCGTACGCAGAATTTTTCAAGGGGAAAGGAGGTTCATAATTCTAAAAAATTGTAGCCCGCACAAATTCTACTAAAATTTTTATTTTTGCCATTTTGTTTGAGCTCAAGGGGAGAGGGTTAAACCTTTAACCCCCTTAATGTATAACAGTTAATGTATGTGTGTGTACGTCAGTATTTGAATAAACTCTACAAAAAGCTCTCCCAAAGACTATTCCATTTAGAGAATAGAACAAATACCGCTTCATTGGTTTTGCTATGGTTATTTTATTGTTCATTAAAATTATTTTTTTTTGAAAAGGTTATTTATTTCTTTTACACATTATTTTGGTTACACAACACTTTAATAGATTATTTTAATATTATTACCTATCAATGTATCATTGATGTGTATAATTACAGCATAATTTTAAAAAGTAATAAACGGGACGTTCATAAAAGGAATATATCCATTCCGCTCGTTGTCATTTTTATGCTTACTGTTTGAAATCTCTGGATTAGAGGACTCGGTCCTTATAAACCAGTTGCACCAGATTGATTGATTGATTAGAATATATCCCTTTTAACCCCTTCCGGTATGATTTAATAATGAAAAACTGTGCATGAAATAACCATTTAATTTTTATTTAAAAAACTTGTTTCATTTTACAATTCTTACATAGTCTTAATTAAAATCCACTTTTTACATAGTGTTAAATGATATCAGAAACAGTAAAATTAAGAAAATATCAAAGCAAAACATTAATAAGGTATACAGATAATATTCTTCAAGCTAGTGGTACTTTTCAAAACAAAGTGCAAAGGAATTCTTAATTGTTTACACCGCCAATTAGTCTCACTTTTAATTTGATTCTTGCAACATACACGGCATTTCTTAGTAGGTTTTCTTTTATTCTGACTCGTTAATTTGGCAATGACTTGTACCAAGTAAACAACATGCAATAGTGACTTGTGATTTTCACAAGTGATAAAAGTGTTGCCAAATTCAGTACACTAGAAATTTTAAACTAAATTATCATATTTAACAGTAACTTTAATCGCATGACGAGTGTAGCTCGTCATTGTGCGGTATGGAATGAAAAACTAATGACGAGCTAGACTCGTCATTTTACCGGAAGGGGTTAATAATCAGTACTAAAATTTAATGGTTAACATAAATAAAAATTAAATACTAGTTAGCATAAATATAACCTAGGTAGATTTAATGGCTGACTCGCTTAAAAAAATTTCAATTAAGAAAAAAGGTTTAAATGATGTAATAGCTAAATATAAAAAATTAAATGTTAATACTTATCTATGAATACGACTCGCAAATAATTCATAATATCTCCTTCAGGTTTTTTATCTCTCCTAATGACAGAGAACAACTGACTTATATTTAACAAAGGAAAACTGAATATACCATTGTCCTGTGTATAAACATAGTTTCCGCGCACCTGTAAAATCATGGATTTAGACAATGGATTAATTTTGTCATGGAAAGTCTTGATTTTTCAAGTAAAATGAGTAAAAGTCATGGAAAGTCAAGAATCCGCTAAACTACCGATTAAAATAAATGCATTGAATTGTTTAATTCTATTTTTACTTGTCATTTAGCTGAACTTACTGAGTTTGGTATTTATGTATTATCCTATTGACCCTCTTGCCAAGCAAAATTTGTTCACCAAGGAAACTCAAAGCAAGAAAGCTTAATGGGTGGGTAAATGTATATTATTCTGGGTTTTTTTTCTTAAATTGTAGATTAAAATTTTATTAATATAATAATAATTATTTTTTAATAAAAATTAGTTAAGATTTTTGCACAAAATATAAGTTTATCTCTAGGGATATTGTATATAAACATTATAGGGTTATATTTGGCTATTATTCATGGTCACCTGGATAATACCAAAGTACCCTGAATTCAAATTGGAAACATTTTGATTGAAAAATTGCTATAGGATTAAACTTAGGCATGTAGATACAACAATTTATTTTTATGTATGTGAGTTTATTAACACATATAAAGTAAGTTTATAGTTTTTTTATGATAAAACTCCTGTAATTTCTCTAAAAGTATATATTTTATTTATATGTACATCAGAAGTTTTATTCATATATACTTTAACGAAAGCTAAAAGTCATGTAAAATGATCCGCTAAATCAGGGAAAGTCATGGATTTGAAAAATTTTATTTTGGCAGATACCCTGTATAAATTGTTCAGTTATAAATTTGTTTCAAAAACCTTTCTGTGCATAAAAAAACGATAAAATAAAAACTGGTCCATGATAGTGTTATTTATTTATTTAATATTCCCCTCGATGATTTTTACCGACACGACAGCGATAAATAGGCGACTGTCTTTCTCCGACATCGGCGCTCGTAAAATGCGCTAAGATGAGCTACTCTCTTTCCCACCAACCGATTGACGGTATTGTCGTTTTCGAACGGCCGATATCGTTTATCGGGCAGTTTTGTCGTTCCGTAAGCGCTATTACTTTTGAATCGGTCCGAAATTTTGAGAGCTATCGCTACTCACGTTGTTTGCTTTGGATTAATAAATTATATTTTTTGTAATACAGTTGTTACATGACTTTATTTTTTTAAATTTTGACCTTAATAGCTTCAATTTGTTTTATTGAAGTATCATTCACAAATAACATTGTCTTTCCTCTTTGGTCTTCCCGGGAAAACAATTTCTGGCTACGATCCTGACATATATTTAATAAAAAGAAAATTGAATATACCATTGTCCGTGTTTAAATTGTTCAGTTATAAATTTGTTTCAAAAATTTTACTGTGTATTATAAATCGGCAAAATAAAAACTGGTCCATCATAAACTGTTTTCTTTATTTAATATTTTCTTTCGTGATTTAACCTGTGGCTGTCAAACCAAAAAGATTGAAGGTTGCATTGTGTCTATACAGGGTGTGGCATCAAAATTCGAACAAATTGTATAACTTTACCAAACACATTTTTTATTACAAAAATAAAAAGCTTTATAAAATCCTTTTCAACCACATTGTTTTTAAGGCTATAAAGAATGCAATCTATGCCGCGATTTCTTAAATGTCTGCCTCTAATCTCGGTCTGAAGCGTGCATTGGTCCATATTCCCGAATACTGCTTCAATAGCGACTCTCATTTTCTTTGCTGTGTTATTATTCATCAGAATTCTTTCTTTAAAAAGGTTATTTATTTTAGTCATTTATTATTTTCATTACACACTTTAGCAGATTCGTCTGTCATCATTACGCCGAACGATGACCGAATGTTTAGGGCGCTGATATTCGGATCTGGAGTTCGTGGTTGCGAAACCCTCTGTGACATGGATGTTCGTAGCCGTTCGGAATTGGCTTTAAACAGTAGGTCCTGGTATCATTAGCCCTTGTGTTGCAAAAAGTAGACTAGCGCTACAAACCATAGTGCATCATTATACATTAATATATCATTGATATATAAAAATTCAACAATTTTAAATAGTAATAAACGGAAAGTTCATAAAAGGAATGTACCGAGGTACTTTCTCACGGTGAGTTGCACGTGCATGCATAGCCGTGGGAGGATTTTCCTTGACGAATTTAAGACCCCAATTATTTGCGTCAAGTTTAGGGACCCCTGCAGAGAGGATACTTCACGGAATGGCAGCATAATGGTCAAGCTCTCACAGAACTGTAAGCGTGAATTATGGGAGCAGGGGCTAAAATGTAATGTCAGCTTGAACAAGAAAGGGCTACTTTAATGAGCCCACCTGCACTTCCGAAGGGCATTTGATGTGGGTAAATTTTCCCGAAGGAAGGGATTGGATAACAAGAAAAGAAGGGGCGTTGGAAATGGAGGTGAGGTTTTTGGAAATGGAGTGAGAGCTGAGAGTTAGAAGTGGGCAGTCGAGAGAAGTGGAACAAGAATCCACTAGCACGAGCTCGTCCCGTGCGCCCGGACTGACACCGCCCCGCTCAACATCACCAACTCGTCCCGTATGCCCGTGAGAAAAGCCCCTGCCTGCTCCCCGGCGACTTCAATGGAGGTAATTTATAAATAATATTTACAGTCCTTTGACTTAGGCCTCTGTTAATAATAATAATTCCTTATAAAGTGATGTGGGATAATTAGTCTGTAAATAGAAAATATAAATGATTGATGATTATGTTAACCAAGTATTTTTGTAAATAAATGTATAGAATAAATGTCTGAATCTATATAAGGTATTATATTCATTCTGTGTTTCCCCCTTGTAACGAACACTGGTGTATAGGTTGTATGTACATTACAACAAGGAATATATCCCTTTTTACATTAAACACTAAAATTACTTGAGTAGTTAGCAATTATATAACCTAAAAAACTTAACTCCTTGGCGCTATAGTCCACGTGAGACCATGGCCTACGGTGTCAATTTTAGTTTTCGAGACCAAGAGCTCTGGGATGTAAAGCGTATGTCCCGGTTAGGTGGTCAACGTTGCGTGGAACTCTCAATGCGTTTAGTTCCTAAGCATGCTTGGTCCTCAATTTGTCTACCCACTGAAGGGATGAAAGGTTGAGTCAAGATTGCTCAGACTGAGGATCGGACCTTGGACCTGTGTCGTGGGAGCGCGAAGTGCTCCCACGACACACTGACGCTAAAGCCACTGGACACTAAATAAGCATTAGGTCACAAGTAAATTTGTTAATAGGGCGTATAAATAATACTTTTGAAGTTTATTTTGTGACGCCTTCAATATTCTCAAATGAGAGGTAACGTGAATAATGGATCATAGTCAAAGAATAAAATTGGAAATTCACTTTAATTCTGGATTAAATACGGCTATTTACAAAGGAACGTTAATTCCTAAATCATCTAGAACTGCAAAGGATGGTTGCCGATAAAACTTCCTCACGACGATCACAGTCGAAAGAAAAACAAGAGATTTAATAATCTCTTACAAATGGGGAGGCTTTTCAGGGTGCAATCAAACCCAATTTATCCCCCGTTCGGTATCGAGATTCTGCCGCTCCCTATATGAGCGGACTTTACGAATCTCCCGAACTAGCAAGCTGGCTCTCTGGTAGAAAAGGCGAAAGCCTCTACGAGGTCAGCACACATACATAAAAAATGACGAAAAGCCCTGAGTCGCAAAATTGTAGGCTTTTTATACCTGGGGGGTCAGTTACGGTTCCGCCACTTGTTTTTTTTTTTGGTCAATTAAGATCCCAGTTACTTGAGAACTCCAGCTAAAGTTACAGTTATACTTTTTAACTGAATTCTCATTCGCTGGCTGTTCCTTCACGGAATTTCCGAGCATTCATTAACGAGATCCATCAGGGGCGTATTCGTCTATTCAGTCCGATTGTCAAGATCCCCGACTCTGCGACGCCACGCTATTGTCCAGGTACAGGTGTACTACGATCAGCTGTTTTGGCGCGTGCTCGGACAAAGGGGAGTCTTCACAATTTCTTAAGAAATTTTTTCGACATGATGCAAATTTTAAAAAACGATTTCACTCCAAAATTCCGGGCCCAGATACTTTTGCACTTGTCTCAACCGGTTTTTTTTTTCAACGCATTTTTATTTTTCGAAGTTATTCCTAAAATTAGTTTAGATTCGTCTGGTAAATACTGGAACGTGCATTTTATATGTTCCAGTATTTACCAGGGAAATTTAAACCTGGTAAAAACTTGGGACGTAAATTAAAAGTCACACTGTGGTTTCAAATATATTTTTAAGATACAATGGTACTGCGTACAGCATTGATGATCCGTTTTATAAATTATTCATCCATACTTGTAAAACTGTGGTTAAGTTTCGATTTGGAGCGCTACGGCTTACTTTTTTTTTTTTTTTCCCATACGATTGCAAACGAGACCGGGACCTACTGCTTAAAGTAGATTCCAAACGGCTACGAACCGTAGTAAGACTGGAAATCACGAACTCCGGTGCCAAAGATAAGCGCTTTAACCATTCGAGCATCGTTCGGTAATGTTGCGATAAAAAAAACTCGGAGCAACAGCCCCTAGGGGACCAGGACCTACGGTGCTAATCTCCCTTTTCGAAACCAAGGTTCATGGGATGCGAAGCGTATGTTCCGGTTAGGTCGTCAGCCTTACGCAGAATACCCAGTATTTAGTTCCCAAGCATGCTTGGCCCTACCTGCTGAAGGGATGAAAGATAGAGTCAACCTTCCTAGTCTGGGGATCGAACCTCGGACCTGTGCCGTGGGAGAGCGAAGCGCCACTGGGCTTCAATATATGGATAAAGGCCCTTCCACACTATGGTCCACTGCAAGCCATTACCACCGTCTGGAGTGGGTATGGCTTATTCAGTTCCACGATGGCAGACGATAAATTGATCTTGGCGGAGGATGGCTTCAAAAGCGGTTTTTCTCCAAAGATCAAAGGCAGCCAGATGCGCAACTAAAGTACGTAGTAGACCCTGTGGACGAATCCACGCGCTCGGCTCATTTAGTGACCCAGTGTGGAGATGCAACCCGTAAAGCATCGTCCAAGGTCATCATCAGGAAGTGGTGAACAATTGGCCATAGTGTGGAGGCTACGTTAGACTTACGTATTTTTATATTATGTACTTTGTATGTTTGCGTGTAATGGATTTTTTTTTTTTTTTGAGATTGAGGATCTTCCCCGAAAAATTGTAACTACATCATTAACCTTCTTCCCTTCCTCTCTTTGTGTACGCCACTGATGATGCAAATAACCATTGTGCTACTGGCGAGACGAAATTTGCTGTACCTAAGCCGATAGCCCTAAGTGGCG
Organism: Pardosa pseudoannulata; assembly: GCA_032207245.1. Lineage (NCBI taxonomy): Eukaryota > Metazoa > Arthropoda > Arachnida > Araneae > Lycosidae > Pardosa > Pardosa pseudoannulata. The sequence continues at coordinate 58,946,788 of CM063497.1, forward strand.
TCCAGTATCTCTTATCGGGAAACACGTATTCTTGCCAACTGGGGCTCAACAATGAGGTCTCTGTAAGTGTTGCGTCCGTCTCTGTCGTGTTTAAGACGAGAGTTTGTAAACGCGATTTATTGTGCATTGTAAAAAGCCGAACAATTGGAAACGACAGTTTTGTGGCAGTAATGGTCTTTTTGACGCCCGGGCGGTTGGAAGTGTCAAGCGGAGCGTTTGTGGAGGCACCGACAAAGAAAGGGAATATGCTTTGTGTGACCAAGTCGGACAGGCGCCAAGGGCTACTCCAAGGACGAAGGTCAAAAGGGGGGGGGTGATTTCGCCTAAAACCGTAAGTTTCCTGGTGGAGAAGGAAGAAGCGGAAGACACTCCCGTCTGAATTCTTGAGACGGGTAGGTAATTTCTGCTTTGAGAGATGTACTCAGACCGCATGGTTTCATTGATTTTCTCTGTATTGGATTAAAGTAACATCCATAACGGAATTTTCTAGTAATGTTTTTTTTTTTCTTTTGGTAAATAAATCAACTTTTCGTTTATACTGAAACATCAACGGTCGGCTCTAGTTCTTACATCATCAAGGTTTCTTTATTTCTCTGAACCCATACTACGTCATACCCAAAGTGACTAGGGAATTGACAAGTCAACGGAATTAGAAAATCGCAACCGCTCGACGATTCTGTTTGTAGTCTCTAAATCAGCAGCCGTCAAATGGTGGTCCACAGAAAGAACGGGTGAATGTTTATTGTAAGCTGCAACACAACAAAAAGTTTCATTACCATTCAGATTACAAAACGAATACTAAAAGAACTTACGATAAATTATGATTTTTACTATTTTTATGTCGAAGAAAGCCGCATCGATCTATCTCAAAGCTATATTTCAGTCATTTTTGTGAAGATCTCATTTTCAGCTTTTTGTAAAAAATGAATACCCATCACTGAGAAAGCATTGAATATCTTAATTCAATTTTCAACAACACATTTGTGCGAAATAACATTTTCCTCTGTTAAAGCAATTAAAACTCGATATCGTTCTTGACTTGAAATAAACGCTGCTCCCCGTCTTGCAGTGACGTTGGTGGAGACTAAACTTTGCTTACGGATGGACAAACGAGAGCATGAGAGCAAGCGAGGGTCACTTTGAAATTTTTGAGATACAACTAGGTTTTTAAAGTTATACTTACAAAATTTTAGGTGTGTTCAAAGTAGTCTCCTCCAGCATCAATGCACTTTTGTAGACGAATTTTTCACAGATTAAATGCCTCAAGCCATTCATTTCTTGGAATAGATGAAAAAATGCATTTATAGCCACATCAATCTCTTCTGAATGAATGAAAACGACGTCCACGTAAGTTCTTTTTTTAGATTAAACAATAACCAAGAGACATACATAGCTAGATCAGGTTAATACGGCGTATGTTCTATGACTTTAATTTGTTTTTGTTTAAGAAACTCAACTGTTAATCCGGCTGTATCTGAAGATACATAGTCATGGTGAAGCATGAGTCCCCTAAAATTCACTTCTTGTAGAATTTGTGGAAGACATTGAGTGGTATACCAGTTTGCTGTTACTGTCTTCTATTCCTCCAACTTGGTGGCTTTGACCAATCCCGTACTTCTGAAGAAAACGGCATATATCACTTTTTTCAGTGCCTGTTGTCTTTTCACCATTGTCGGCTTGGAATCATTTTCAAAGACCCATACTTTGTTTTCTTGACTTGTTGGAACGTCAAAAAACGGTATGTACGTTTTATCACCCGTTACAATTTTAGAAATGATGCGGTGGCCACCATCATTTAGCAATTTAAGAGCTTCTTTACTGATTCTGACACGCTCCCCGTTTTAGTGCTCAGTCAGATTATGGGAAACCCAACGGCAAACTACTCTTTTCATATGTAATTCTTCATTAATAATTTTGCGTATGGCTGTGGATCCAATGTTAAGTTTCTTCTGTATAATTTAATAGGTGCAACGATTATTATCCATTAACATTTTTCGTATGGCAAACAAATTATTCGTTATTACTGCCGACGGCGGCCTTCCTGTGTGTTCTTCATCCTGAAGAAAATTGCGACCTCTGCTAAATTCTTTAAACCATCTGAATGCAGTAGCACGAGCTGGAGATTCATCACCAAATGCCTAATGCAACCGTTGAAAGCATTCTCTTGATTTAATCTTGCTTTAAACTCGTAGAAAATCATAGAGCGAAAATGTTCTCCATTTTCTCTTCTGTTTAAAATTTATTCTACTCTAAACAAGTTGAAGTAAGTCAGTAAAAAATCGTCTCCTGTGTTAAAATACTTTGTATTTTAAAATTAAACCGTTATTTTTATTTTGTAAATTCTTGTCTTCGCGTACCTCAAAAATTTCAGAGTAACCGTCATATTACATTAAAATTTTTTACTTTTAATATTGCATTTTATATTAATAAAACAAAAGTTTCTGGTTATTTTTCTATAAGCATATTTGCTGCCTTTTTTATTTTAAATTCATATAATTGGTAGTTCCGTGAAAGAAAAATTGTATGTGAAGTGGTCCTTGAAGTTCTAAAGTTTGCCAACTGTTCTCAAGTTCAGAGACCTCACAGTCGAGTTTCCGCAATATGACGTCACTTAACCAGAAATCTAGCTGCCGCTGAGGGAATAGTTACACAATTTCCCTGCCGAAAAAAATCGAGACCAACAAGTAGTTTGACGGGTTTTAACAAATTCCAAGCTCTTCTTTCCCCGTTAGGTCGGTGAGACTCGGCTTCTGCTGATATAGAAGGTGGAACTATAGAAAGAAGCGCACAGGCCAGACGGCATTATCTCCAATAACTAAAGCAGAAAGTAATTAAGGTGCGGGTCGGTGAGTTCAAATAAGTACAAAAACTATCAAAGACATTTAGAGCTATGAATCGAGTTAAAGACAGTAGATTCAGAGAGCCGCCGCCTATAAATAATAATCAGCAAAAGAAGAAGGTTATAATGAACACGATCCGAAAGCTAATTAGAGCATACATGATGCCAAGACCGTAGGCAAGGGGGGGGATTTCGGGAACTGGTCCCCTCCCCAAAATTCTATCGCACTGGACATCGCACTGGAGCTCTCGGGTCTGACTTCCCTGGGCCAAGCCCTCTAAGTCAGATTACTGTGTATGCATGGTAATGAGACATATGATAAATTGCAACGATATTGAGGCTTAAAAAAGTCTAAGATAATTAAAAATAAGAGAATAATAAATTAAGATAAACTAAGGTTCACGAGTTCGGTGAGGGCAAGAAAAAACATAAGTTAGGTTGACAATAAGAACACATTAGGTTGAGCAAAAAATACACATTTAGGTGAACGAAAAATTTTTAAGTAACTAATTTTGTCTGGCAAATCTGTGTAACAGACTGACAGTAGAAAGTCATTTTTTTTTTTTTTTTTTTCCACACGGAAAAGTACAAGAGGAATGGAGGAGCGAGAAGCAAAGTAGATAAGGTCTATGAAACACGAGGATCCAGCTGGGAGCTGGGAGAAAATTGATTGGCTCAGAAGGGCCAATAGAATTTAAGCATAGAACTGGGGAGAAGGAAGATAGGAAAAGCTTAAGGGATTGAGCTGGGAATAAGGAGAAAAGAGATTGGCTGCTGAGAGCCAATAGAATTTATTCAAAGCTTCTGTCCAAGACAGCTAAGGGACGCTTAGCATTTGCAGGGTCCGTATGGTCATATTGGGCTAAGTCCAGTAAATGATCAATGCTAATGCTAGAGTAAAAATTAAGAGCGAGAATTTTGAGAAAATTTGGAAGAGAAGGGAGATTTATTTCCCTGTGAATATCACAATTGCGATAGTACCATGGAGAATTAGTAATTTGCCGAATGATGATATTTTGAGCTGCAGATAGAGACTTAATATGGGACTTAGCTGCGTATGACCATGCGGAACTCGCATAAGTTAGTAAAGGGCGTAAATAAGATTTATAAATGAGCATTTTATTATTATGTAATGCTCATTTATAAATCTAGAATGCTCATTATAAATTCAAATATAATGCTCATTTATAAATTCTAGAAGACCATTTCGTCAAAAGAAAAGTTCCACGTATTTGTAGGTGCAATATGCCTATAGTCCGTGTAAAATCTATTGGCACTTCAAGGTCACACTTTCTCGTTTCCCCAGTCATCGGTTACTATGGTAGCGACCAAGAAGCATGTGCATTCACACTTATTTTCAGCACTTCAGTTGAGGATTTGATTCCAATACGTTCTTGCTTTTCTTTCTTCTCGTAGATATTTATTTTGCGCTTATCTGATATTACCCTCTCATTTTTTATCTTTTAATTCATTGTTTTATTTAAATTTTGCTTCATATTTATTTAAATTTTTTACTTCATAAAATATTTCCTGTAATGGCTAGTTTTGATGTTAGAAAACAGTCCAAAATACTGATATTTAACGTATACAGGTACTTGAAATGTTGTTGAATCCAATCCAGTTGCTACAGTTTTGGAATTGTTTTTGCAAACTCAACAAGCAACTGATGATGCCCGTGGTATTTCTAAAAGAATTTGTGCCGATCCAGAACTACGACAATATTAAAAAAAATTTTCACATAAAAGGAGCGTAACAGAATTAGATGATTTTGACAAAAGTGTTACCTTTTCTGCCTTTAAAATGCCGTTTAACTAAAACACAGGAAATATTTTTTATTTAGTTTTTAAAGCTTTTTAAAATAAATTTAACTACAGTTTTTTAACAAACTACTAATTATAAGCAAAGTTAAAATTTTCAGTTGTGCATGAAAACTATTTACATAAAGAAAAGTTTAACAATATGTATAAAAAGTTTATAATAAATCATAATGTTCTTGTAAAAATACAAAAATTTATTTTAATTTAGAATTCTTACTAAAACATTAGGAATCTGTACCTTCTAAAGAAATTTCCACTTTCTAAAAATGTGCCAACAGACCATAAATCTTTAAATACATAATAAAATTATACAAAATATTGTTATTGCATTAAGACCTCTTTCAATTCTTGTAAAATCATAAAATAATTAATTCAGTGCAATTTTGGAATAGAAAGTTTACCTCCCCACAAGATGCATGACACCCCTTAACACAGTGGGAAAAAAGAGTAAAGTCTTTCCCCAACTGTCGTTACCATAGTTACAGTTGGTGATCGGGGAAAAATCAGTGACCTTGAAGTGCCTATTGAGTTTACACCGAGTATAGCTGTGTAAGAACATGTTAAAAACATCCGCTTTGGCTATAAAAAGTTTTGCGTATCCGCTGTCCGAAAATTTAACGTTATCTCCATAGGGGAGACCGGGGCACCTTGAGACACTTTTCAGTTAAACATTTTTATGAATTTTTTTAAGCTAAATGAAAAAAATAAGTATGCATGCATATATTGTCATCATATCTGCTTCTTATAAATATTAAACCTACTTAATATCTCATTTAGTTAAAGAGTAATAAAAGAAATCTTGTTCTCACCATTTTTTTCTGAAAAAAAAAGATTAATAAATTAATATTTTGACATGTTAAATCAATTAAAAATTAGGCACCAAAATATTAATTATTTTGCTTGAATTGATATTTGTTTACACTTTTTAAAATGTCCCAAGGTGCCCCATCTATGTGTGTCCCAACCTGCCCCATTTTACATAGTATCTTTTTGTAACTACTATACAGTTAGGCTTAACAATACAATTTATTTATTAACATAGAAATAATAATAAATGAATTTTCTTTCATAACAATACACTTTTTTTAAATATTTTAATTTTTTTAATTACTTTTTAAAATACACATTGATGTAATTTTGGGTTATTCAAAACAAAGAAAATGAAATTGTTCCTTACCTATAAGCACTATTTTCATCAAAATTCTTTGAGAAGTGAAGAGGAAACCCATCTATCAATACACATGAAAACTAATTCCTGGTTGCAAATTAAAGCCTGAAAATAAAGGTGTCCCAAGGTGGGCTATGTCCCAAGGTGCCCCACTATCCCCTACAGTAGAACTCGATTATCCGAAGTAATTAGGACCTCACCTACTTCGAATAATCGAGAATTCATCAATAATCATCTAGTTTAACCCATATTGGACCACACCAACTAAATATTTCTGAAAATTGTTAAAATTTTTTCCATATCATTAATATGGTTTAACTAAGCATATAAAACCAAAATTGAGAAAAAATATTTTTAATTTTTTAAGTAATTTGCTGTTTTATAAATAGGACAATGGTCCAATACACTACTAAAATTTAACAAATATCACTTACATTGTATTAGGCTGATTTATAGGTGAAATTTTGGGAAATAGTCGAAGCAAAGTCCAACATTACATTTTAAGCACACTGTTGTTGGTTTTCTCTTGCAGTTCTTGAACTGCCATTTTTGGTAAGGGATAATAGAAAAAAATATCTGTTGTAGGATGCTAACATATATAATTTATATCCAACTGTTACAGGTTTATTTTTCATGAACATCTTGCAACTGTGCCTTCCAAAATATCTTACTACTCTTGTATCGATGGTGAGATTGTCAGAAAATATTACGAATTGTTTCAAGGTTATGCTGATTTTGTCATAAAGAAGTCGAATTTTATAATAACTTGTGGATCAATTGAAGAATTTTTGTTAAAATAAAGAAAGTGCTTAGTGTTACAATACCGTTTTATGGACATTTTTTTGTTACTATGCTAAAGTTTGACTATTTTAAAGGTGTGAAAATAAAATCCACTCAGAAAATATTTATAACTTTATAATAAAATTGAATTTTATATGCTGTCCTATTTATAGGACACCGGTCCAATATGGGTTAATATGTAGTATCATCATTGGTGCAATAACATTCGATTGTTTGCGACTCGGCGGTATGACCTTCCAAATTTCGAAATAAGGTGTGTTTTTGTTTAGATCAGTGATACTTGGAAGTGGCGCAAGAGTAAACTCATTCCGAGAATTGTGCTTGCGTGAAGGAATTCTAAAAAAGGGAATTCCAAAATATTTATCTGCACTCGTAGTTTGGAAAAGACGGCTAGCATGCAAAAGGAATGTGGGAAAAAAGAAAACTTTAAAAATGCATGTTTGCAAAGAGGAAATTTTGGATGATAATAGAAAGTAATAAACAAAAGTGAAGAAACCGACTTCGTTTAATCGAGGTTCTACTGTATTCTGCTATATTTTGCCTTTTCTTGTTAGGAAGATAGCAATGTCATCAAATCTTTTAATTAGAGTTAAAAACTGATAATTGTCATATTTCAACCATACTTTAATATCTTAATTTTGTTTTACTGAATTATCATTCACAAATAGCAATGTCTTTCCTCTCTGGTCCCTCCCGGAAAACAATTTCTGCCTGCGGCCCTGCATGATGCAATAATACGGTAAAAATGAAAAGGTTTTTTAGTGTAAATTAAAAATACAAAAAGCAATAAAAGTTTCCTGGGCAGTACCAATAATAGAAAATCGGTTTTTTGTTGCAAGATAATTCTCAGAAAAAAAAAATTACCTGCCTTATAGAGTACTTTACAATTCTGGAAAATTAAAAATTTTACTGATCCCCTATGTGCTATTATTTACTGAGCTATATGCTGGTAGTAAATAAAAGCGCTCCAACAAACCAACCGATCTAATACAGCTTTATATTACCATGGATTGCTGTAGCGTAGATATTGCCTTGATTATTTTAAAGATAAGATCTCAAAAGATAGTCTAGGTCCTATTTTTTGTAAGTACAATTCGAAAATAGAAACTGGAGCCCAAAACATCCACCCTAGTCTTTATTAACACATTGTATGCGGGACATGTACTGTACACGTTTTCTGGCGATTGATACTTGAGCGCGGGTCACGTACTAGGCACGGGTTAGTGTAACAACATGGTTTGTTTGTGGGTACAAAAATAACGGTATATGCAGGAAAACGAAGCCGAATGTTTTTGTCTACTGCATAGATTCTGAAAAATTTAGACAAATAAATATTTGTTTCTACATCAGTCAATGTGGAACAACAGAACGGCAAGGTTGATTAAAAAAATCAATTTAAATTTAAAATTAACTTTTTATTTATCCTTGCGAAACGCTACATTGTATAAGGTGAAGAATATACACAAGGGTACAGTGACCTCCAATTTTCCGAAGTCTCAAAAGTAGAGTTGTGAGCAGTAGAAAAACCCCGGTTTAAATCCGGGAAAAAACCGGGTTTTTTGGAAAGGGAATTTTGAAAATTTCCAAAACATGGGAATTTTGAATATGATGATTGCAACTTTGAACCATATTGGTTCGCTACATTGTATAAGGTGAAGAATATACACAAGGGTACAGTGACCTCCAATTTTCCGAAGACTCAAAAGTAGAATTGTGAGCAGTAGAAAAACCCCGGTTTAAATCCGGGAAAAAACCGGGTTTTTTGGAAAGGGAATTTTGAAAATTTCCAAAACATGGGAATTTTTTTGGGAAGTTGATATTTTCACAAAATTTAACTGTTATATTCTATGAAAAAAATTGAATAATTGGGATTAACTAACTATATTTGGCAAAGGTATCATGTTTAGCATGAAAGTATGAGTATATTTTTCCTATGAAGAAATATCTAATATTTTTTATTATTACAAAAATATTAGGCAATAATTTGTATATATATATACAAATTATTTATATACAAATTATATATAGTGTCCCAAAACCCATAGATCATTTTTTTTCTTAGATAACATCTCTCTTTCTCTCTCTCTCTCTCTCTCTCTCTCTCTCTATATATATATATATATATATATATATATATATATATATATATATATATATATATATATATATATATATATATATATATATACATATATATACATACATATATATATACATATATATATACATATATATATATATATACATATATATATATATATACATATATATATATATATATATATATATACATATATATATATACATATATATATACATATATATATATATATATATATATATATATATATATATATATACATGTATATATATACATATATATATATATATATATATATATATATATATATATATATATATATATATATATATATATACATGTATATATATATATAAAATATATATATATATATATATATATATATATATATATATATATATATATATATATATAATGTGTGTGTGTAAGAATTGGACACAAAATGCAACAGTGTCATTTGATTTCACCTTTAAATGATTATATGAACTACAAAAAATAATAAACTGTTATTTTAAATTTAAAGATATTTATTTTTATTTTATAAAAGGAGGAGAAAAGGTTTAGCATAACGCAATTTACATAATAAATAATGATAAAAAATAATGTATATAATTATTATATTAGCAATTAAAATTGAAGCAACCAGTTATGTGTTTGATAAGACTAACAGGGCAATTAATTACATAAGTACTACTATAAAAACATTTAAATAAATGCTCATTGCTATTATTTCTTGAATATATATATATATATATATATATATATATATATATATATATATATATATTGCCAAAAGTAAAAAAAAAAATATTTTAGAAATAATATACTAGTTCTTAAATAGCCACTGTTGAAAAAATAAATGTAAACATTGTTAAAATGATTTCTTCCCAAAGTTCTCAAAATTCCGGGTTTATTCCCCAAAATTCCCGGATTTATTCCCACCTCTTCAAAATTCAGGGTTTTTTACATCTCTATCAAAAGTACTCGCTAAAGAATTCTGACAGAACCAGTTCGACTGGAATTGCTACCGGACATCAATACTTTGAGTTGAATGTAACAAAAGAGTGTAACTCTATCACAATAAGGTTTCTAAGAAGAAAACAGGTGCTGTGTAAGACGTCTGTGTACAGAAATTCTCCCAACTCCACTTATGAAAGTGTTTTAAGAGTTATATTGTATGCTTCGGAAAGTATTCTTGTATTTGATTCATTAAATTTATATTTGAAGAAATCCGAATCCTTCTTATCGTTGTGATAATTCGGAAAAAATTTTCCCAGAAAAGATAATCGAGTCAAAAAAAATTAAAAACTGCAAAGTCTGTGAATTTTCCCCATTAAATAGCAAAAAATTTGGATTCATTCAACTTTTGAAAGAGCATATCGTAGATAAATATATACAACTTGTAGTTAAAGAATTGCTATTTTCTGATTTTGATGGTAAGTTTTATAAGGTAATGTAAAATAAATTCTTGCAGTTTTAAATATTTATCCGTCAAAATTAAATATTAAATTTTAATGTGTTCTATCGGGATATTTGTGGAAACATTTTCCCTGGAAGAGAAAATGTAGTAAAAAACAATAAAAGAAGAAATAATGTACATTACAGACTGCAAAGTCCGTGAATTTTCCATTAAGTAGCAACAAATATGGATTCATTGAACTTTTGAGGGAGCATGTCCTAGATAAATTTATACATCTTGCAGTTAAAGAATTTCAATTTTCTGATTTTGAATGTAAGTTTCATACGATAATATTCAAGTATAAAATAAAGTCTTGCAATTTTAAATATTTATCGGTCAAAATTACATATTAAATTTTAATTTGTTCGATTGTTGTGATATTTGTGAAAAACTGTTCCCTAAAAGAAAATAAACGCATAAAAGAAAAAATAAAGAAAGCATAAAGAAAAAATGTAAATTAGGGACTGGGGAAGTCTATGAATTATCATGTAAGTAGTAAAAAATTTGGATTCATTGAACTTTTGCGGAGGCATATCGTAGATAAATAAATACAACTTGTAGTTAAAGAATTTTAATGTTCTGATTTTGATGGTAAATTTTATATAGTAATATTCAACTGTAAATTAAAATCTTGCAGTTTTAAATATTTATCGGTCAAAATTGCATAATTAATTTTAATCTGTTCTATCGTTGTAATATTTGTGAAAAACTTTTCCCTAAAAGAGATTATCTAGTGAAAAGAATAAAAGAAATCCTAAAAAAAGAAATAATGTACACTCATGTCCATAAATTAAGGATAATGAAGTTCAGGCAATGAAAGAGACAAAAGCAAAACAAATTTGACTTATTTGTAAAGTCTATTTATTAAACAAAAGGTAAAGAGCAAAAAAGATGCTATATGTTTGACATAATTAATAAAAATTGCGATTTTTACTCTCTGGAGCAAATTTCAAAAAAGAACCTATTTACAGAAAATAGTATAACATGGTTAGTATGATGGTTAATACGGAGTATGTCTCCCGGACGATGCAATACAAGCGTTACAACGCCTACGCATGCTGAGTATCAGATTATCAATCTGATCTTGGGGACAATTACACCACTCATCAAGCAATGCCCTCCCAAGTTCCGATAGACAGTTGGCAGGGGGTTGACGGGCTGCAATTCGTCGGCCAAGCATGTCCCACACATGCTCTATTGGATTCAAGTCCGGTGAGTATGCTGGCCAATCGATACGGGTGATATCCTCCGATTGAAGGCATTCGTCTACAATGTTTGCACGGTAAGGTCGGGCGTTGTCATCCATATACAGAAATTCAGGACCCATAGCGCCCCGAAACAAACGTACATGTTGTTCCAGAATGACATCCCGATAGATGTGGCCTGTCATCGTTACACTCTGAACATACAGGTCAGTTCTGGAACCAAGAATAATTCCTCCCCAAACGAGCCATCCTGCACCACAGTAACGGTGTCGTTCAATGGTGTTCTCTTGGTGGTAACGGGTACCTGGCGCTCTCCATATGAAAGTCCGGCGAGAATCAGAATGTACACTGATCCTGGACTCGTCGGAAAACATCACACAAGACCACTGTTGCGGTGTCCACAATGCATGCTCTCTAGCCCAGCATAATCGCAGGCGACAGTGAGTTGCGGTAAGGGGAACACATCTGACAGGCCTACAAGCATATAGACCAATGTTCCCTAAGCGTCTGTACACGGTCTGCCTTGAAACTGTCGTACCGGTAGCTGAAGAGAGCTGACGAGACAGGTCTGATGCTGTGCTCCGTCTGTTTCTTTTGGCAGTAACTGCCAAATACCAGTCATCATTCGGCGTAGTAACTCGGGGGCGACCTGTGCTGTAACATCTACTCACATTACCATCATGTTTAAATCGTTGCCAAAGCCTGGAGATGACACTCTGGGCGATTCCAAGTTCCTCGGATACTTCCAGCTGGGTACGTCCACAGTCGTCCGATAATTCTACCACGTAAAAAATCATCCAAATGCTTCCTTTGTGCCATAACTATGCGGTTATTGCACTGAAAGGCTTTTAAAGCGCTTGTGAACAATTTTACTTCTTTTCTACCATTCCTTATATACCCCTTTCATACACTCTCCTCATTGTGACGTACTATCCGCGCCATCTGGTGGTTTCCTGCAATTTGCATGTTCTTCTTCAAGATGTGTGTGATAATTCTACAGGTGAAACTTTTATTTTAGAGCTCAATTTCTGTGTGATTCTGAATTATCCTTAATTTATGGACATGAGTGTAAATTAGATACTGTAAAAGTGTATGAATTATCTCTTAAGTAGTAAAAAATTTGAATTCATACAACTTCTGAGGGTGCGTGTCGTAGATAAATATATACAACTCATAGTGTTTTCAATTTTCTAATAGAATTTCAATTTTCTGATTTTGATGGTAAGTTTTATAAGGTAATATTCAACTGTAAAATAAAATTTTGCAATTTTATTTTACAGTTACTTATCGGTCAAAATGACATATTAAGTTTTAATCTGTTCTATTGTTGTTATATTTGTGGGAAACTTTTCCCTGGAAGACATAATCTAGTAAAAAAGAATTAACGAAAGCATAAAAGAAAAATAATGTAAATGAGACTTCGAAAGTCTGTGAATTATCCATTAAGTAGTAAAAAATTTGGATTCATTGAACTTTTGAGGGAGCATATCCTAGATAAATATATACATCTTGTAGTTAAAGAATTTCATTTTGAGATTTTGAATGTAAGTTTCATAGGATAATATTCAAGTATAAAATAAAATCTTGCAATTTTAAATATTTATCGGTCAAAATTACATATTAAACTTTAATTTGTTCTATCGTTGAAATATTTGTGAAAAACTTTTCCCTAGAAGAAACAATCTAGTAATAAAAGAATTAAAGAAAACATAAAAGTAAAATCATTTAAATTAGAAACGGGAAAGTCTGCGAATTATCCATTAAGTAGTGAAAAATTTGGATTCATTGAACTTTTGGGGGAGCATATCGTAGATAAATATATACAACTTGTAGTTAAAGAATTTCAGTGCTTTGATTTTAATGGTAAGTTTAATAAGGTAAAATTCAATTATAAAAAAAAAAAAAAAAATCTTGCAGTTTAAAATATTCATTGGCCAAAATTGCATATTAAATTTTAATCTGTTCAACCGTCGTAATATTTGTGAAAACCTTTTCCCTAGAAGAGATAATCTAGTAAAAAAGAATTAAAGAAAACATAAAAGAAAAATAATGTAAATTAGAGACTGGAAAGTCTGTGAATTATTCATTAAGTAGTAAAAAATTTGGATTCAATGAACTTTTGAGAGAGCATATCGTAGATAAATATATACAACTTGTAATTAAAGAATTTCAATTTTCTGATTTTGATGGTAAGTTTTATAGGGTAATATTCATCTGTAAAATAAAATTTTGCGAATTTAAATGGTTATCGGTCAAAATCAAATTTTAATTTTAATCTGTTCTATTGTGATATTTATGGAAAACTTTTCCCTAGAAGACATAATCTAGTAAAAAAAAAAATAAATAAAATAACGAAAGCATAAAAGAAAAAATAATATAAATTAGAGACTAGAAAGTCTGTGAATTCTCCATTAAGTAGTAAAAAATTTGGATTCATTGAACTTTTGAGGGAGCATATCCTTGATAAATATATCTTGTAGTTAAAGAATTTTAATTTTCTGATTTTAATGGTAAGTTTTATAACGTAATATCAATTATAAAACAAAATCTTGCAGTTTTAAATATTTATCGGTCAAAATTGCCAATTAAATTTTAATCTGTTCAATCGTAGTAATATTTTTGAAAAACTTTTCCCTAGAAGAGATAATCTAGTAAAAAAGAATTAAAGAAAACATAAAAGAAAATTAATTTAAATTAGAGACTGGAAAATCTGTGAATTATCTATTACGTAGTAAAATATTTGGATTCAATGAACTTTTGAAGGAGCATATCGATCATATGGTAGATAAATATATACAACTTGTAGTTAAAGAATTTTTATTTTCTGATTTTGATGGTAAGTTTTATAACGTAATATTCAACTGTAAAATAGAATCTTGCAGTTTTAAATAGGGAAGAAACAATCTATTAAAAATAATTAAAGAAAACATAAAAGAAAAGTAATTGAAATTAAAGACTGGAAAGCTGGGAAGTCTGTGAATTATTCATTAAGTAGTAAAAAATTTGGATTCAATGAACTTTTGAGGGAGCATATCGTAAATAAATACATGCATCTTGTAGTTAAAGAATTTCAATTTTCTGATTTTAATGGTAAGTTTTATAGGTAATATTCAATTATGAAACAAAATCTTGCAGTTTTAAATATTTATCAAAATTGCATATTAAATTTTAATCTGTTCTATCGTTGTAATATTTGTGAAAAACTTTTCCCTAGAAGAGATAATCCAGTAAAAAAAGAGTTAAAGAAAACATAAAAAGAAAAATAATTTAAATTAGAGACTGGAAAGTCTGTGAATTCTCCATTAAGTAGTAAAAAATTTGGATTCATTGAAGTTTTGGGGGAGCATATCGTAGATAAGTATATACAACTTGTAGTTAGAGAATTTCAATGTTCTGTTTTTGATGGTAAATTTTATAGGGTCATATTCAACTGTAAAATAAAATCTGGCCGTTTTAAATGTTTACCGATCAAAATTGCCAATTAAATTTTAATCCTTTCAATCGTTGTAATAATTTTGAAAAACTTTTCCCTAGAAGAGATAATCTAGTAAAAAAGAATTAAAGAAAACATAAAAGAAAAATAATTGAAATTAAAGACTGGAAAGTTGGAAAGTCTGTGAATTATTCATTAAGTAGTAAAAAATTTGGATTCAATGAACTTTTGAGGGAGCATATCGTAGATAAATACATGGAACTTGCAGTTAAAGAATTTCAATGCTCTGACTTAATGGTAAGTTTCATAAGGTAATATTGAATTATAAAATAAAATCTTGCAATTTTAAATATTTATAGGTCAAAATTGCATATTTAATTTTAATCTGTTCTGTCGTTGTGATATTTGTGAAAACCTTTTCCCTAAAAGAGATAATCTCATAAAAAGAATAAAAGAAAGCATAAAAGAAGAATGATTTATATTAGAGGCTGGGAAAGTTATGAATTATCCATTAAGTAGTAAAAAATTTGGATTCTTTGAAATTTTGAGGGAGCATATCGTAAATAAATGCATACAACTTGTAGTTAAAGAATTTCAATGCTCTGATTTCAATGGTACGTTTTATACAGTAATATTCAATATTCAACTGTGAAATAAAATCTTGCAGTTTTGAACATTTATCGGTCAAAATTATATATTAAATTTTAATGTGTTCTGCGGTTGTATTATTTGTGAAAATCTTTTCGCTAGAAGAGATAATCTAGTAAAAAATAATAAAAGAAGAAATAATGTAAATTAGAAACTGGGAAGTCTGTGAATTATCCATTAAGTTGTAAAAAGTTTGGATTCATTGAATTTTTGAGGAAGCATATAGTAGATAAATAAGTACAACTTGTTAAAGAATTTCAATGTTCTGATTTTGATGGTACGTTGTATAGGTTATTATTCAACTGTAAAATAAAATCTCGTAATTTTAAATAAGTATCGGCCAGAATTATATTTAAATTTAAAACAAACTACTAAGTAAAATATGTATTGTAAAATATATCCATTTCTTATTAAGATGCTAAATAATAAATATTTTTAAAAATAATGCATTAAATTGTTATTTAAAAACATTGTGGCTTAAAAAATTATCAAAATATTTAGGGACGTGAAAACGGATGTGGCATTTATATAAAAGACATTTTCTTTTAAATTAATTCAATTAAAAAAATTGATAATTTTTTTATACACATTTTATTTAGACACTATTATTGTACTCAGTGCTTTCTCTCTCTTTTATTTCTCTCTTTTTTTATATATATATATATATATATATATATATATATATATATATACAGTGGCGTGAGGTAGGTTTTCATGCAGGGTGTGAAGAGAACATAGATTTTCCAATAAATCTTTAATTATTGAGAATCCTGAGTTCTCCATTCTGAAACGGGTTATTTATTATGAATATAAATTTAAAGAATACAATAAATAAAATATTTACCTACGAGTAGTCGAGTTATAACTATAAAATCAGCTAAACTTTTGAGAATTATACTAGCACTGAAGCAAAAATCATATCTTTGGTTGTATGGTGTCATATCGGCGTAGAAAAGGCAAAGCTTTGGACTTCCTAGAAAAACTTATATGTTCAGCAAACGTAGAAAATATCTGCAGTTTTAAATTTATTGGTGAGAAACCGAACATCTATTCCAAAGTGCAGAGGATTTCACTGCACGCTGGCACAATAGAGCGAACTGTTTCTTGTTCGGTCAGTGAATTAAATTATATTTATTAATTGTTTTTGACATTGGGAAATCATATAGTCTTCGAAAAACATCTTGACAAATTTTTAAAAACAGAACCAGGGATATGGTGTTACAGATATAACTTATATACTGTCTGTAAGACACCATGAATGGTAAAATTTGGATTGTTCTGTTAAAATTCGTTTCTTTACACCAAAATAACATCGTTTTTCAACTAATTATTTCAATAAATAGAATACATCACCGAAATTAATTTACCACACTAAAACATTTCTCTTTATATTGATGAAATACTTCTTGTATGTTTCCATGAAAACAAAATCTTACAATATATAAATTTAAACATTAACCGTCTGCAAAATCGTATGGCCAGTTAATCAGTTAAAAAAACAAAATGGCTTCAGCACGTAAGTCCCCGATCCAATACAACGCTTAATAAACCGTACCTTCGGATGATTCTGAAGGCAAAGTGCAGGAAAACTAGCTGCATTTGCCTCAGCGCCCTAGTATGCTGTTCTTCTCCAGTAGCCCATGCATATAAAGCGTGAATTTCTATTTAGTGCACAGTGCTACACATCAGAACTTCCTATGTTCGTTTGCGCGCTACGTGGTGCAGCACCTAGTACCGCACGCACTGCGGGAATACAAGCAAGCAAATCCACATAATATTTGAATATATTATAAATAATATTTATTATATGCTATATAAAGATAAGTAGACATAGGTGCAGAAAATTATTGTCTTTCATAATTTTGCTAGGGCCCCTGCACATATGGACCGCACGCCACTGATAATATATATATATATATATATATATATATATATTATATATATATTTAATATATATATATATAAATATATATATAAATATATATATCTGTTCTTGTGTTCATTTTTATATAACATTATATTATTACATGTTGTAACTACAATAAATGAAATTAAAAATCATTATTTCAATTTCACTTGTTTTTATTACTCTAGTCTAGACTAATAGCATTATTTTACATTGATATTTATTGTTATATAATCTGCGGGTAGTAATCAAAAATCGAAGCACACAACTAGATATTACAACAGTCCTACATACCATATTTCGACATTTTACAGATGGCCGTTGAGTATTACATAGCAGCATTGAATTACGGTATATTGAACTTTTCTGTTCCTTAGACTGCAGATTGCAATGAAAAGGCCGGTAACTCCTGTAAGATTTCCCTGTCGGCAAGAACGATATCATTCGAATTTTAATCTTCGAGTATTCTTGTGCCTGGAATATATGTAGTTAACGTAAAAATGTTGATTAAATGCTGTTCCAGCTTATATTTGAAGGGATGAAAAACTGAGTCAACCTTGCCCAGCCAGAGGATTAAACCTCGGACCTATGTCTTGGGAGTTCAGAAGCCTACCCCAACGCCACTGGATTTCCAGTGAAGGCAAGGATATTTAAATATACTATAAAGTTATACTGCTTCAGAAGGCTTAAAAGAATTACTGAAGCAAGGATATTTAAATATATATAGTTATACTGCTTTGAAGATAAACTTTTCCAGTGAAAAGGATATTTAAATATACTATAAAGTTATATTTCAGACTACCCCAACGCCACTGGGATTTCCAGTGAATGCAAGGATATTTAAAAACTATAAACTTATACTGCTTCAGAGGCTAC
The DNA here is from genome assembly GCA_032207245.1 of Pardosa pseudoannulata. Lineage (NCBI taxonomy): Eukaryota > Metazoa > Arthropoda > Arachnida > Araneae > Lycosidae > Pardosa > Pardosa pseudoannulata. The sequence goes on from CM063497.1 coordinate 58,965,041, forward strand.
CCCAACGCCACTGGTTACTGAAAGCAAGGATATTTTAATATACTATAAATTATTGTTCAGGAGGCTAAATTAGTGGATGCAAGGATATTTAAATATACTATAAATTATACTGCTTCAGAAGGCTACCCCACCATGGGTTTCCACTGAAAGCAGGATATTTAAATATACTATATTATACTGCTTCAGGAGGCTACAACGCCACTGGGCTTACTGAAAGAAAGGATATTTAAATATATTTAAAGTTATACTGCTTCAGTACCCCAACGCCACTGGGCTTCCACTGAAAGCAAGGATATTTAAATATTTCTATAAAGTTATACTGCTTCAGAAGGCTACACCAATAATTTTCACTGAAAGCATTATTTATTTATACTATGTTATACTGCTTCAGAAGGCACCCCGCCACTGTTTTCCAGTGAATGCAAGGATATTTAAATATACTATAAAGTTATACATCTTCAGAATACCCAACGCCAATGGGTTTCCAGTGAATCAAGGATATTTAAATATACTATAAATTATACTGCTTCAGAAGGCAAACGCCACTGGGTTCCCACTGAAAGCAAGGATATTTAAATATACTATGTTATACTGCTTCAAAGTCAAAACGAAATGGGCTTCCACTGAAAGAAAGGATATTTAAAATATACTATAAATTATTACTGCTTCAGAAGTACACACTGGGTTCCACACTGAAAGCATTTATTTATTTTACTATAAAGTATATGCTTCAGAAGGCTAACGCACTGTTCCACTGAAAGCAAGGATATTTAAATATACTATAAAGTTATACTGCTTCAGAATAATGCCACTGGGTTTCCATGAAACAAGGATATAAATATACTATAAATTATACTGCTTCAGAAGGCTACCCAACGCCACTGGGTTTCCAGTGAATGCAAGGATATTTAAATATACTATAATTTATACTGCTTCAGAACTACCCAACGCCACTGGGTTTCCAGTGAATGCAAGGATATTTAAATATACTATAAAGTTATACTGCTTCAGGAGGCTACCCCAACGCCACTGGGCAATGAATGCAAGGATATTTAATATACTATAAAGTTATACTGCTTCAGAAGCCTACCCCAACGCCACTGGGCTTCCTTGAAGCAAGGATATTTAAATATACTATAAAGTTATATTGCTTCAGGAGGCTACCCCAACGCCACTGGGTTCCACTGAAAGCAAGGATATTTAAATATACTATAAAGTTATACTGCTTCAGAAGGCTAAATGCCATGGGTTTACTGATGCAAGGATATTTAAATATACTATAAAGTTATACTGCTTCAGAAGGCTACCCCAACGCCACTGGGTTTCCAGTGAATGCAAGGATATTTAAATATACTATAAAGTTATACTGCTTCAGAAGGCTACCCAACGCATGGGTTTCCAGTGAATGCAAGGATATTTAAATATACTATAAAGTTTATACTGCTTCAGACTACCCCACGCCACTGGGCTTCCAGTGAATGCAAGGATATTTAAATATACTATAAAGTTATACTGCTTCAGAAGCCTACCCCAACGCCACTGGGCTTCCACTGAAAGCAAGGATATTTAAATATACTATAAAGTTATACTGCTTCAGGAGGCTACCCCAACGCCACTGGGCTTCCACTGAAAGCAAGGATATTTAAATATACTATAAAGTTATACTGCTTCAGAAGGCTACCCCAACGCCACTGGGCTTCCACTGAAAGCAAGGATATTTAAATATACTATAAAGTTATACTGCTTCAGAAGGCTACCCCAATGCTGGGCCAAAGCAAGGATATTTAAATATACTATAAAGTTATACTGCTTCAGAAGGCTACCCCAACGCCACTGGGTTTCCAGTGAATGCAAGGATATTTAAATATACTATAAAGTTATACTGCTTCAGAAGGCTACCCCAACGCCACTGGGTTTCCAGTGAATGCAAGGATATTTAAATATACTATAAAGTTATACTGCTTCAGGAGGCTACCCCAACGCCACTGGGCTTCCAGTGAATGCAAGGATATTTAAATATACTATAAAGTTATACTGCTTCAGAAGGCTACCCCAACGCCACTGGGTTTCCACTGAAAGCAAGGATATTTAAATATACTATAAAGTTATACTGCTTCAGAAGGCTACCCCAACGCCACTGGGTTTCCAGTGAATGCAAGGATATTTAAATATACTATAAAGTTATACTGCTTCAGAAGGCTACCCCAACGCCACTGGGTTTCCAGTGAATGCAAGGATATTTAAATATACTATAAAGTTATACTGCTTCAGAAGCCTACCCCAACGCCACTGGGCTTCCAGTGAATGCAAGGATATTTAAATATACTATAAAGTTATACTGCTTCAGAAGGCTACCCCAACGCCACTGGGTTCCCACTGAAAGCAAGGATATTTAAATATACTATAAAGTTATACTGCTTCAGAAGCCTACCCCAACGCCACTGGGTTTCCAGTGAAAGCAAGGACATTTAAATAAACTATAAAGTTATACTGCTTCAGAAGGCTACCCCAACGCTACTGGGCTTTCAGTGAAAGCAAGGATATTTAAATATACTACTGCTGACTGTTTGATCCCAAGCAAGCTTATCTACCCACTGAAGGGATGAGAAACTGAGTAAACCTTGCCCAGTCCAGGGATTAAACCTTAGACTAGTCCAGTGGTGCGCAAACTTTTTTCGACTGCGACCCCTTTTGTAGAGAGAAAAATTTTGGCGACCCCTAGAGATAAATGTTCACAAATACGATGTATATTTTGCACATTTCTTTCGTTTCATCGAATAAAAACATGACTCATATTAATTTTATTTATAATTTTAAGAAAATACTTTTTGTATAACACAAAAATCAGTAAATTGCCCTTTAATGAGATGTATGTGGCTGCACGTTTCTAATTATCTCATCGATGTTTGGATGCCTGTTGCTAATTGCAATTCGCATATCATCTTCAGGGTTTAAACGCGAGCGGTATTTAGTTTTTATTGAAACTAGTTTGCTAAATCCAGTTTCACATAAATACGTTGATGCAAATTGTATTAAGACTCTGATGGCATTCTTGCATAAAATGGGATATTGTTTTTCCACGGATAGCCAAAATTTTGGGCAAGGCTGAGTCTTAAATTGATTTCGAAGAGTATAATCACTAATTAGATCTAGCAATTGCTCTTTTACACTAATTTGAAGAGTTGAGCTGCATATGTCAAAGGAAAATGGATCACGAATCCAACCAAGATCGTTTTCAGGAAAATCCTCGAATCTTCTCGAAAAAATTTTTTTTTAACTTTTCAGTGACGGCGCTTCACTCTTTATATGTACACTGTATGGTATGCAGCATGCAGTGATAATGCATTTCATAAAAATTTGGCGACCCCCAAAAAACTTCTGGCGACCCCTGGTTTGCGCGTCACTGGACTAGTCGACTAAACGAGGATTAAGTCGAGGATTGCTTCCAGTGAAAGCAAAGAAATATAAATATACTGTAAGATTATACAGCTGACAGTTTGATTCTAAAGAATGCTTGGTCCCCAGCTTGTCTACGCACTGAAGGGATGAAAAACTGAGTCAACCCTGCCCAGCCCGAGGATTAAACCTTGGGCTTATAGTCAACTAAACGAGGATTAAGTCCCCCGAGTACGAAACGCTACCAGAACGTCACTGGGCTTCCAGTGAAAGAAAGGAAATATAAATATACCATAAGGTTATACTGCTGACTGAAAACTTGTAGGGAATCAAGAACGTCTTTATAAGAGAGGGGGGAGGGGATCTGGACTCTCAACGAAATATTTTCAACGTATGCATTAGAAAATTTATTAAAATTTTGTACTTTGCAAATTTTTCCTGCAAGTATTGATTGATCGTTTTCAACTATGAAAAGAGTAAAAAAAATTCTTCGTAATAGAATCGGTCACAGGATGTTGACCAGTTTAATATTGTCATGAAGATTCGAATGAACACACCGTTTAACTTAACAAACGAATTTATTGAAGCTAAGTAGCAACTCGCAACTTTACAAGATCGAGAAGTTGCCTACAACTAGTGGGTATCAGCTTTTATACCCGAACAGAATATTCGAGAAACAGGGTTGGAAAAAAATAAAAAAAATCAGATTTATTTGATTTAAATCAGATTTTTTTTATTTAAATCGGATTTTTTGATTTTTTTTCTGAATACTAATTTTAATTGTTGTTTTTATGTTTTTTGCAATATACACAGAATAGTTTGTTATAAGAAGTAACATCTTATCTATCTAGTATATTCTACACACTGATTACCTAAACTTAAATATATAAATTTTAATCTAAATACATTCTATTATTTTGTAATTGGATAGTGCAAACTAAATAAGATGCCAATTAAAAGAACAAATTAAATATTCTTTTAATGCAAACTATTTATTTAAAAAAAAAAATCAATTATTTTAATATTTTTTAAGTACCGAATTATGGATTTAATTGTTTCAATAAAAACACTAGCTTTGATGCTTTATCCACTCCTAATTGGTTACGAAGGCTAGAATGAACAATACCAAAAGAAGAAAACTGTCTTTCCATTCCAGCAGATGAAGCCACGGCTGTTGTTATTTGGTAGACAAACTGGATTTCAAGTTCTGTAATACTCTCTTTACCTCCTATTACATAAAATGAATTCCACCAGTCATAATCAATCATTGTACTACCCCTGCTACATATTTTCTGACAACAACCCCTAAATTCTTGGAAAGCACATGCTATCTATTTACACTTATTTACTTATTGGTATTACTGTGCTAACTGATTCCTAGTTCTCCTGTCCTTGGAATATAGGTTTTAAAAGAAGTGAAAAAAAAATGATTTAAATCAATTATTTTTTTTTTTTAAATCAACTGATTTAAATCATGCCAACCCTGTCGAGAAATAACTAATTTACATATTAAAGAAAGATCTAGAATGTTCAAGAACATGAGGAAACAATAAATAACAATTTTAAATTAAAAATCCGTACTTTGGATAAACCGCCATGGCAAGCATCGAACCCACAATTTTCGAGTCTGGATCGCGTGCTTTGACCATTCAGCCACTGAGCTCGTTGGCTAAATTACTTTATACGGCAATATTACTTTCTATGCTTATATGCATGACTATAAATGTGGATATAATAATAATGTGACTCAAATATGACAAATTCAACTCAGGGAGGCTGTTGGACATTTTCCAGGCAATTTTGATGCTGATATATATGAAATTTGTATGGCCCTTAGAACAAATGAAAATACTACAAAATATAAGATCGGTTTGTTTGTTGATTCCAGGGCTGACATTCAAACCATTACCAAGTATAACTTAGCCATAACCAGTGGCGTGCGGTAGGTGTTCATGCAGGGTGTGCAGAGAGCAACAACAATAATAAAACCATAAAAATGTACATTAAAACATAACGTAATACTTGTACACAAATCCATACTTCTTTGTATTATTAATAAAAACGAGCTTATATCAAAAACTTATATTTTCAGCAAACATAGCCACAGCTGCGGTGTCATCAACCAGTTCTGATAACCGAAAGTCTATTCCACGTGCAGAGGATTTCGCTGCACGCTGGCGCAATAGAACATTATCAGTAAAAATTATAATAACTGTTTTTAACATTTTACATATTGCGAAAAACCATCTTTACAATTTTAAAAACAAAACTTATATTTTACAGAAAAACTTAAAATTTCAAATTTATTTCTGGCGTCTGTAACAAACAAAATTGTTTTTCAGCGAATTATTTCTATAATATAAACATCACGAAATACTTTAACTACTTTCCCTTTAAATAGATTACTTCTTTTTTTATTTTGATCTTTTTTAAATTCACACATATTCTGCAACATCTTTACTTTAAAAACAAAACATAATGTAATTATTAATAACTTTGATGTTTTGCTAAAATATCTGTTTAAAAAAATATTAGTATTTTTTTCTGTTAGAAATATAATCATTTTTTTTGTCTAACTAAAAAATTGTTTTCTTTAACGAATTAATAAATATACACGCACCAAATACAAAACTCATAATATTATATATGATAAACTATTTATTATACCATTGAATAACAATGCAAAAAACTCTATAATTTTGCAGTTTAAACTAAAACCGCACGTAAGGCTTTACACCCTTTAATAATGTAATAAACGTGTTCTTTGATGAATGCAAGATATCTGCACTTGCCTAGAGCAATATGTATGCTGTGCTCTCACCGCCATATATGCTATTGTGATTTTTACATATTAGTCGCAGTCTTATAAAAACTATAATTTGCTTTGATAAGTAAGGGTGACAGCACGCACTGCGAGAATACAAGCAAAGTCAACATAATATTTGAATATATTATAAACAATATTTATTATATACCATATAAAGATAGGTAGACAGAGGTGCAGAAAATTATTGTCTCTCATAATTTTGCCAGGATGTGCAGTGCCGCACTGGGGTTTTGAATGTATGAAGCGAATTAGTTCTTTGATCGAATTATTCTAATGGATTCCTAGTCATTGTAATATTTATGGTAATGAACGTGCTGACATACTCACTCGCCAAGGAGGATTGTAATTTTGTTCAACCTATATTGGTGCTCCTTTTAGGAATATAAAGAGAACATCAGAGACTATATTAACGAAACTATAATTTGTCATTTCAGAGGTATTTCCTGTGAGAGGAGATAGTCATCTCTCTTAAATGACAGCAGGGTTGGAAAAAAATCATGATTTTTTTTTTAAATAAAAAAAATTAGATTTATTTGATTTAAATCAGATTTATTTGAGTTTTTTCTTAATTCTAATTTTAATTATTGTTGTGTTTTTATATTTTTTGCAATATACATGGAATAGTTTGTTATAAGTAACAACTTATCTATCTAGTATAATCTACACACTGATTACCTAAAATTAAATACATAAATTTTAATCTAAATACATTTCATTATTTTGTAATTGGATGGTGCACACTAAATAAGATGTAAATTTAAAGAACAAATTAAATATTTATTTAATACAAACTATTTATTAAAAAAACAAAAATTTCACAATTATTTCAATACTTTTTAAATAATTACTTTTTAACGAATTATGGATTTAACTATCTCAATAAAAACACTAGTTTCGATGTGGTATCCACTCTTAATTGGTTACGAAGGTTAGAATGAAAAATATCAAAAGAAGAAAACTGTCTTTCCATTCTAGCAGATAATGTGTTATTTAGTAGACAAACTGGATTTCAAGTTCTGTAATACTCTCTTTAACCCCCAATTACATAAAATGAATTCCACTAGTCATAACTAGTCGTACCTACCCCTACTACATACTTTCTGATAACAACCCCTAAATTCTTAGAAAACATACTATCTGTTTACACTTATTTACTTATTGGTATTTCTGTGCTGACTGATTCCCAATTCTCCTGTCTTTCGAATGAAGGTTTTAAGAGAAGTGAAAAAAAAATGATTTAAACCGATGATTTAAAAAAAAAATCACCTGATTTAAATCAACTGATTTCAATCATGCCAACCCTGAATAACAGTATAAAAATTTCCGAATTTCTTCCGATTGTGCATCAATATTGTGATGCATAACTAAAAGTGTTATCAATATGCTCTTACTGGTTGAATACAATTTGCTCTTTCTGTTTAATTCAACATCACTAAACAAACTGTTGTCTATGCACAGATGACACAACCACACACATGATCCATTTTCTTTGCACGAAACGGTCTTTTAAGAATATTGGTGTGGGGCAGTCCCCCTAAATCCTCTCCTTACCTAAGGCCTTGTTACCTTTTAACCATCATAGTTTTCTTCATCGAACCAAAGAAATTTTAAATATTTAAGGTCATCCTTGTTTATTCTAATATTCAAAAATCTTTTTCAATATCACTAGTGAACGCTATTTTGTGTATGAAAATTTTAAGAATTATATTCAATAACAAAGAATTGAGATTGGGCCCAGAAAATAATAAATCATTTAAAGATTTCAAATGTTTTTCGTTTCCAGAAGACATCATAAACAATCCTTACTCTGGAAGTATTTTTATCAGGTCTAAATACAGCTGAATGTGGCTTATAGTATCCCAAAAGAAACATTGTACCGTGTGTCACGTTTGGGTTTCGAAAACAGAAGTATGATACTGAAGAATGTTCTCAATGGCGTTAATTAATTGCTCGAAACAGACGCCCTTTTAATATAAAACACTTTTTATTATATTTACGTATGCGAGATCTTTAAAAGCACAGAAAATGTCACATAGAAGAATTTATGGCGTAAATAATATTAGCATATTAAAGCACAAAAGCAACTCAAGAGCCATTTTTCCTCGCATACGAAAGAACAACCATGTCTACACTAACAAAAATCGTTCGTTGCCACTCGCAACTTACAGAGAAAAAATAAAATAAAAAAGATAATATGTGGGTAGAACATCAATTTTAACAGACGATTTGACACCGTGTGTTATTCTATGATATCCTTTTTTAACTGATCATTAATTATTCTTTTATATTTCTCACAAATTTCTTTATTTTAAACTTATAAACTTTCAAATCTCCGTCTAGCAGTTTCAAAATTACAGTCCAATTCCTCCGAACTTGATTTCCATGGCAATTTTGCTTCATATCTTACCACATTATAAGACAAGTTACTTTCGAATTTCTCAATTCTTTTTTCCGAAAGTGAAAGTGTTTCTGATTCATTAAAAATACCTAACGAATCTAATTCCCAGAATTTTCTCAAATCATCTGAGATTGAGCCATTTTCAGTGATTATTACATTTTGTGAACAAATTTGTTCTTTAATAAGTCTTGACCCAGCTATTATCAAACCAAACGCCGAATCAATACCAATCAAACGATTGTTTATTTTTCTTCTTTCTTCTAAAATAAATTTCCAAAACAATCTAACGCCGATTAAAATATTTATCTTCGAAAATTTTCCATTTACACAAGAATCAGCTATTTAAAGTTTATGCCTTTCCTTAAATTGAATTCTTTTAAGATCAAGCTCATTAATGATTGCAGACATGATAACTGGAGCCACCATACATTCTATTTTTCTTCTGAAAAAAGAACTGTTTTTTTCATTTCGACGGGGGAAAAACTCATCTATAGGAGTTTTATCGTTGCTGAGATATTTCCGAACGAATAAATACTGAAAACTCCATAACAGATGTTCAGATTCAATGATTTCTTTAAACTCAGTAATTAAGTGTTTTGAACTGCCAGCATCCAATAACATCTAGTATTTAGACAAATAAATTCTGACCAGGTTTCAACAGAACATGTTTGCAAATAAACACATTTGAAATTTTTCTCATTCTGATCATTCTGTAAAACGGAACTAACAATAGAAGAATTAGGATTACATAATTCATTTTCTTTGGTGCTACAATTTAATTCTGGTTTTAAGGAACTTATTTCCGATTTGTATATTTCGTTATTTTAGAAAGCTCGTGTTCTTTATATAGTAAACAAATAGAAGTATGATGATTTGAACTTTCGCATTTAGAACATGGATATTTATTAGAACGACATTTTTTACTTGTGTGAAAAAGTTTGAAACATTTAAAGCACCGATTAGTATTCTTTAAAACCTTAATTTTATTCTGGGGAGACGTGTCACAAAATTGATTCTCATGTACTTCAGAACAAAATATACATAAATGATGTGAGACACTAAGAGCAGGTGCTGAAGGTTAGTTTTTCATGAATTTATTCTCAAATTTATTATTATTATAGCGGGATGTTGGAAAGTTTTTGTTCTGCCCTGTTTCTATTTTATTGCTGTCCTGCGTTTCTTTTCACTTTCAAATATTTTTTGTTTACATGCTTCGATCGCGCAGTTTTGCATCCCAAGAATTTTAAGGCCAAAATACTTTTTTAAAAACTTCTCTATGAAATTTAATGAAATATCATGTTTGCATAAATCCGTTGCTAAGTACAACCTGCTAGACTGAAGTTTTATTTCCTTTGAGCCATACCTTTTTCAATGGAAACAATAAACTGCATATAATTTGTCCGTCAACTTGACTCCGTAATACTGAGATGTATCAAATGATCTGCTACTGTTATCAACAGGAAATGTTAATGCCAAATGTGTTATTTTTTTTTGTTCTTGAAATTGAAGCATAGTAATATCTACAATTCTATAATTCAATATAGCTGTTCAACTTGATGGATTATCAACTTCAGTAGAAGTTTTAGCTTATTTTCGATTTGTTTACTAGTTGTTCTTTTACAGAATTTCTGACCAGGAAAACCTGTTTAGTAACTCAGCCTTCGGAATATAAATGACATTTAACGTAGTATAAAACTTCGGAAACTCCGTTATTGCTCATAGATGTTGGTGATTTAGCTTCCTTTATTTCCAATCCTCCAAGTCAACGTTTTCCAACTGTGGTACACGTACCATTGGCGGTACGTGAAAAATAATCAATAACGGCAGACATAAAAAATAAAAAAGTTCAATCAAACATTGTCATAGAGACTGAATTTTACAAGTAGTATTCAAATGATACAATCTAATTAATTTACGGTTAAGCATCGATTAAGAACGGCATGTAACGACCAAACAATGGCAGCATTTTATTTTTTTTACAGTAGATTAAGTGTTTCACTTGGAATGTAGATTCGATTTAATGTGTTGTTATTATTTACAGGTATAGGACAAAATAATAGGAACACCCATTTAAAAATGAGCCGTCTTTCGACCGTCCAATAAACATCTGCTTTATGTCGTTACAGTGTGCCACCTACTGGTGTCGAAAAGAAAATTATCAATCAAATATTTCGTAGTTTAAGAGTTGCTTGAGAAAATTCCCAGTGAAGCATGATTATGTCCGACCTCTCCGATGTTAAAAGAGACATGATAACTGAAGCTCGCCAGGCTGGAGCGTATGCGTCCAGTGGTAAGTGCCAGTTAAAAAAACTTAATTACTGAGTTTAAAGAAATCATTGAATCTGAACATCTGTTATGAAGTTTGCAGTAGTTATTCGTAAATATCTCAGCAACGACTCCCGTAGTTGAAGTCAAAATTGTGTCAAGGTTTATGAAAGCCTACACAAACCTGAGTACGGTGTCTTCTTCGAAGTACAACAGTCAAAGTAGAAGTTCCGAAATAGATGGGTGTTAAAGAGGATAGTCGACTGAAATCGCAAGACTACACTGCTGCAGATAACGTTCGAAATGAATATCCCACCTTTTGAACCCCATATCCATGAAAACTATTCAACGAGGGTTACATGCTCATGGCAGAGTAGCTATTCCCAAACAGTTTTGGCTCGGGTGAAGAGCGCGGAATGAAGAGACTACAGTGGTGCCGAGACCACCTAAACTGGTCACAACTGCAATGGGAACAAGTCATCTGTTCTGATGAATCCTCTTTTACATTATTCCAGACCACCGGGCGTCTGTTCGTCTGTTGAACACCGGCAGACGCATTTCATATTGACTGCCTTGTTTCAATCATGAAACATGGAAGGGGTTCTGTGATTTTGTGGGCCGCAATATCTTCCTGTGGATTAGGGCCTCTCGCTGTGTTTAGGAAGATGATCACAGGCGACCATTATCGAAGTATTCTCGCAGATCATCTTCACCCTATGCTTCAGACTCTCTTTCCGGGAGAACATGCCGTGTTCCAAGATGACAACGCTCCTGTTCACACGTCCCACAGTGTTCAAACCTGGTTACATGTGCATGATGAAGTAGACTATCTAACCTGGTGTCATCAGTTCCTGATCTCAACATCATTGAGCCTTTGTGGGCTCATTTAGAGAACAAAGTCCGTGCTTGTATTCCCCCTCCACGCACACTATCTGAACTCGAAACGGCCCTGAGCGAGAAATGGGTGCGAATTTTTACGAACATTTTTCAAGACCTTTATTTGTCAAACCCACGTCGAATTCAAGCTGTCATTCAGGGCAAAAATGGCACAACTCCTTACTAATTAAAAAATCTCCTTTTTTGCAAGTGTTCCTATCATTTTGTCCTATACCTGTATATCCCTTCGACAATCCAAGGACGTGAGTCATAAGCTACTCGAATGCAGACAAAAAGTGTACCTTTTTTCTTTCTTTTTTATGAAGAGCACTAATTGTGCTGAATTGAGTTCTCGTAATTTAGAAGCAGGACCAAACAGAACCCCCAGGCTTGGTTTGCACCCCCAGAGTTATCGTTTAAGAATTTGGAGGACATTGTGACCTCAAACATATTTTACATTCCCTGGTCACCCTTAACGGACATGGCGGATCTTAGGCTGGTTCGAGCCCCAAACCCGCAACTTTTCAGTTGCGAGATCGCTGCGTTTGCCGAATGAACTACAGTCCTGATTTAATGAGTACCCAAATAAATTATTTTCACTTTTTGTGCAACACGTACGGTTTATTAAAAGCTACCCATATAAATGTATTGATTAAACACTCTAAAGATAATAATCTTGACAGATGGAGTAGCAGGCGATCTAAACGTACTTGATTTCGAAGATAAAATAATGTCTCTTTCTACCCTTTTAAGGCATAAAGGACAGCCCAATTGAAGTTTTAATGCTCATTTCAACTCTAGGTTTTGATATCAACTGTTGATATTGCTTTAGGAATTTTGCTCTCTTTATCAATCAGTCTGACAAGAGGAGAGAAGTGTTTTCAAAATTAAATTTGAATCAAACAATAATTTATTTCTTTTAACAACATTTTTTATCGTGGGGTATAGCCTTTTACATTTTTATCTTGGGCTTCAAAATTGCTTGAGAGGTCCTGCCGTCATTTATCTAAGATACTTGCTAATGCATCGAGTTGACAACTTAGTTTTTGGGGTTTTTTTTAAATTAAAGTTTATTTATCAATAAACACTAACAATTAATTATTCAATAATGCATTTTCTCTTGGTTGGTTACAACTTCTTCCAAACTTTCAATAAGGTCTCAACACCTCTAAAGCTCCATTTACACGTGCCAAAAAGCAGTGTAAATGCAGGGTAAATCCATGAATAGTACTCACCTTTCATGATTTATCCCTAGCTGAGGAAAATATTGAGATGTAGAAAAATTCCACCTTTCTACCAAGGTAATTGCAATGTTTAATCTCCTATCCCACCATTCTTTGCGTTTTCTGGTGCTAGATTTTAAAAGGGCTGATTTCGCAGCTACAAAAAGTACAGTAATAAAAAATTTCCTAAATGCAATTGCAATTGATAATGACAAGCTAATGGATCGAATTAATTCTTTCATTATTTTCCTTAATCTTCTGCTTCTAAAATTTCATCATAATTTAATGAACTTTTCGTATGGTTAATTGAAAATGGTAAAAAGAAACATAGCTGATGTATTTTGTATCATGTAAACAAGAACACAATATACGGAATGATGGGATTGCCCTCTTACATAATCATGTGACTTCTGACGATAATTTCGGCAAAAAGGAGAATTGAAACCATTGCTCATGTAAACGGGGCGAATGTTAAAAATCTCGTAGTATCGACTCAAAATTTCATTTAATTAAGTTTTCAAGTTTGTATTTGATAATAAGGCAGCCATATTTCTAAACAGTACCGTGGGGACAAATCAATGATGTGTCTTCGAACCCACGAAATACAGATTTTTTTTGCTTAATATACTTTAGAAGGAATTTGAATAGCTTTTTATTTCAATATTGTGAAAATAAGAATATTTATTAAAACTTACAGCATATATAATTCCCAATAATTATGACTGACGTCTTTATTTTATTTACTATTGTTACAACTTGAATTTATCATAATTAAAGTACGAATTGCAGATATATTATACTTTTGTCCAATAATGTATGTTCTATGGGCGAAGGCTACTTAAATATGTTCATTATGAATAAATATTGCTAAAATACATTTTGTCAGTAATACAGACAAAACAGATCCAAATCTCCAAATTTCCTCAAATTATTTGACATCAAGAAATTCTTGTCCAAATTAATAATATAGACAAAATTTAGCTGCTTAGAATTACCAAAAGGAACAAATCTTTAAATTTGGGGACTTAATGTATCCACAAGTAATCAAAGTATTTTGGGGACAAATTAAATAAAAGTTATTTATATTTAGTAACCTATCACCGCCAGAGGGGGAAGAGTCGATAAGAAGACTAACTTTTCTTAAAAATTATTTTATCTTGTGTACTTTTCTATAAAAGTTTTATTTCTTTGTATGGAACTTTCTTGCAAGTTTACGGCCCAGTTCTAACAAAACATCGAACCTATGAAATACACGATCTTAACTATAGAGTTCTATCTCGTGCTTCTAAAGCGTTATTTCAATTGTTAAATTGTAAAACAACTTCCACTTTATTAAAAATAATTCGTAGCTCACATACAAATAAATTAAATGAAGTACAAATAAAGTTTATTATTGCAATATAAGGAATCCTATCTGTGTGGCCCAAAATCATGTCCAAAGAGCAAAAAAATGTGTATAAGCGTAAATGCATATAAGGAATCTTACGATCACTCTTCAAGATTAGAGTTCTTACAAATTGGAAAAGAAATTATATAACTATATAAAAAGTGTAATTTTTAAGGTTTACGTCCTTTGTGTCTGAATATGGCACCACTTATTATTTTCTTATATTAAATAGGGAAAATTGTAAATAGTATAAAATTTAAGAAAATAATAAATGAAATAGAGATTTATGAGGAAACAATAATCCTGAAAGCATAGTTATTATAGATTTTTTTTTGTATTAACTTAAAAGATTAGAGATTCGGTCAATGCATTAAAGTACTTTATTGTTTCTTAATTAATATTACATACAAATATTTATTACAACTATTAATGCAACTATTTTTACAACTATTAATACAATTAAGTAAAACCCGACCTTTTTACCTTTACAATCTTTCACAAAGCTTTAAACTGTACATAATTAATGCCAATAAATTATTTTTATGGAACGTCTTTTCATGCAAATAATTTATAGAAAGGAATTAACAAAGGGCTTAAATTAAAAGTGAAAAATTAAGTGAGCAAGTGAAACGTATTTTATCAGCTTTTAGATTTTTAGTATCCGAATATTATAGGTTCACATGACAATAATTTAACTTCATTTTACTTTGTTTTAAAATTGCACTTTCTCCTGAGAGATTTATAAAGTTTATTGAAAGGTGAATGGATTACACTCGAGTAACAAAGGAACCAACAAAAAGTTTGCCTCGAAACAGATAATGCTAATGGATTATAAGTCATAAATGTGCAGGACCTGGTGTGAACTGAAAAGGAACGGGAAGCATGCTCTTCTCTTGAAAAGTTTAACGGGGCCCCCAAATTACTGACAATTAGGCTCCATCTTCTAAGTTATGTTAGAAAAAGTTATATTAAGGGGTCCACAAAATCTAGTGTGATGTGTTACCTCTTAATTTCACAGGTTAATAGGGCCCTGCGGAAATGTATAAGATTCTGAAATTATTTTCTTTTTTTTGTCTTTCATCAATCGAGTCTTTGGCGCACAACAAAATGCCAATTGCAGGTATAAAGACAACTATTACAGCAGAAAAAGTTTTCACTTATTTTGGAAAGATTTCCTTCTCTTATATATATATATATATATATATATATATATATATATATATATATATATATATATATATTATAGGTATCACACTCTGTGACTTATGCTACATCATGTTGCTGTTTTTAAAGTTGTAAACCAATTATTGCATAAGTTTCTTTATTAACATTATTGTTTGCCCTTAATACTATAAAAACATATAAATTGTTTCATAAGTATATGTTTTTTGGATATAAACTGTAATTCTCATCTATCTTGGCTCAATAAAATGAACAACAATATAAAAATCAAAGAAAATAAAATTGTTGTTTACTTCATATTTATTGGATGTATGGCAACATAACTACTTACCGGTCTGTATTCAACAATATTGTGCCGTGTTGAGAGTAAGTCGCGGCGTTTTGCTAGCCGTGCTTTTATGCACGTGTGTTGAGTAAAAAATCAATCGTGTTTTAAAACTAATTTCATGATTACTCTTATTAATTGACAATGGAGAAGTATAATATATTAGCATCTGTACAAAAGCTAATAGAGCGGTATGATGGACTCTCACCAATCTTTACTAAATATTTGTCAGAGCAGGTATGCAAAAGCGCGGTAACTTTGATCTCTTAAAAATTATTTATTGTGTTATATTGGTGCAATTTTTATAGCATACTTGTAGAAATTGTATTTTTCTTCCCTGAAGTTTATTTTAGCTTGTCATGCAGTATTTCTTTCTGGAACCCCTTCATTTATTTTTACTCTTAGTGATATGTGATTTTCAATTTACTTTTAGTGATATGTGCTTATTTGTGTGATTTTAATTTAGATCTTGTGTATAAAGTTATGTTTAATGGATCTTGTAAATAAAATTGATTTACAATAAAAAAAATTAGATATTACGTTGATTCATTGAGATGGAATAGCATCACTAAATGTTTTAGAGCGTTGGTTCATGGAAAATAAAAGTACACTGTTAGAGGTTTTTCTTACTGTTTTACTTGCCATATAATGTATATAAATTATTTGCAGATCTCAATTCATAATTATACCGCAGAATGTATACACATATATGTATTAATGGATGCTTTTGATGTTTGTTGTTTATTGCAATATAGGTGAAATGTTTGAAGAAGGATTATTAAACAATGAGGTGTCTTATCTGCATAAAGAGTTAATTGAAACCACTAACTCATTTTTATTATTTTTCTATTTCCAAAAATTATCTTTATTTGATCCAAAAATTACCTATTCAGTATCATAATTTAATTATAAAACAAATGATTTATTTAAGTGATTTAACTCTCCTAATAAAAATATCAAATTACTGCTTTAAGAAATACAAAGCATGTAAAACCCTGTTTAGTGCTATCTATGAATATTGTCATGAACTTTTTTATCAGAGTACTTGCTGAAATTATAGATTGACTCTGTTATAATTGACATGGTTTCCGTGCACCTGGAAAATCATGGATTTAGACAATGGATTAATTTTGTCATGGAAAGTGTTGATTTTTCAAGTAAAATGAGTAAAAGTCATGGATCCGCTAAACTACCGATTAAAAAAAATGCATTGAATTGTTTAATTCTATTTTTACTTGTCATTTGGCTGAAGTTACTGATTTTGGTATTTATATATTATCCTATTGACCCTATTGCTAAGTAAAATTTGTCCACGAAGGAAACTTAAAGCAAGAAAGCTTAATGGGTGGGTAAATGCACATTACTCTGGGTTTTTTTAAAATTGTAGATTATAATTTTATTAATATAATAATAATTATTTTTTAATAAAAATTAGTTAAGATTTTTGCACAAAATATAAGTTTATCTCTAGGGATATTGTATATAAACATTATAGGGTTATATTTGGCTATTATTAATGGTCACCTGGATAATACCAAAGTACCCTGAATTTAAATTGGAAACATTTTGATTGAAAAATTGCTATAGGATTAAACTTAGGTATGTAGATACAACAATTTATTTTTATGTATGTGAGTTTATCAACACTTATAAAGTAAGTTTATAGTTTTTTTATGATAAAATTCCTTAATTTCTCTAAAAGCATATATTTCATTTGTATGTACATCAGAAGTTTTATTCATATATACTTTAACGAAAGCTTTTTAATGTCATGGAAAATAATCCGCTAAATCAGGGAAAGTCATGAAAAGTCATGGATTTGAAAAATGTTATTTTGGCAGATACCCTGAATTGACTCAATTCAACTTTCAGTTATAAAAAGTTCAGTTGCTCCTTTTTTTTCCTGTATGATAAGATAGTGATATAAATACAGAAGTAAAAAATGTTATAAACTACTTAATATATTTTTAGTTTATTTTTTTTTTTTAAATCAAGTTAAGCCAAAATAAAAATTTTTTTAATGTTACTTTGTTTTTGGACTTGCATCACAAGGATAAAATGAAAGAAAATAATTCTTATAAAATTTTATTCTACTTTTCATATATATACATCTACACACACACATAAATATAGAAAAAAAAAGTAGGGATGCATGGGATAATTTTAACAAAATTATTTTCTTCTAGTAAAACATTGTAAGTTTTGAAGTAATAAATTTAAACATTTTAACATGCTTTAAAAATATGAACTTAATGGTAATTATAAAATTATAAATTTAAAATAGCAATAATAATGTTCAATCTCTCCCTTACATGAGGGATGGATGGTACATATTTCTAAAAGTTAAAATACATACACAACTTTAAAAAATAATAATAAGAAAAATTACAAGACTGTCATTCAGGTATATAAGCTTTATTGATTACTGATAAACTTGAATTTTATCTAAAATTATACTTTGATGAGTTTATATTAAACGAAAAATATTTCTGTGTTCGACTAGTTTTACCAACCACTTTTGGTGGGGGCAACTTTGCAACAATGTCTGTTTTATCGAGCATAGAACAGGCGATTATTTATGGGAACATTGTAAGTTTCCCACCCATAACATATGGATGGATATTCAGTACGGTTAAGAAGGGATGAGGCATATCCTATCCTTCCCTGATCCATACTGTCCAATGCATCCCCTTTAGCAGCATTTCAGTAAATCAGCTTATTACTAGAAGCATGCTTCTTTTAGGCTTAATATAAGTGCTAATTTATAAAAGTTATAAGTGTAGGAAATATAAAAAATAATTATCCTACCGTAATGAAGGCAATTGAAAATTTACCTTAAAAAATGGAGTAGTTGTTTAGTTTTGGTGTTGTAAAATAGCCTTGTTATCATGTAAACTCAGAGAATACTGCAACTAAAATGATTCATAGCAACAAGTATATGGGTTCTCAAATTTATAGAAGAGTCAGAAATTAATAACAATGTTTATATTAAGCATAACTCTGTATGTCCCATCCATTTCTATTCTCCCCATATATATATATATATATATTAGTTTAAGCTACTATCACATTTTTTTTTTTTTTGCAAAATGTGACAGTAGCTTAAATTTTACATTTTATCCAAAATGAGAAAAATATTTTAGCCTCTTTCACTAAAATGCATACAGAAATTTTTTTAGGTGTAAATTGGCATAACATTGTTGATTACCAAAGAGGAATTTTTTTTTTCTTTGATACACACACATAATGTAACAGGCATGAAAGTTTTCCGCTTTTTGGACAGCCTTTAGGACTGTTTCTGAGATCGATGCAAATCCATCGAGAAATCGTAATTGGAAAATGGAGGGGGGGGGTTTGCAATCCTGGTCGAAATCAGTATCTTTTACCGCATGTTTTCGCTGAGATGTATGCTGGCGGAGATATGACTACGCATACTGATTCACTTCCATTCTGATTGGCTGAACATACTATAGCAATTACGTACTATATATTGCATGTGCCAAACCAACAAACCATATCAGCAATTATTGAATATTTGGCTGCTCCAAATGCTACCAACTAATTCTAAATTATTAGGCAGATTCCTCAAAAACTACGGTCTATCCTTTAAATTGTTGGTTTAACTGCTACAAAAAGACTATCCTGCTCCAAATCTGCTTTTTGGCTGCTACGAAAATTCGTTTTACTACAAATTTTGTTTTGCTGCTCCGAAAATTGCTCCAAAATGCTTGAAAGAGCGCAACATTCCTGTATGTTGTATTGAATCATATTATGAAAAAGAGTTATGTAAGAGAAAATGTAATCATCACCCGGGGAAGTTCAGCTTTTTTTGGCATTGTCTACTTTCATGCCTGATATAATGTAAACGAAAGAATGTATCAATTTTAACCGTCCTGGTTAATATTAATTGAGCAGTTTTGATCACTGAAATTCACTTTTCAATATATTTAATACTAATCGAACATAGTTTACTAGCATATGATAAAGGCAAGTTACATTTGTTAAAAACGTCAAAATATAAATAACACCTGCAGAAAACAAATATAACATAACACCAAGATACAAAAATGTTTTACATATTTTTTTAATACAAGCTGATTTATGTATAATTTATGTTGAGTTCAAAAAACAGTTACAAGTAACAAGTTTTGTAGCTGTCTCTAAATTTAAACGATTTAGTAATTTATTTTGGATTACTCCAAAATTTGAAAATAATCTTTCTATAGATGAAGAGCTGGTGCAACAGTTCATTGTAAAATCAACAAATTTTATGTTAATGCCTTTAACCTTCTTCATTGCTGCCCACCAGACATCAGATCCAAGTGTATTTTATGTTTTTTGCTGCAACTGGATTACGTTTTTACAATTGCATGTGCATGGTTCATTTTTAACATTCAAACATTCTTATTATACTGTATAAGCATGTTAGATCTCATGAACTTGTTAGTGTAATATTTTGTTTAACTTCACTACTATTTTTATTGCTTATTAAAAGTCGCTTCTAAGTACAGAAGATATATATTAAAATTAAAACTATTTTTAACAATTCTGACCAGTTTTGGACTGTTAAAACCACTTTTATCCAGTGTCCTAGTCAAAATTACAACCCTGGTATCAATAAAGATACTCTATAATATTGATATATCTTTATTAGAAACCAGGTTCTAAAAAAATCATATTTAAAAATTTTTTTTTAAAAATTCAAATCAAGATTTTTATAAAAGAGAAATCAAATTTTTAAAATCAGTTGTATTGTGCTTTAGGCTGTTAAATACTAAAAATTTTTAATATAAATCTTAAATATATATGTATGTAAGGGAAAAAGTAAACTAAATTGGTAAACTAATGTAGAGATTTTGTATTACATCCCAAAGTACTCTGCCTTACGACACATGCATGTATATATCCAAATATGTACAGACATATATGTACATTAATATAAATATATACATGCATGCATATATATATGTTTATGCTTGGGACCTCATGGAGCCATTTTGGAAAAGTAAAAAAATGTAGAGTTTTGCCACACAAGCTTTATTTTGGCCAAATATATATATATATATATATATATATATATATATATAAGGAGCTGAATTATGTTTAACAAAACTGAATTCATATAAAAGAAAAAATATCTGATGTTAATGTTAGAACGAATATTGATATATAGTATGTAATAAATGCTTATCACAAGCAAAATTTGTTGCATTATATAATATTTGATGTGTATACTGTGAAGATTTTGAATATTTTTACTGGAATTATCAAGATAAGATTCTAAGGAAATAGTTTTTTTTAAAGTGTTTTGTCCCAAATGGATTGGGAATAACAGAATTGGTAGATTGTATAATGACTAAATTTACAAATTTTAAAATAAAAATTTTGATAATAGTTTTACATATATGATTTTTGACTCTTTTTTTTAAAATCTTTATTTAAATCTTGTATGTAAAGTTATGCTTTGTTTCTTAATAAAATTAATTTATTATCAGAAAATTAGATATGTGGATTCATTGAGATAGAATAGCATTAGTTAATGTTTTATAAAATGCATCTCAGACAGTAATGATAATACTTGTTATTTATTTCAAGATTTAAACATAAATTTAAGTTGGGCAGTTTTTTTTCTAATTAATATTACTTCAATTTACTGTCCACAAAACTTAAGATCTTAGTAAACCCGGGAAGGCACAAACTAATTTAAAACCTGTGAATGATCTTGCTCTGTTGAGCAGGAAAATCTTGCAGGAGTCACTCGTAGTTTGATTAACACCTGTTGCTGTTTTAGTAGGTATTGGCTGTGACTTGGCTTAGTGATGTGACAGCCCAAGAACTATAAATTTCATCTGCTGTGAAGAATAATATAAATAGTTAGTCTTTTGGTTAAACTAATTTTCCATTTCATTTACAGCTCTCTGTTTCACAGAAATTTTTTTATGGAATAAAATAAAAAATATTACATCTTAGCATATACAGGGTTCCCACGGTTCTTAAAAGTCCTTAAGAACTCCTTAATTTTAGCTTCAAGGGCCCTTAAACTACTTAATTTTCGCCAAAAGTCCTTAAAAACTCCTTAATTTTTAGATTGGAATGCAATCAATTTCTTCCATGGAAAGATATAAAAGAAAAAGTAACTGACTTACAGAACATGAGCGAAAAAATTTCTGAAACAAGATAAGAAATCTGTCGAGCTTTCAAAATGAAATTATTTATGTATGTAAACTCGCAGTATTGGAAATTTCTTTGTAAATAGTAAATAAATATTTATTAATACTCCTAACATTCTTTTACATTTTCTAGCCAAAAGGTGCAGTATTAACAATAAAGGAAATCCTCAAATACATATATGTTGTCAGTATATTACTGTAGTTATTCAAAATTCCTTTCTTTGATATCCTTAAAAAATTATGAAAATACTTTCAGTTTATTAGAACTTTTTATGGTCATGAGCTAGAAAACTTATTTCACAAATAATTAATCTTTCGCATACTGAAAATGTTTAAAGCATAAAGTCAGCTGTCCTTTCCTAATAGCTAACAATCATGCAGATTTTAATTAAACAAATCATGGAGGGTGGGGGTGTGGAGTGTAGATATTTCAGTTACTTATGGAAGTTTAATTTTCCTTGCATTGAATGTAATAGGAAAATCTAAAACTTTCTTCTTTCCCAGGCAACATCACATATAATCAGCTAGTATATACATATATGTATATATATATACCAGTCATTTCTAAACCCTCAGAAAGTACTGTTTATAATATTGTATTTTATTCACAATTTATTTTTAGTTTGATCACTCAAAAAACTTTAGATGAGCATTTTTCAAAATTAGTTTTTCTCAAATAGATTTATTTTACATTAATTTTTAGGCATTTTTAAAAACTTAATTCTGAAATATTGTAGGGCATTTATTGAACATGCCCAGGCTTACA
Source organism: Pardosa pseudoannulata (assembly GCA_032207245.1). NCBI lineage: Eukaryota > Metazoa > Arthropoda > Arachnida > Araneae > Lycosidae > Pardosa > Pardosa pseudoannulata. Next base: position 58,987,856 of record CM063497.1, read on the forward strand.
ATTCTGTCACTTTTCTCACCTTTAGTCACTTTTTTAACAATTGATCACTTTTAGTCACTTTTTTAAGTAAACAGTCACTTTTTTCATGTTGTATCACAGCAAAAGTCTGTTGTTGAAAAAAGAAAATCTGAATTAATAACAAAATATTTTAATAAAAGACCAAAAATGTGATGCTCTAATCTTATTTTTTTTATTAAAATGTAATTAGTCATATGGTTTCCAGAATTTAGTGATTTTAAAAAGTTGCAAAGAAGTTCCTGAAATCTACATTTGTACTGAAATGTACATTTAATACATTAAAGTAATTTACGTCAAAGCACACATTTCTCTTTTTCTTCACAATTTTTGCTTAGATGCTCTAATCTTGCTATGTACATATTTCAAAACATCATTAATATATGCAGAAAATTGTGATTATAAAATTAATGTAGTGTATGTATTCAAATCTAATTTATAGATTTCCTTGAATAAAAAGCAATGTTGAGTTGTGTTAAATAAAATTTTTAACCTTTTTTGTATTTGACACTAAAATTATGTCTTGCATGAATCCTTTGATTTAGATTTAAAATAAATAGAAAAATCTTAATGATAGCATCTGTAATCAAGAGGAGAAAAAAAATCACTTTTTTCGATGTTTAGTCACTTTTTAGTCACTTATTCTGTATTATTTGTCACTTTTCTCACCTTTTTGAAAGTACCTCAGCAGTTGCAAGCCTGCATTCCTTGTCTGGTTCATAAGCATTAAAATATGCTCCTCAGGTAATACAGTTTATGCCATTATGCTATGTATTTCAAGTAGGTCCTTATAAAAAGTTACTTTGATCCTTAGAAAGTCCTTAATTTTTCTTCTGGAAAAAAGGTGGGAACCCTGATATACCACAATTATATAACTACAAGGAATTTTTAAAAACTCAACTAAAACTGATATCTACAAAATTAACTGTTTAAGAAACAAAATCATAACACAATTTAAAAGAGGAATGAAGAAGCTGAATCTGAGCAGGAGCCTGTAAAGATTGTTTTCCTAACAAGATTCTTGGAGATAGTTTCTTTTGCGTTCATGTTTGCATTGTTCCTAAGTGCCTTCCCATCTTCCTGTTTCTATATTTTTTGGGTCTGAAGTACATTTATATGGTGTAAATAAAAAAAAAATTAGAATTACTGTTTTGACAGAAATTAAGTACTATCAAGAGTTTAAAAAAATTAAATTATTAAAATCACTGTTTTAAATCAATTGATTTAACACTAGATTTACAGATGTTGATCATCTGCCTATTTTTACTGAAGTGAACCAATTTGACTCATACAAGAAAATTGAAGTTTTTTTGCAAAGAATAGTTCCAAATTAATTTAAAGAAGATGTTTGTTATCAAAAAATTCATGGAAAACATTTTTTACATATAAAATCTGTTTTTGAAACACATTTTCCGCAAACACTTCTATTACATTTAGCACATTGGTTTCTACATATGTTTCTTTTGCATGATTGTTGAACTTGATAATTCTTCCGTGTGTCAGTAGCATGAATTTCTGTCATTGGAATGGAAGTGTTCTCGACTTCTTCTCTATATTTACTTTATACTATACTTTATATTTACTTTATACTATACTTTATATTTACTTTATACTATATTTATTACTATATTTATTTATTTTCACATACATTCTATGAGTGAAATTGGCTCACAACCGTGAAAATAGGTATACCACATTTCATAATGCGAAATGAAGGGGAAGAGAAATGAAAGTTTACATATATTTTATTATTTAACTAAAAACCAACGTATGTTTTTGAAAAGTGATATTAAAGTTTTATATATATATATATATATATATATATATATATATAGTGATCAAATTTCTAATGAGTCAAATTGGCTCGGTCTGTAAATCTAGTGTTATATCATTGATATCCTGTTAGAAGCTTCCTCTAAAGTTTTTTTCTTTATAAATCAGATTATTGTATTATAATTCATATTTGTGCTGATTATCAGAAATTTTGGTGCTTTATATATTTTTCTTAACTGTTTTAAAAATAATTTCTCTTTTTCATGTTCTAGAAATTAAGCTCCGAAGACAGGAATATTCTCATGACTGATTTATCTATTGTATTGCTGAATGATGTGTATACAATGGAGATTGCTTCATTATTTAGTCCAATTTTATTAGACCTTTTAAATAGAGCTACCGATGCGACTAGAGATGATCCTCTTACTAGGCATGAATGGCTTTGCATTTGTTTATCAAAACTTATTTTTTATTTTCCAGATGTTGTGAGGTATGCTAGAAATCTTGGCTAATAGAAACTATTTATTTAGTGATTATTTTAGGTATACTAAGTTAAAACATGAAAGATGAATTTTCAAAAATATCACAAATTTCAAGAAAATATTTTATTATTTAAATTGAAGGAACATTAATTCTAGTGGACACTTTGTGGACAAAGGAAATAAAGCATTATTTACTGCTTTTATTTGGAGTCAAAAGAGACTATAGCGTGGAAAATAAATTAAAAAGTGTGGTCTTTAACATAACTCATTTAAGAAGAAAAAAAAACACAGATTTGCTATTTCAGACTTTAATTCTAAAGTTAAATTATGCATGAGCCGAACGATGGCTGATTGGTTAGGGTGCTGGCCTTCGGAACTGGAGTTCGTGGGTTCGAATCCCACAGTGGCATGGATGTTCGTAGCCATTCGGAATCGGCTTTAAGCTGTTGGTCTCGGTCTCATTAGTCCTCATGTTGCAAAAAGTAGACTGTAGCACTCCAAACCAAACCTAAATTATGCATGTATCTAACATATTAGCCTAAATTGTAAGGTTAATTCCCTTTTTTAAAATAAATTATTTTATCTATATTTACATAATTTTTCCCGTAGACTTATACTTTATAAAACTTTTATCAAACTATTGATCTCCATATTTAATAACACTATATTATATAACATATATATATATATCCTTCAATATTCAATAATTGTTGTAACAGGAACTTTGGTTAATCAAAGCATCTTGGATAATCTAAGTTGATTTGATGTCAATATTTTCAGCAAAGAAAATACATATTTATGATACTTTTAAAATGCTTCACTTTTTTTGTGCATATACGTTTATCATAGTTTCAGTCATGTTTATATTTGAAGCAAGTATTTTTATTTAAAACTATTGCATTTATAATAAGTTCAGTATGTTTTGAAAATTATATTGTCTGTCATGACAGTAAGATTCTTAAAATTTCTGATTACAGCAATTATATTTAAATAAATATATAATCAAACTTTATGTGTAATAATGGAATTGTATGTTTCTCAATGAATTATTTTAAAGTGATTCTTTTATTTCAGTTTTGTGAAAAATTTACATGTATTTATGTTTTTTTATTTCTTTAGGTTTGCAAAACTGTACTTTGAAAAATCATACAGTTTCTTTTGCCGATTTGAAGATGGAAATGAACCACCATCAAAGAAATTCAAAGTATTAATTTTGATAGTTATATTTTTGATATAAAGAAATAGTTAAATATTATATACTGTTTATATCTTTACATTTCACCATGATCAGTGACTTGCAAAAGCTGAAAAATTTTAGACTCTAAGAAAATTTCTCAGGAATCAGCTTAAAAAATCACTTTTTTGACTTGAGTTAAGGTATGAAATTGAATTAAGTAAATATTTTAAGAAAATACTACTTTTAAATTGTAATTTCAAGAATTAAATAGAAATAAACTATGAAATTAAGGTAGTAGACAAATATTCTTTTTTTTTTTTACCAACATAAAAATACAAATATGGATATAGGAGAAAATAATAGGAACACCTGTGAAGAAATAAAAATTTTTTATTATTAAGTGGTTGGGCTACCTTTGCCCTGAATGACTGCATGCATTTGATGTGGAACTGACGAATAAAGGTCTTGAACAAAGTTCATAAAAATTCATACCTACTACTCGTGCAATGACTTTGTTCTCTTAATATTATGCAGTGAAAAAGCTAAGATTTCAGTCATTTCAATTAATTAATTTTTATTTTATTCCTAAAAAATACTGTCATCATAGCCTTATTCATATTTTAAAATGTTCTTGTTATAGCCAATTGTTACATAAAATAAAATGTGATTTTAATTTTAATTTTTTAAAAATTTGTATGTGTGGGAAAATTAATTTCTGCCTCTTATTAGTCTGATATGCCTGAAGCACCTACATACAAGTTGCTGAGAGCAGCAAATTTGTTCCTGATTTTTGACAAACAAGCATTTCAAGATTTGTGTGACTGGTCAATATTAGCTTCTTTTGTGAATGACAGAAATACATTTGTTCGTTGGTATGTGTAAATCCTTTGTTTAACTCAGTTTTAAATCTTTATTTAGTATGTTGATTAATTCTTTCAAATATCTTTTGCATTTATATTTAATCACTACCGTGAACTTAAGAGACCTTTTCTTATGTAAGTTTCATCATAGCCTAATTGTTTCCAATTTGGCATTATATATAATATAAAACTTATTTAAATATTTTCCTTAACATTTATAATATATCAGAGAGATTAAATGCTTGAGAACCTTTTCTTTCTATTACTTATACTATTTTCTCCATTCATTAGTTTTTGGTTTTTTTTTTTGGTTGCTCAAGATAATTTTAAAAAAAGCATATTTACTTGGAAAAAAAAGGTTAGCAATAAAAGAAACATACCATGGTTTAGTAATTATAGCTGTATCTTATTACAGCGTTTGCCAAAGTCTTGTATATTGCAAGAAATATGAAAACACAGCATTTAAAATTAGAATTATCTGATTTAAATAATCTGATTTAAATAAAATAAATCTGATTTTTTTGATTTAAAAAAAATCATGATTTTTTTTCCAACCCTGTATGATATTATATTATATATTGCAGGTTTGCTTATCAGTGTCTTGCTCATCTTGCCAATATTAGAAATGTTCCTGAATTAATGAAAAAGAAATTTACAAAGGAGGAGTATCTTTTGTGTGCTGCTGAGTAAGTTTGAGTTTTTTCTAGTGTTATTCAATTCCATGTTTTTGTACTTTCTATTTACATGTTTTGTTCTTTGGCATATGTATCTGTAAGTATATACAGTGAAACCTCTCTGAGCGGCCACCCCTCTGTACTGAGAATATTTGCATGGTTTCCGCGCACCTGGAAAGTCAGGGAAAGTCATGGAAAATCATGGATTTAGACAATGGATTAATTTTGTCATGGAAAGTCATGATTTTTCAAGTAAAATGAGTAAAAGTCATGGAAAGTCATGGATCTGCTAAACTACCGATTAAAAAAAATGCATTGAATTGTTTAATTCTATTTTTACTTGTCATTTGGCTGAAGTTACTGAGTTTGGTATTTATGTATTATCCTATTGACCCTATTGCCAAGTAAAATTTGTTCACCAAGGAAACTCAAAGCAAGAAAGCTTAATGGGTGGGTAAATGTATATTATTCTGGTTTTTTCTTAAATTGTAGATTAAAATTTTATTAATATAATAATAATTATATTTTAATAAAAATTAGTTAAGATTTTTGCACAAAATATAAGTTTATCTCTAGGGATATTGTATATAAACATTATAGGGTTATATTTGGCTATTATTCATGGTCACCCGGATAATACGAAAGTACCATGAATTCAAATTGGAAACATTTTGATTGAAAAATTGCTATAGGATTAAACTTAGGTATGTAGATACAACAATTTATTTTTATGTGAGTTTATTAACACTTATAAAGGAAGTTTATAGTTTTTTTATGATTAAATACCTGTAATTTCTCTAAAAGCATATATTTTATTTGTATGTACATCAGAAGTTTTATTCATATATACTTTAACGAAAGCTTTTTGAAGTCGTGGAAAATGATCCGCTAAATCAGGGAAAGTCATGGATTTGAAAAATTTTATTTTCTCAGATACCCTGTATTTGGCTGCTTTGAAGGGTTTTATATACTATTATAAGATAATTACTATAATGTGTATATATATAAACAAGTCTAACGTATATTCCTTATGTAAATGAAATTTAAAACTTATCTAAAGAGAAAATAGTACTTTATTTCATGCTTCTTTAACAATAAATTAAAAAAAAAAGACTACAATTTGTTTCTGTTTGTTCTGTAGTCTTTGTACTCATTTAAAATCCATTCCCTTTCTTTAATGACTTTGTTGATTTCTGTTCTTCCACAATTAAATAATTCGGCTAACTTTCTTGCCGATTTGCCATTCTCATATTCACACAGAACTTCAATGCTCTGCATGAGTTTAAAAAAAACAAACGCATATTGACATAGTTGCAACTCAGATCACTGACCAACTAAGGAAATGAAACTGGTGTGAATGACATTTTTGCTGCCAGAGGTGCAATTCTTCCTTAACTTTACCGATTGGAATTCCAAACAAAGGCTCTAGGACACCTTCAATGCTTGATTGTCCAGTTCCTCCCTCAGTTTCTATGGTGGTGCAATAGGGATTCTCTATTTGAAGGGTGTGGGGAGAATACAAAAGAGATAACAGATTTAATCTTTCTTAGAAAAGGGGGATTAGCCCTAGTGTTGCAAAAAGTAAACTGTAGCTCTCCAAACTAAACCTTAGAAAAGGGGGGGGGGGCATGGGAATGGACTTCTCAAGTTATTCCTTTGTCTTAAATTCGATCATAAACCTGACCTTGAAATTTTTCTCTCAAAATTAAAGCATGGAGTGAGTAGAATTTTCTGAAAAATGAAAGGGGCAATCCCACTTGGTGGCCGTTTAGAGAGGGTTGGTTGGCCACTGATACAGGTTATTTTACCATTAGGTGTATGAGTCGAAAAATCAGTGCCATGAAAAATTAGCTGTTTAGAAGGGTGGCGGCTCTGAGATGTTTCACTGTATATGCAATAGGAATGTTCTGTAGTTATTTAAAAAAATATATTAATTACCAAATTATTCAATCAAAAAATTCAATTGTACTTTTGGAAAAAGATTAATAGGTTTACTGATATTAAATTAGTATATAAAATTGGTCTTGATGTCTGATGTTTTTCTTCAAAGGGCACTGTGTCTTGCCCACTTTTTTCTAAGAACTGATGCACCCTGTCCCTTTCCAAATACATTTACTCTGCATCATGTGTTTTCTCAAAAAAAGTTTTCCTTTTAGGAGGGGGAATATGTGAGTGCTTGGTAGCATAATATATGTTTTGCTGACTACTAGTTCCAGTATAATGTACAGAAAATGCTATTTCAATCAATAAAAAGTGCCCTCTTTAATAAATGTATCTGCATTTTTGCTATGTTATTTATTTTTTAGAATGCCACATTCTGATAGAATTGAATGAACTCTTTCACAAAATATTTGCTTTAATTGTTTTACAGGGAAGCAGAGTGCCAAGTGTGGAATTATACTCAGTATCGACCTTTCAGAGTTCCTAGCATTCCAGAAATACCCCATTTGAAACTTCAGAATATTGACATTTCAAAAGAAGTTGTGAATGTGGAAGGTGTACTTCTGAATAGAAATATTTCTTCTGGGGTATGTTTTAATTCTTATTTTATTGTAAGGTACATTTTGTAAATAACAATCCCTGTTACCTGTTACAAGGATTTACCCCACTGTGAAACTAGGCCATAAAAAATCACCAGTTGCTGCAAAAAACAATTTTTATACTTTATCCTGCACTTTCAGGCTGTATGATATCAGATATTTAATATTTTGGTATTACCCCTAATTAATATTAATGTTATTGATATAGCTTAATGTTACTTTAAACTCAGAGTGAATATATATATCTATTTTTTAAAGATTAACAGTATCAGATGTTCACCAAAAATACCATAAGCTTTCAATATTAACAAAAAATATGGATGAGCAAGCAGCAAGCTATCGAAATATATCAGCACATGCACATATCATTAACTATTGAGATCAAGCAAGGAATATGAATATCTGATATATCCAATAGACACAAACTAGTAGTAGATTTAGAAAGAAGTCACTAGTGAACATTTGGGTTTTACGTAACTGTATCATATGAATGCATTGTGATATATTGGGGTATACTAAGAAACAACTCAACAGAAGTGATATAATCTTAAAAAGTAAATTTTTTCACTGGTGGTTGTATCACCTATATAAGTAAATATGCAAAACGGACATCAAACAGTGACTGCAAAAAATATTGCTTTATATTAGGATAAACTAACAAACAACTTGACAGAGATCTGATAATCTTCAAAGGTAGATTTTCAGGCTTGTGTTTGTATCATGCTGGGGTGTTTGTACTCTGGGGGTACCCTGGAATTCCAGATTTTTTTCAATTAAACTTCCAGGTTGAAAAGCAGTATTGTTTACTGGGCTTATATCGACAGAGCAGAATTTTAAATACTCTTATCGCAATACTTGAAGATTTTTATATAATATTTCAAAATATACTGACAAGTAATCCAACTTTACTGCACTTCATTGTCTAACTGAAATATTCTATATGCAAGTTGTTTTTAAATTCTTAATACAGGAAAATCTCAGGGTGACAGGTCTATAGTAGCGGGGGGTTGGAGGGGTGTGGTTAAGAACCTCCAACTAAAATTTCAGACTTTCATCTGTGAATTTCTTTCCTCCACATCCTTCTGCAGTCTTGTTCTTGTTTTGATGCAACCATTTTAAAATGTGATCATGAAATGCATTTTGGATTACAGTTTGATAAAACTTTAGAGAATTATAAATTATTTCTGGTTGGAAATTAAAAAAAAATTAACATAACAGTTTTCTCATTATTTATTGTATGCATCTTATATTATGAAAATATATTCATTTAATTTTTCTTAAAAATTGTTTTTATTTAATTTATCAATTATAACATTATATATATATATATATTTATATGTTTGTTTTCTGCTCCATTTCTACCTGTCCACCCTCTCAGAGAGTCAATAATACTGTAAGTATATTTAGCGACTTAACTCCCTATTCCTTGCTTTATCTGTTCTTTAATACAGGAGTGATATAAGCATACTTGTACCTTGTATTGTTTCTGTTTTCTCAAAAGCTTCATACTAAAGAAGGGTTACAAAAACCCTGCTTTAGCACCTACTCTTTCTGCAACTACCCAGAAAAACCCACTCGGGTTTTTCAGAGTAAAACCCAGTCTAAAAAATGCATTAAAACCCACTCAAAAGCGGGTTTTATTGTGGTTTTTAAAAATTGATGATATTTTTTATTTATTTCCAGAAACTGTTATCTTAGTTTTTTAACCTCTTTCAATTTTAAAGAATTATTCTGTGGAATTATATATACAATCTATCAGAATTCAGAAAAACATTTGCAAATCTATGGTAAATCCAACATAACAATTTAGAAAATTTTCAATTCTTTTGTCAGCAAGAAAGGGTCAAGCTTGCAATTCCGTCATTTTTCTCACCTTTAGTCACTTTTTTTAGAATTGATGACTTTTAATCACTTTTTTAAGTAAACAGTCACTTTCAGTCACTTTTTTCATGGTGTATCACAGCAAAAGTCTGTTGTTGAAAAAAGAAAATCTGAATGAATAACAAAATATTTTAATAAAAGACCAAAAATGGGATGCTCTAATCTTATTTTTCTTATTAAAATGTAATTAGTCGTATGGTTTCCAGAATTGAGTGATTTTAAAAAGTCGTAAAGAAGTTCCTGAAATCTACATTTGTACTGAAATGTACATTTAATACATTAAAGTAATTTATGTCAAAGCACACATTTCTCTTTTCAAACTTGGTATGTTGGTAGTTATGTATAAAATATAGAAATGTATTTTTAATTTTTTTTTTAAATTCACACGATGTTTAATTTGTAGTTTATATATCATTTTATAAAATCGTTCATGCATAAATCTGAATATAGCAGTGAGACTATTTTTTGAAAGTTTCCTTATAAATAATTTTTCATGATAAATAAATGTATATCCAATTTGTGTTTCAGGGTTGTGTCAGCATGCCAAAGTATGTATATGTTCCACGTGTCCATAAATATTTGAATCGTCTTGCTCTGGCTGTATCTGCTGGAGAGCCTGTATTATTGCAAGGTCCTGTTGGCTGTGGAAAAACTTCAATTATTGAGCATCTTGCAGCTTTAACTGGCAGAAAACCTTATGAAGAACTTCTCAAAGTCCAATTGGGTGATCACATGGACAGCAAGGTATGGAATAAAGTGTTTGTTGAAGATATATCTGGGCTGCCACATACTTTTTTTGTAAAATCAGCTCACTATTTCCTAAAGATATTTGTTATTTGAGATTTTAATGTGTTTTTCTCCTAGAAACTAAGTTATGCCTACTGTTTTTCAGCATTGTTCCCAATTTTTGTTGATTTGTCAAATATTCCTTATTGTAAGAATTATGGAGGAAAATTTACCTCGATAGCAGGGTGAACTAGACGTCAACTGCAAAGACATTTTAGGTAGTCAGCACGACTATCCCGATAATGACCTTGGATATTAACAATTTAATTTATGACTTATGACATAGAATTAATGAATTATTTAAAATAAAAATTTACTACAGTTTACGCTTTAAAACCTAAAACGAACTGCGCAAAATAATACAATGAATTTGTCGTTTTACATAGGAGAATTAAATAGAAACAACTTGACAAAGTGGGATGCTTAGATATAATCAAATCAGTACCACATAATCATTAAATGGTACTGATTCGATATACACACAGCAGTTTTGTCACAGAACTGCTTTTTTCAAATGAGATTTATATGGTATGTATACTAATTAATATGTAATGAAACCAAATTTCTTGAGTTTTAAACCTTTTGAACCCATTTTTTCTTGTAATTTACATAGGCTATTAAAAAATTGAAATGCATACAACTGTATATTATGGCTTATATCAAACCGTTTAAACCATGTCGACCCCTCTTAAGTGCCAGTTGAGAGGAATTGTAGATAACTTCTATAACTCAAACTTTGGATAAGTCGAATATTTTTGGGGTCCTCTGGGACTTCGAGTTATCGAAGTTCAACTGTGTGTGTTTGTGTGTGTGTGTGTATATATATATATATATATATATATATATATATATATATATATATATATATACAGTCAAACCTGTCTATCCCAAACCTGCTTATCTTGAAAACCTGTCTATGTCAAATTTTTTCAATTTCCCTACATTTTCAATAAAAATTTAACGTATTTTCCAAACCTATCTCAAATTATTTTTTCCCAAACCTGTCTATCTCGAATTTTTGTAAGAAACACAACATTCCAGTTTAGAGCCTTATTGCGTTGACAACCGCACAAGTTCCCATTTCCAGGAATTACACTTCTAGTTTTCTCTCTCGGAGGGTTATTTGGTCAGGGAATGGGTGGGAATTGTACCAAAACCGGGTTCTCTGTTCTGGAATAATAGGGAATCAGGATTGAAGAGGGGGAATAGGAGACGGGAAAAATTTCTCTTTGGAAATAGAACTGGTTCAGTCTATAGCCTAATGACTAAAGTGTCATCTCGTATCTAGCTGCCTCAATTTTAGAGGTAAAAATGGCAGGTGTTAAAAGAAAATTGAATGTTTTAACCATCGAAAAAAATGGAAATTCTGTCATTTTTGAAGGAAAAGCCTTCTATGAAGAAAATCATAGTTGTCGCTAAATTTAGAATTCCACCCAGTACTATTTTCACTATCATGAAAAACAAAGATATCTTACAAAATAACTTCAAAAATGGCTGCAAAACAATGAAAAATAATCGTGCATGTAAATAAAACTAAAAGTACTTCAAAATTTCAATCTTTTGTATTGTGTAAAGAAATTTTCTTAGTCTATTTTCATAAAAGCTGTGTATCTCGAAACCTGTTTGTCTCGAATTTTTTTTTTAACTCCCAAGAGATTTGAAATAGACAGGTTTGACTGTATATGATTTATTATATTGTGTATTCTGCTTTCTTTTTTAGATGCTCTTAGGAACTCACTGCTGTACAGAAGTACCTGGTGAATTTATTTGGAAATCTGGTATATTAATCCAAGCCATGACTGAAGGCTTGTGGTTACTTTTGGAAGATATAGATTGTGCCCCTATGGATGTAATATCCTTACTTGTTCCTGTAGTTCAGTCTGGAACCATTATTCTCCCTGGACATGCTAACCCAATTAAAGCTGCTGCTGGATTCCAGTTGTTTGCTACACAGAGGTTGGTAGATTTATTTACTCTATCTAACATGTTGCTACATACATGGTTTCTGTGCACCTGGAAAGTCATGGAAAATCATGGATTTAGACAATGGATTAATTTTGTCATGGAAAGTCTTGATTTTTCAAGTAAAATGAGTAAAGTCATGGATCTGCTAAACCAGTGGTGCACAAACTTTTTTCGACTGCGACCCCTTTTGTAGAGAGAAAATTTGTGGTGACCCCTAGAGATAAATGTTCACAAATAAGATGTACATTTTGCGCATTTCTTTCATTTCATCGAATAAAAACATCATCATATTTGACTCATATTAATTTTATTTATAATTTTAAGAAAATACTTTTTGTATAACACATCAGTAAATTGCCCTTTAATGAGATGTATGTGGCTGCAAGTTTCTAATTATCTCATCGATGCATGGATGTATGTTGCTAATTGTAATTAGCATATCATCTTCAGGGTTTAAACGCGAGCGGTATTTAGTTTTTATTGAAACTAGTTTGCTAAATCCAGTTTCACATAAATACGTTGATGCAAATTGTATTAACACTCTGATGGCATTCTTGCATAAAATGGGATATTGTTTTTCCACGGATAGCCAAAATTTTGGGCAAGGCTGAGTCTTAAATTGATTTCGAAGATTTTAATCACTAATTAGATCTATCAATTGCTCTTTTTCACTAATTTGAAAAGTTGAACTGCATATGTCAAAGGAAAATGGATCACGAATCCAACCAAGATCGTTTTTAAGAAAATCCTCGAATCTTCTCAAAAAATTTTTCTTTAACTTTTCAGTGACGGCTCTTCACTCTTTATATGCACACTGTATGGTATGCAGTAGGCAGGGATAATGCATTTCACAAAAATTTGGCGACCCCCCCCAAAAATTCTGGCGACCCCTAGTTTGAGCACCACTGCACTAAACTACCGATTAAAAAAAAGCATTGAATTGTTTAATTCTATTTTTACTTCTCATCTGACTGAAGTTACTGAGTTTGGTATTTATGTATTATCCTATTGACCATATTGCCAAGTAAAATTTGTTCACCAAGGAAACTCAAAGCAAGAAAGCTTAATGGGTGGGTAAATATATATTATTCTGGTTTTTTCTTAAATTGTAGATTAAAATTTTATTAATATAATAATAATTATTTTTTAATAAAAATTAGTTAAGATTTTTGCACAAAATATAAGTTTTTCTCTAGGGATATTGTATATGAACATTATAGGGTTATATTTGGCTATTATTCATGGTCACCTGGATAATACCAAAGTACCCTGAATTCAAATTGTAAACATTTTGATTGAAAAATTGCTATATGATTAAACTTAGGTATGTAGATACAATTTATTTTTATGTATGTGAGTTTATTAACACTTATAAAGTAAGTTTATAGTTTTTTTATGATAAAATTCCTGTAATTTCTGTAAAAGCATATATTTATTTGTATGTACACCAGAAGTTTTATTTATATATACTTTAACGAAAGCTTTTTAAAGTCATGGAAAATGATCTGCTAAATCAGGGAAAGTCAGGGATTTGAAAAATTTTATTTTGGCAGATACCCTGTACATAGGAAGTAAATTGTCACAAATCAATAAGATTTTGGGAAAACACCTGTTAACTTTAAACTAATAATTGAAAATTTACTGATTTTTTGCAAATTCCAAAATTTAATTTTATTATAATATGTTAATAGAGTACTTGCTGTATTCTTATGCTTAATCACAGTAAGTCTGCATATTTATAACTATGTTTGAGAGATTATCCTTTTATGCATAAAGATAATGTCATTAATAAATATTTTCCAACTTTTATGCAGATTATTTGTAAAATTTAAGTTTATTATTTTTTGATTCAGTTTTATAGAATATGGATGGACCTAGAATTTTTTGGTTTTGGTTCTGTGAAAATCAAATTAAAAATTTCAGACAGAGAACAGTAGATTTTAAGTAGTATATAAAAATTCAAAAATCTATTTCATTTCAGCAGAAATTTACATATTGGATAATGAAAAGTTTTTTCAACAAATCTGTACAATTGCTTGCATATGCAGATGATATTGATGTTATAGCCCGGACATTAGATGCACTAAAACAAGCATTTATTTCTCTGGAAACTGAGTCCAAAAAGATAAATTTGAGCATTAATTAAACTAAAACCAAATATATGCCTTGTTTAAAATCAGAATATAATCACTCCTTCTTAGAAATAGGCAGTTATAGATTTGAGACCGTAAAGCAGTTTATATACCTAGATTCGGAAATTAATACTCAAAATAATATATCTGTTGAAATTCATAGCAGAATTACTGCTGCTAATCGATGTTTTGTTTTATTAAAGAAATATTTAAAGTCTAAGTACATTAAAAGAGAGACTAAAATAATATTGTTTAAATGTCTAATAAGACCTGTTTTGACCTGTTTTGCTGAAAATTGGGCATTGACAGAAAGAGACAAGGAAACCCTAGCAGTTTTTGAGAGAAAAATATTGAGAATTATTTTTGGGGGAATTAATGCAAATGGTATATGGAGAAGAAGAACAAATATTGAATTATACAGAACATATAAAAACCCAGATATAATTAATTTTATTAGCTTACAAAGATTAAAATGGGACGGACACCTAGTTCGACTTAATGACAGTAGATCCACAAAAAATGTTTTTATGGCCAAACCAATAAGAACCCGAATGAGAGGACGACCAAAACTTAGATGGTTAGACTGCATTGAGAGAGACATAAGATCCTTGAAAATTTCAAATTGGAAATCCAGAGCCAAAGATAGGACTGCCTGGTATGGAATTCTAGAGAAGGCTAAGGCCCATCCTGGGCTGTCATGCCACTGAGGAAGAAAGGATAATGAAAAGTTTATTAATATGCATAATATGAAAGTTTTAAAGATATTACATTCTTCTACAAGAGACTTTATTCTAATACAAAATTGTCAATGGTTTAATAAATCGTTTAAAATATCATTGATGAAATTTTAATATTGCTCCAGAATATCATTTTAGATTTTTAGCTTTACTCTTTTAAAAATACTGACTGAAGAAAATATAATTCTTATAAAGTTATTATACAGTAATATTACAAAATTTGAGATTATAACTGGAATGAAACTAAAACCAAAATTTTCTGTGATGTTATATATTGTTTGATCTATGTTTTTTTATTATTTATAGCTCATTAAGTAATGTTGAAATCATGATCTAACACATAGTATACATAATTATAATCATTGTTAGTTATAATGAATTATATGTATTTTTTATATTTTAGACTTGTTAAAGGCTTTGAAGGGTCTTATGCAGAATTTAGAAGCCATACACAGATCATTGAAAAACAGTTTAGAAAAATTTTAATGGATCCTTTCTCAAAAGAAGAATTAAGACGAGTATGTTTTTTTTTTTTTTTCCCATCATAAAATATCAAATGCATTTAAAACATTCCTCTCTTTTTCTTCATTTTTAAATACATGCATTAATGCATATTTATTTCTTAGTTGATATCCGTATTTTATAATTATACATTAATTATATATTTTAGTTTTATGTATAAGATATGTTTCGAAGGTGCAAACACATCTTAATGCTAGATCATTAAATAAATTGATGTTCATCTGTCCCTTATTCTACTTAAAAATTATAAATTAAAACTGTTTCAGCTAGTTTCAATTATTTCAATTTGTTTCAATTATAAATTTTGGGGATTTCGTCAGTGGGCAACAAAATTTTACTGGTAGGATGCAGTTTTGTCACTTATGTATTGATAAATGTTTACTAATTCAGGGTTAACTAATTAAAAAAAACGTTTTTATTTATTTTATTATAATGTCTTTTACAAAGGATTATAAGGAAATGCTTATTTATCAAGACTTTATTGGCTTATCAGGAATTATATTCATGCATATGCTTTGATTGTATTATTAATTATATTTTTACACTCACTTTATAAAAACAATTTTCCATAAATTAAATATAGTAAAATTTGTGTATATAGTCTTCGGAAATTTACAAGTGACTATATACTGGGGACAAAAGATCACAAAATTTTTTTTCTTTTAGTTTAGTTTGTTTATCATGATTATTTGAATTGTTTCATACACATTATATTAAATGTAATTTCTTTTAAATATTGCAGGTGATTATTTCTAAATGGCCTCGCATGGAACGTGTATGTGATAAAATTCTAGATGTTTACTCATTGTTTTCCACTGATCTTAATACTGATAAAAATATTGTTGATGAATCAGCTAATGAACCTTTTAATTTATATTGCCATCATGGAAGACTAGTGTCTACTAGGTGAGTATGGTGTCATCATATAAAATTAATTTATTTACATATATGCCTTTGATAATATTCTAAATTTTTTACAATTTTCTAAGTAGGTTTTGCTCTAAAATACAAGTTTCAAATTAAATGGTTGATTGGGTTGATTTCCATGTTAATTTAAAATTTATTAATTGTTTTATGTTTATTTTCATTTTTAGAGATTTATTCAAATTTTGTGGAAGAATAGCAGGAAAGTTTGACTCTAAGAAAGATGCATCAGAAACGGTTTTCTTAAATGCTTTGGAATGTTTTTGTGATAGCATACCAGAAATGAGTACAAGATTAACAGCTGCTGAAAGTATTGGTGTAAAATTTAATATCTCAAATGCAAAGGTATATTTGAATGTTTAATTTCTTTCAAATTAAATTTTAAATGATTTTATTTGAGCACAGAATGGATCACATAGTACTCTATACATAAAATATCTCAATATACTCAGTCCAGTCATTTATGACCACCTGCCAAAATCCAGAAGAAGCACCTTTTGCAGAACAGCCATGCGAGACATGCAATGAAAGAGTTATCCTAATTTCCTGCCTATAATCCGCATGTGTGAATTTCGTGATATTTTCAGAGAAAAATATTGTATAATCCGCAGATTAAATTTCCACTTTAATTTCATGTGATTCAAGGCATGTGGAAAAAGAAGTGTTTTATCTTTTAGTGTTAAAAAATTAAATTTAAACTTTTTCTTAATGATAGCATTTTCTTTAAATAAAAAAAATTAACAAAGTAAAAATTTGGATAGACTTAGTAAGAATATATTTTAAAAATTTACATTAATTAGAACAGAAAGAATGATACAAATCACATGTTAAAACAAATATTTAAATAAAAAAGATGTTAAAATTTAGAATTCTTAAATTCTTTTTTTATTTTAATTTAATATGGTTATTTGCAATTTGTGTTAAAATTTTAAACTGGTAGTTATGGCACCATCTGGCGAGCTGAAAGTAAAAAATCAAATGGAGAATGCAGCAAAGTGCCACCATTCCTGATTATATAAGTGTTATTTCTTGATAGAAATAAATATAGAAAATGGAAAATATTAATTTAATCTGAAACTTTTATCCAAACCACTGTGTCCTTGACAGAAAAGGATTTTTATCCTGATAAAAGAAAAAAAAAGTTGTAAATATGAGCATGTGCTGCCATGTATTGTTCTTTAGGAAAGATAAATTTGTAAATTTTTTTACAAAAATAATTTTTAACAGCAGATAATCCGCGGTGGCATATAATACACATTAGAAAAAAATTTAAAGTTTTCTAATGTATAATCTGCGGTTTGTATGCAGGAAATTAGGGTAATTAGGTTTCTGAAGGTATTCACTGGAATGTTGAGTCACTCTGACTCCAGTGCTGTGGTCAGCTATGCTAGGTTACACAGGTGAGGTCCATGGTGCAAACAACCTGATCAAGGTGTTCCCACAGATTCTCAGTTGGGTTCAAATCTGGGGAATTTGCTGGACATGGGAGCATGGTAAACTCATCCTGGTGCTGTTTGAACCATGCACATACACTAAAAGTTTAATGATACATCCCATTGTCCTGCTGGCAGATGCCCTCATCCTGAAGAAGAACAATTCACATGTAGTCATGAACATGGTCTGCAAGGATTGATGCATATTTGTGTTGATCTGTCATGCCTTTCACAATGACCAGTGAACCGAAAGAATACCACAAAAACATTCTCCAGACCATAATGCTCCCCATCATGCTTCGGCTCTTCCGGCAATGGTTGCAGGATGTTTGCTTTGAAATATTTCACGCTGTATACATTAACGTGCATCTCTCCAAAGGAGCATAAAATATGATTCATTGGAAAAAGCCACCTGTCTCCACTCAGTGGAAGTCCAGTTGCAATACTGGCATGGAAGTTCCAGCCCTTGTCACCGAAGAACAGAAGTTTGCATACGTGTATTAGCAAGGCATCTGTTGTGGAAGCCCATATGCAGCAAAGTTCACTGTATATTGTAATTGTGGAGACACAATTGGTAGCCCCTTAGTTCATTTCTTAACGGTCGCACATTTATCTGTTCGAACACATTTCTGCAGCCATCATTCACCTGTTCCATCAAGAGCCTGTGATGCCACATCCCTGATTTTGGATAGTGCCATTTTACCATGACGATCTGTAAACAGTTTAAAAAATTAGCCCTTCTGAAATTGCTTCCACCCTTGGCCTGAAAACTAATGATCACACTCATTTGGATATTAGACATATCTCTGTGTTTCTACATGGCTGCAAGAACGGAAATTTTTTCTGAATGCCTATGCACACTTTATATATTCACCAAATTTGGTGATGACATGTGCCTTCCGCGATTGGTTAAGCTGGCATCAAAAGTAGGCGGTGGTCACATTAATATGACTGGACTCTGAATGTACTTCCTTGTATATACAGCAATGGCTCTTAAAGCTTGTGCCTCAGCATCCTATGAATCTCTAACTTCATACGGAGAGTGTCTGTGAGATATTACATAATTTTATGAATAATTTTAATTTAATAAGCTTACTAAATCAAAGTAAGTGGCATGCATAAGCTCCATATGAACATAATATACTACATACATTTTGTTCATTTATAAGTAGATGTGGGTTGCACGTAATGTCAACATGGAACTACAGACTCAATACAAGATATTACTTAATTTTATTTACACCTTTAAATAATTTCAATGGCTGAAACATTAAACTTAGCTTGTACAAAGAAAGTCGTATGTACAACCTTTGTTAAGGGTTGTATCTTTATATATAAATAGATGTTGACTGTGTGGGATTTTTGTTTGGGACCATTACTTCAGTATTCATTGAAATAGAACTGAGTTTAATCATCAGTAACAATGTATTGTAGTAATTTGGTAAAATTTTCAAAGTATTTTTTCTCAAATGAAAAAAACAGTAAGTGTTGTAAAGAATAAAAATCTCCCTGATTATTAAAGTTTATTGAATTTTTATATTACCTAAAGAAGAATTTACTTATGTGCAATTTACTCAAAAATTTTTACTGTTTCGCAAGAAAGTATTATTAGAATTTTACATAGGGAGCCAAAAGTAAAAAAAAAATTTTGAAAACTTCTGATTGAGAGAATATGCAGAGAAATCACTCTAATTTTTAAAAAAATGGATCTTGAGGCTTTGGCAAATATTTGCATTTTAAACATCTTTGAAATTCCAAAAAAATATTTATTATATCTATGTATCAGTATAACAAAAAAAATGCACTGGGTTGATGGATAAAATTCATTTTATATTATATATATCAGAACTATAGCTACAAAATATAGAGACAAATTTATTAACTGGAAGAGGTACTTAACCTAAAAATATAATTTTCTACATGCAGATATAATTTTAAATAAGCAGATTACTTATTAAATGTGCACAAATAAATGAGTTTTATAATATGAAGAATGATACCAATGTGTGTTCTAGGCCAGCAGTTGGCAAACTTTAGAATTTCAAGGACCACTACATATATAATTTTTATTTGGCAGACCTCTAATTATATGAATTTAAAATAAAAAGGCAGTAAAAATATTTATAGAATAATAATCAGAAACTTTTATTATATTAATCCAAAAGGCACATGTTAAAGGTAAAAAAGTTATATCATAATTAAAAAAACTTATGCATTACACATCTTTAGTGTGATATATACTCTTAATTAATGACCATTCGTATGTGGTCTTTTGGCTCTTACTACATCACAGCAAGGCAGAGAGCTCATTTATTTAAGCCGAAGGTGATATTGAGTTTTAATTGGTGTGACAAATAACAATGTTAAAAAACTTAATTGCATGGGCATATTAACCTGTCAAATAGCATTTACTGCATAATTTGCAAGAAATTGAATTTACCATGAAAATATGTCTTTATTAATGTTCTGCAACAATTTTTTTTTTTTTTTTTTTTTTTTTTTTTTTTTCAGGCCAAGTTTCATTGCCAAAAAAGTAAACCAACCATTCATATAACCAAAAATGAAATAACAATTGGAAGAGTCTCATTTCCTAGGCCTCCTGAAGAATTGAAACTGGGAAGGTGAGATCTTATTTTCTTCTAAAATTTCATGTGTAATTTTCTTTTGAGTTAGCATTTAATTAAGAAAAAGTTAGAAAAAAAACCATTTTGCCCCTCCTTTTTTTGTGTGTAATGATTCTATTAACCCTTTTGCACCTACTGTCACAAATACGTGCCAGCAAGAAACGCACTCACTTCCCGGCCGACACACTGGCGTGCCAAAGCGTTTTCTCATTCACCCCCGACTGTCACATATGTGTGCCAGCGTTGTGGAACATTTAAAATACTATAAGCTTTGACACAAGATGGCATTGTATGTCCATATGGATTTAGATACATGTAGATTTGACCTTGTACTCAATAGGAGAGTAGTATGATACACACAGAAGTGGTTTTTGATTATATAAACACGAGGGAAAAGGAATGTTTCCGATTGACATGTTTTATGACGGCTCTTTAAATTCCTACGTGGTGTTTGTTTATGGAAGCAGGGGAGTTTTATTTTTGCTAAAGCGTTGTGTATTTTGGTTTGAAGTCCAGTGTTTAGTACAGAATTAGATCTGACAGACTTGATTTTTTCTTCTTTTTTTTGTTAGATTTTCGAAGCGTCGAAAGTGTTTAACTGAGCTTGAAATAGCTGGAATGACGCGAAATATTTCAGATTTTGATTCTGAAACAGATTAGAATATTAGTAATAGTGACACTATAATGTATTCTGATTGTTCTTTATGTTCATAATGGATCTAGTGATTTTAATGGTAGGAGCACATTTCTGACAAAGAAATTGAGGATGTTTCGTTTTTTCACATTCCGGAAAAATCCCCCAAAACGGCAAATGAGTTACTACGAGTGCAAGGACTGTCACGTAGGTTTGTTTGTAGATCCCTGTTTTTAAAATTTTTCATACAAAAAAAGTTTAAATAACATAGTATTCAGTTTTGCGGTGTTAAAAGCCATTAAAAACTAAGTAAAAAATGAAAAAAAAGTAGTGTAAAATATATATTTAAGTAAGAAATAGGTTAAATAAATAAAGTATCTATAAACATATAAATCACATTCCGTTTAAATACTTTACGCTGCATTATTAAATAATGCGTTGCTACTTCGTTAATTTCATGAATTAGGCTTAATAGCAAAAAACCCTCCGGCCCAGGATACTCACTCTCAAAAGTGACTGCCGGCCTCAGAGATAAGCGTGCGTTTGTGCTTCTCGTTGTGAAAGGGTTAAAAAATAATTTTTCTGAACATTTTTCAACTTTTACGTTTTTAGGTTTTCTTGCATAATTTTTTGTTTTTTGCTGTCTTGTTTAGTGAAGTACCGTTTTCTGTACTTTTTGGCTATTTTTTCTTAATTTTATTATTTCCAATTTTTTTTTTGGTATTGTATCATTCTGCTACTTTGCTCTCATTTATTTTATACTTTGCTTAATGTTTTGTCTTGTTTTATGTTTATAAAAATTAAAAAACTGAAAAAATGCTTAATAAAAAATTTTAAAAATTTATAAAATACAAAAATATATCTTCTTGTTAGTGCTGCCACTTTTTGTTTATTTTTATTAATTGCTGTACCAAGTTGCTACAGTTTTAGTCCCTGTAAAATTTTATTGTGTTATTTTTTATTATTTCTGAGCTTCATGTTGTTGAATCCATGCATTGTTGTTAACCATACCTATTGGTCATAGTCAAGGTTCTAGTCTAATTATCCCCTAATTAGACAATGTGTTGGTTACTAATAATTTTTTATGAGAACGTACTCACCTCCTTACTTCTTTCTCAACTGTAGTGTATTAAATTTTTGTTTGGTTTAATTTTTGCCTAGTGGCTTAAATTTATGTTTTGATCTGCTTACGTTCGGAGGTAAAGTGAAGACCTTACACTTCGCTAGGTACTCCGTTAAACCCAATTACCTTGACCTTGACCATTTTTCAACTTTAGAATGCTGGAAAATTTGCTTCTATCAAGAACACTGAAAGTGTTTGTTTTCTGATTGCTTATTAAAAATTAGATCCACTAGACCATAGTTTTTTCACATTTTTATATGTATTAAAAACTAATAGAAGAGATTACCAGAATATTGAACAAATGAGTGTTTTCTAATCCCTATAATTTTCATTTATATTTTTACAGAGACCAGCAGTCTGTATTTGCACATACCAGGCATGCTTCCTCACTGTTAGAAAAGATTGTTGCTGCTGTTGCTATGAAAGAGCCAGTGCTTCTTGTTGGTGAAACAGGCACTGGTAAAACGTCAGCTATTCAGTACCTTGCCGATTTGACTAGTAAGTTCAATTTTTTAAGTTAATTTTTAAGGTTTTGGATTTTTGAATCTGAGTTTAATTGCATGATAGTTTTATATACTTGTAGAGCTGTAGTTGCCCAGTGGGTAAAAGCATGAAACTCATACAGAGGGTTATGAGTTTGAGGCCCAAGCCAGCCAAAGATTGCTGTGTTCATTAACAGCAGCTGAGGCATGTAAAATAGCTTCATGGCTACAATGCCCTCCAAGAATGATACCTTTTGAGGTGACAAACCAAGCTTTGACAGTAGGGTAGGGGACCTTTTACTTGGTCCCATCTTCTAAATTATGTAGACCTACTTTGACCTAAAAAGTTTTCTTTTTTTTTACCATAACAGTGATCATCAAAATGAAATATGTAATCCTTCATTTTAAACTGAAGTAGACTCTGACTTATCCAAGTGACATTAGTGACAATAACATACTTGTCAATTGGTATATATTGCCAATACATTGTATGGATTTGTATGTTTTGTGATAAATTGCATGATTTTCAACAGTTTTTATGTACACTTTAACAATGGGATTGTTAGATTTCAAAATGCAGTTGACTCTAAATATCAAAGTTATCAGGAGAAAGAAAAATATTTTAACTAACCAAAGTTTAAGACATAAAAGAAAAAATGCATTAAATTATTTGATGATGAGTTATTTGACAGCTGTGGAGAAACATGCTATGAAATCATTATAAAACAGTAAAGCAAAATACCAATGTGATAAATTCATAAATTAATAATATTAGAAGTAGTAAAAATATTATTAGTACATCTTATGGATAAAATTAAGAAAAATATTTGAACTAACCAAAGCTTAAGACATAAAAGAAAAAATGCATTAAATTATTTGATACTGAGTTATTTGACAGCTGGGGAGAAACATGTTATGAAATCATTATAACAGTAAAGCAAAATACCAATGTGATAAATTCATAAATTTGTCATTAAAATAATACAAGCAGTAAAAATATTATTAGTTCATCTAACAGATAAAATTAATTTTTTTTAAATCATAACTGAATTAATAATGAGTTACTAAATAATTGTTTTATTTTAGGTTGGGAATCGTTAATCTTTAGAGTAAAATTATCTATACTTTTGACATGTTTTACTGTCATTCAGTTCAACAAGGACGATATTGCATTATTAGCATCAGCAATCACTACCAGTTTTTTATCTGTAGCTTTTGAAAGATTCTCTTTCTTACCTGTATATTCTTCAGCTGTTATTTCTGGAATTTATATAATTGTAAATTCTATTGATTTTTTCATAAATAGTTGTATTGTAGCATAAAATTCATTATTTAAAAATATATCTACCTCTTTCAAAAAGTAAAGAAGTAATAAATATGCTTGTTAGACAATAACCAGAAAAAGTTAAGGAAATGGTATTTCAAGAAGCATTAAACATTATTTCTGTATCTTTCAATAAGTTCGAAAATTTCATACATTTTTGTCATGTTGTCTCTTTTAGGCTTCATAATTTTAGAGATGTTCTTAAGAAGGGCAAAAATATCTGAGATATTGAATTTATTGCTTATACTTTTGATACTAGAGATGCTTCTGATGGTTAAATAACCTCATTTTGCCAATCTATTAAATTTTACAATGCTAAAATCAAATTTTTTCTTATAATTTTATCTTATTTTCCAAAATTCTTATTAAATTTCATTTTATTTTTACCAAAATCCTTAAATCTGATGCTATTTTTCCATTCAGTTGCTATTCTGAGCCTTCGAACACGTTTGTTGATTCCCACGTAGCATTCAATACGGACTGCCTACTTTTTCGATATTTTTGTAATATCGCCCCCCTCAAACTTTTAGACCTTTTGAATATTAGGCCCCTCCCCCTCATAATTTTATATTCTACCAAAACTATAAAAATTTTTAAGATCAAAGCACGAGAACTAAAAAATCAGGGCTTATTTCGCCCCCCTAATTAGGAGCTTAGTCTCTGCCCCCTTACTCACGGAGAAATTTTACTGGTAGATTCCCAGGATCCGATTTACGATTCGGATCGGGTTTTTCAATGTTATACTACGTTTTACTCATATGTTACTGTATTCTACTCATATTTAATCGCATTTACTCATTTTTAACTCTATTTAATCGCATTTATGTCATATTTAATCATTATTATCATATTATTTTTTAGCCTTTTTTAAATCATTAATCATTTATTATTAATTTGCTTAACTTTTATTTTTTTTATAATATATTTAATGGAACTGGTATCTATATCACATGTTTTATTCATCAAGAACCGCTCCCTTTACCAATTTCACATCTTACTTAATGGAGATATGCCCTCATGGGCCAGGGACTCCGACAAATACCATGAAATTGAGCTGGTGGGGTATCTTTCAAAACACATATAGATGCCACATACTCAACTGAAATATTCATTCATTTTAGTATTTAAAAAAAAAAAAAATATTGTATACAGAAGCTCTTTGACGCTTTGAGATTAGTGGAGTCAACTTCAAGATTGTGGGGAAAAAATTATTGAATTATGTTAATGCAAATTTGGATCAACTTTGGATTCAAGATATTGAGAATCAACTGGATAGGAAATAAACCTCTTGAAAATTATAAAATGTAAATATGCAAAAAAGGAGATTTATATTACTTGTAGAGTAAAATCTCTTTGGATTGCTTACTTATAGAATTGTCAGTCTAAAATTCAACACTTTTAATATTTCATTTTGATTTTATCTAATCACAATTTCTATGTTGTTGATCATTTGTATACCTAAAAATCATGCATATGTGTTTATCTACAATCAATGTGTGTATTTTTAATCTTATTTATATGAAAGCATTATATATGTGAATTAAATTAATATAAAATAGTTTTGATAAAAAGAAATTATGTTGCAGAACATAAACTTACTGTGATAAATATGAGCCAGCAAAGTGACTCTGTGGATTTGATTGGAGGGTAAGTTATTTTTATGCATACATTTTTATTTGTAAATAAAGTTTTAAAATTCTCTTTATTTAAGAGTTTAAACAATTTTTCTCATTGCTTAAAAAGCTTTTTCTGTTTTTAAATGTTTCATTAGATGTAAATATAAAGTTTATTTTTATGTCACATATTTTTAGAATAAGGGAAATTTTATTTTTTTTTTAAACTATTTCAGAATGTTATAATTTATATACATGTATAGCTTCCCTTGGGAAAGAAAAATGTAGCAACCTATAAATCTGTGACTTAATTACTTGCATAAAATCCTGAAAGTATTAATCGAAACAATTATAATAATTGCATCCCAACTTATTATGTGTTATATATATAAGAAACTTTTTTATTAATTTCACATTCAGGAAAAAAAACGATTATCAAATAATCAATGAGAAATAGCAATTAAGAAAATTAAGCTATTATTAAAAAGTAATATATCAAGTATTTTCAGCAACTTATGAAGCCAAGCTAGTCTTAAACTATATTGTTATTGATTTTATACAAATGTTGATTGATTTTAATTTTGTTTTCTGTGACAAAACATTTCAGTTGAAAATGATGGATGTGAGAAATTTATCTTTGCTTGTTATCATAAACACTGTAGTTTATTTTTAAAGACACTATAATTTGTTTTATCAAAAATTGTGCAATTTCCAAAGAATAAATGTGCAGTGTTGTTTACAATTATATAACTGTAATAAACAACAAGATTTGAAATTTAAAGAAATGTTCCTTAAACCTAGAAAAGTTTTGATACCGTATATTCTAAGAAGAAAAACCTAGCTTAACAGAAGTATTATCTATCTATTTTGATTTACTATTATGTTGTTTCTGTGGAAAAAGTTCTTTATTAATTTCATTTCCTTTTTTCTTTCAGTTACAAACCTGTTGATCTTCTTTATGCTGTGCGTCCTCTTAAAGACAAATTTTTGGAGCTTTTCCCTCAGCAGGATGTTGTGAATGTTGATAAAAATAACAAATTTATGCAACATATTTCTGTAAGTTTTTAGTTTTCTTTAACTCCTAAGGGAGGTACTCTCTGTTTGCATGTATTTTTAAAACATAGATATATTTGATTATGAAAATGCATATGATAAAGTTTACAAAGCATGTATCAAGCCTGTACAGCCCAAAAAACTTGGCAAGTTGCATCCAGGCATGAAAGTTTTCCACTTTTAAGCAGAAATCTGCTTTTTTTTTTTAAAAGTCTTTAGGACTATTTCTGAGATCAATGCAAATCCATCGAGAAATCATGATTGAAAAATTGGGGGGGGGGTTGCAATCCTGGTCAAAATCAGTATCTTCTACCGCGTATTTTCCCTGAGATGCACACTGGCGGTCATATGACTACGCATACTGATTCACTTCCATTCCAATTGGCTCAACGTACTATAGCAATTACGTACTATATATTGCATGTACCAAACCAACAAACCATATCAGCAATTATTGAATATTTGGCTGCTCCAAATACTAACAACCAATCATTCTAAATTATTAGGCAGACTCCTCAAAAACTACGGTTTATCCTTTAAATTGTTAGTTTCACTTCTACAAAAACACTATCCTCCTCCAAATATGCCTTTTGGCTGCTACGAAAATTCGTTCTCCTACTACAAATTTTGTTTTACTGCTCTTAAAATTGCTCGAAAATGCTTGAAGGAGCGCAACATTCATGTATGTAGTACTGAATCATATTGTGAAAAAGAGTTATGTAAGAGAAAATGTAATCATCATCTGGGGAAGTTCAGCTTTTTTGTCATTGTCTACTTTCATGCCTGGTTGCATCAGGACAGCATTTTATTTTGGTATCCTAACATCCAGTATAGCAGAAAATTAAAAATAGTACCTTATAGATTTTGGTATTATTCTTCAAATATTAAAAATAAAATAGTTAAAATCTTATATTATAAATTGTGTTCTTGATTTAATTTGGATAACTTGAAAAGTAAAGATTAAAAAGTAGAATGTAAATTGAGAAAATTTTGAGAAACTTTATGGGCAATAAGTTTTTATCAATTATATACATAATCTATTATTACAAAGTAATTGTTAGTGAATTAGTGTTAATGGATTATTTGGTAATGCACTTATATTCATGTTTAAAAAAATGTTTTCTATGTCTGATAAAATATATTGAGTATGAATTTTTTTTACAGAATACCTTTTACAAGAAAAAGTATGAGTTTGTTGCTGAACTAATGTTGCATGCTCAAGCAAAAATTCTAAACCTTTTAATGGAAAGTAAGTTAAAATATTTCATTTTATCAGCATATTTAGGAGAACAAATGAAGATATGTATTGTGTTTAAATATGGAACTTTATTGGGATGAATGTTTATTTTCAAACTTTAAAATGACTCTAAAATATATGTAAAGTCTACATGTATTCAATTAATAACTAATTTTATAATACATGTAGTCCTACTGTCTATCTCAATTTAAGAAATAGTGACTTGATATATTTAGGAATAAACGATTTTTATAGCTGCTTTTACTATAAAATTCTTTTCCTATAATTAAAACAGAATTTTTTGGCAATCCTTATCCACACAAGTGGCAGTGTACCAAGTGTGGAGACATTGTGTATGGACCCTCTTTGGCCTTAACTTAGGGAAACTGTCTGAAGAAGAATCTGAAGAATTTTTAAGTAAAGATAGTGTAACACTGCTCTGCTAATTCTCTGGGTTAAACCCAGCAATATCAGATTTTTTTTTTACCATTTCACTTACTTGCTAGGGCCAAACAATGGCCAAATGGTTAGGGTGCTGGCCTTCAGAACCAGAGTTCCATGGTTCAGCCAGGTGCTTAAAATCCTTAAAAAGTACGTATTTTGTAGATCCATTTTTAAGGTCCCTAATA
Organism: Pardosa pseudoannulata; assembly: GCA_032207245.1. Classification (NCBI taxonomy): domain Eukaryota; kingdom Metazoa; phylum Arthropoda; class Arachnida; order Araneae; family Lycosidae; genus Pardosa; species Pardosa pseudoannulata. The sequence continues at coordinate 59,016,476 of CM063497.1, forward strand.
AGTCCTTAAAAAGTGCTTAATTTTTTTTCGTAGCCTTAAAATTTATAAATTTTTCTGATTACTCAAAAAGTGCTTATTTTCCCCCAAATATCAGTTGCTGAATTTTTATTTCCCTTGGTAATTAATCGTCAATCCATTCAACAAAGCTAAAGATAAGAAAGAAGAGTTAGACCAATTAAAAAAATATATAGAAGAAAAGAAAAATGAACTTCAAAATTAGACATATTCTCCCCCTTCCTATATTTTTTGGTTCTCATCTTCTATTATGAATGGAAATAGTTCTTCAGTTACATTTTTAAAATAGCATTGATAATTTCTTGAATCTTGTTTTTAGTATGTCATAATTAAACCTTTTTTAGTGTAGATACTGCATCTTCTTTTCTCCCTGTGTGTGTGAATATTATATTTACCTGTTTATGATACAGAAGTACTTTTTATTATATTATTTTACATCTATGTTGCTGTAAAAATACTGTTGCTATGATGTGAAACTTGTTGATCTTCCACCACAGATACTACTTTCTTAACTTTACAAATATTTCAGATTTTTTTTTAGGGAGGGGGGGGACATTTGATCAATAAGGACTATTGCTGTTCTAAAATTTATGTTTGCAAAGAAAGATGTCTTAACATAAAGTATGAGATATTAACAATTGTGTGTAATAAAATTATTAAATTGATCTATATATATTATTTAATGTCATTTTACAAGTCATAAGGCTCATAGAAAGCTTCAGTTTTTAAGCTTTAGCTTTTCGATCAAAGTACAGTGAAAATTAAGGTGCTTAAAAAGTGCTTAAAAAGTGCTTAATTTTTTTTCTGTGGAAAGAGTCTGAACCTTGAGTTCGTATCCCACAGTAGCATGAATGGTTCGTAGCTGTTTGAAATTGGCTTTAAGCAGTATGTCCCATCAGCTCTCGTGTTGCAAAAAGTAGACCATAGCACTCCAAACCAAAACCAAAAACTTACTTGCTGGGGCAAATGTACAAATTACTGGATTTTCGAAAGTTAAAATCTTAAACTGTTTGAGCTTGTTTTTTGCAAAAACAAAATGAAATTTTTCTTCTTCTCTGTCAAGTTTTTGGCAAATACCACCAATGAGATCAGAATTTACAGTCTACAGCAAGAACAAATTCTTTTTGCAATTTTTAAATATGGACAAGTGGATACCCTATGGCGTCAGATTGGGCACATAAAGAAAAATGATGAATGAGATATTTTAGGTATAAGAAACTCTTGGATTTCATGTTATCAATTTTAACAATTGCACATAGTAATGCATAGACTGAACTAAGTTTTAGCCGTTTGTAGAAACTATTATATGATTTGGCTTTTTTAAATAATTTTTTTTGTATTAGTATGGTATAAGGTCATTCCATTGATTGTTAAACATGATAAGTTCCTGTAGGATTTTCGACTTTTTGGGGTTAGCAGGTCTGGTATTGTAATGCAATAAGAAAAGTTGCCAAATGAAAAATTTGAATAGCTGACTTCAATAGTTGTAGGTCTAACACTAAACAAGTATTCTAAAAGCACTAGTTGTTAACTTTATGTCTTTCCCATGTGTGAAGCATACCACAAAAATATTTCCCTAAAGATTTTGATGAATATTAACTTTTCATTTAATTTCTTTAATTATGTTTTTGTAAAATTTAAATATGTTTTACACACTGTCAGTTGGCAAATTATCAAGAATGTTCCATTTCCATTGTAGTAATTGGCATAAATAGTCAAGAATTTGCTATCAATTAAAAAGTCTGACTATTATTAATTCAAACTACTGTTATATAGTATGGGCTTCGATTTGGAGTAATCACATGCCATAATAGGCATACTAACTTTACTTAAAAATTTTTAACACTATACAGCCCTAAAAGTTCTGGAATACCTTATTTTAAATAACAAAATAATTTACCTTACAGCTCACAAATATCAGATAAATGCACTATGCTATATATGCAGTAACATCCAAGTAATCACAATTAATGCATTATTGTTGATTCTGTACACACTCAAACTGACTTCTAATGGCCTTTTATAGCTTTTCAGGTATATATATAGTACATTCTTAAAGATATTTGTTCTACACCAATCTCAAAATTTTTTTTTGTTTCCTAGCATTTTGGATTCTTTAATGAGCCAGTCCATTTTACCATCAAAAATTATCTTTCTGGAAGTTGTGTTTCTACAGATACAGTATTTGTACTACTATTCTAAAAACAATTGAATATTGTACTCAATAATATGTCTCTTCCATAAATAATGGAAATACAAGTACTCAACAAATAAATTTAGTTATTTTATTTTTCCTGTGATTAGTTGTATTGAATGTGGTATAGAAATATATTCTGTTTTGTAATATAAACTACATAAAGTTATATTATGCATATTCAGCAATCTTAAATTTTTAAATATATTTCAGAGGAAAATAAATCGGCCCCTCATTTGGAACAGATAAGTGCATGGAAAGACCTAGGTGAAGAAATCAAGACTCTGAAGCTCCAGATTAAAAAGTCAAAAAATACTCTTGTTTTTAAATTTATTGAGGTAAGTTTATAGGATTCTTTAGTTTAAGAGGTTTATATCATGCATTTCTCACAGAAGAAAAAAAGCAAACTATATTTTTACTTGTAAAAGTAGTCTATTCATTAAAATTCTTTAAACTTCATTTATGATATGAAAATCTGTGAATAAGCTGAGAAACTGAAACAACTGTAGCTAAGTTTTTGTGGAAACACCAACTTTTCATTTTTATACTGTTCATCAAATCAGATGTACTCTATTTTCAAGTAACATGACCTTGCACCATGCCCGTTACAAAGGCAAAATTTGGTAGGTCAGTGGGTTTTCTTGTGTAAAATTTATGTATGCATATATTTACAATAATTGTTCCGATATCTATTTTATTTTGCTGATAAGACTTACCAACTAAAGTTTTGGCACCAGATTTGGTTATTTGGCCACATTTAGCATGAAGGAATGCTTAAAGAATCTTCAATATCTTGAAATTTCCTGAAATGTCTTCAGGTCTATAAATATGGATCAGTCTGTTGCCTCCTAGCATTTTGTTAGCAAAATTCAGAGTTGAAAGACATGCTTCTTTGCCTTAAAACATTGTAGTGAATTGCTGCTAGCTGTATATTAGTATTTTTCTATGCTTTGTGCATTGAATTATGCCAGAGCATATTAAATTATTCTATGATAACTGATCTGAGCTTTTCTTTGTGGCCTGAACTGTACTGTGTTGTGAACTTTTTGCTAATAAAGCAGTCTTATGTTGTCTTATCCAAAGTCCATTCAATCACCTAACTCATAGTCGAACAATGGCCGAATGGTTAGGTTGCTGTCCTTCGGAACCGGAGTTCATGGGTTCGAATCACACTATAGCATGGCTGGGTTTCCACGGTCCTTAAAAGTCTTTAAGAACTCCTTAATTTTAGCTTTCATTTTTAAGGGCCCATAAAACTACTTAATTTTTGCCAAGGGTCCTTAAAAACTCCTTAATTTTTAAATTGGAACTTAATCAATTTTTCCATCGTCACGTGATTTCACATCAGTTTCCGCCATATTCTTCAAACTTTCTGGTTTTCTGAGTTTGGAATAAACTTGACCAAAACCATTTCTAAGAATGCCAGTACAGGTGATGTACTGGCCAAAGAATAAATTATTTGTTAATATTCATAACATTCTTTTACATTTTCTAGCTAAAAGTGCAGTATTAATAATAAAGAAAATCCTCAAATACATATATGCTTTCAGTGTATTACTGTAGTAACTCAAAATTCCTTTCCTTGATATCCTTAAAAAATTACTAAATACATTTTGTGTTTTAGTACTTTTTATAATCACAAGCTGGAAAACTTTTTTGACAAAACTTTTTTGAAACTTTTTCCTCCGGTATAATCAGCTAGTACACACACCACACACACACACACATATATATATATCAGAGTCATTTTTAAACCCTCAGAATGTACTGTTTATAATATTATATTTTATTCACAATTTACTTTTAATTTGATTTGTCAAATAACTGTAGACGTACATTTTCAAAATGTTTTTGTCAAATGGGTTTAACGTATTAATTTTTAGGCATTTTTAAAAACTTAGTTCTGAAATATTGTAGGGCATTTAGGGAACATGCCTTGTCTTGTTCATAATTATTAAAATATGTTCCTTGGGAAATAGGGTTTATGTCGCTATGTCGTGTATTTCAAGTAGGTCCTTATAAAAAGTTACTTTGGTCCTTAGAAAGACCTTAAAAAGTCCTTAATTTTTGTTCTGGATAAAGAGTGGGAACCCTGCATGGATGTTCGTAGCCATTCGGAATCGGCTTTACACAGTAGGTCCCGGTCTCATTAGCCCTCGTGTTGCAAAAAGTAGACCGTAGAACTCCAAAACCAAACCAAACCAAAAAACCTAACTCACAAGAGAAGTATGAAACTATATGCATTGCTTTGAGTATGTGTATTTTATTTTACTACATATATATATGTATTTTTTTTAATTAGGGGGCTTTAGTGAAAGCTATGAAAAAAGGTGATTGGTTATTGCTAGATGAAATTAATTTAGCTGAAGCAGAAACCTTAGAATGTCTATCTGGTATATTAGAAAAGGATGATAATACACTGTTTCTACTTGAAAAAGGGTAAGTTTTTAATATAAGAATTTTTTTGGTGTTGTGTGTGTAAGGTAATGGCTTTTAACTGGTTTCTTTACTATTCAATAAAAATTATTTAGTGTAACTTATTTTTTACAAAATTTTGTTTATTCGCAGGATATATAGTTGGGGTCTGCATGGTTTCTATATAGTTAAAAATTAATGTGAAATTAAGTACCGAATAGAAAAGTAATTTTAAACATTTAGTAATGGGAGTGCAAACTCTCCAGCTGCTAGAAATTTTCATTGATTATTCTTAAAAATATGAAATAATTTTTTAACAATGCATTCTAATATGCATAATTGTTTATTAAATATGTTTGAACAGATGTACTTAACTATTGTTTGCAAAGTATTTAGGTATTTTGGTTTGCCTTCTATTCTCTGTTATTCTATAATCAAATTATTCTTTTCTATTTCCTAAGATACCTTCATCTTTTTCAATTATGTTTTTTAAAGTATAATTTCTAGAATTTTAGCTATCATTTAAAAGTTGTTTAAATTTTGAGGGTGATTTGGGGTTACAAAACGTACATTTTATTAATAATTAGAACAAGCATGCATTGCAAACAGACATACATTAGCAAAATGGTTTTGTTAATGTATTTTTGTTTTATTTACTTTATAAAAGTAATATTTTTATCCCTAAATATAAACGTTAAAGCAATGCTACATTGTTGTGACTAAATATATGTTGCGAAATATTTAGACAGTGTGATTTTATTAAGTGCTATGGATTGATTGGGGACAAATGTAATTTCTATTTTGGAAGAAATTTTCACATTTTAATTATTGTGAAATGATGACTAGTGGAAATGAGAAAAATTTAAATTCTTTTTATAGTCTAAATCAAAATTAATAATTATCACCAGCTACAGGGCAACAGAAAAAGAAGTGACAATTAAAAAATAATTTGTCACTTGCAATTTTTTATTCCTCTATTAAAATTCCTGTAAATATACTCTTATGTGCTCTGAAACTCATGCTTTCAATTTCTTCTCACATTGAACATATATGATACAATCATTTCCTCTTTTCATCTCTGGAATGTCCCAAGATTACTGAACTACAGTCTTTGACCTTTCACTCTGACCATACTAATTTAGATTAGCGTTTTTGTATATTACATTCAATAATCACAGATTCTTCTAGCACAGCATTCATTTCTCTGATTTAGATAGATAACACTATATGTCACTAAAATGGAATGATTGCTTGTTGTAGAATTATGTATTAAATTTTCTGTTATGTAACAGTGATTAAAATCAAATTTCTTTTAAACATATGAGTATTCATATTTCTAGGAAAAATAAAATTAAAACATATGTAAAATGCAACAAGATTTGTTAGCTATCTCAATATGAGAGGTATTTTATACAATGATCATCGTATAAATTAATGTATTAAGTTTAAAATAAAAATATTAAGTAACCAGAAAAAGAACTTTTCTTCCAAACACAAAATATGGTTGTATTCTTTTTGATTTCATACTAAAAATGTGTATTTTTGTAATTTGGCATATTATGCATGCTTTTACAAGGAAGCTTTATTTATCTATTCTTTTATCTATTTTTATCTATTCTTTTATCGAAATTTCCTAATTTTGCCCTATATTTTACAATAGTCTTAAATTTAAGCTTAAGTTAAATTATTCTTGGAAGCTTTATTTATCTATTCTTTTATCGATTATAGTTTTTCTAAAAGTGTGGGTTTTAATAGATTTTTATTTTTTAATTTTATTTACATTTTATATTCTTCTTATGATTATATTATACAGTCAAGTTTGAGTTTTCAAAATTATGTAAACTCAAGATAATATCTTATGTATTTTTATTTTTTAATAACAGAAGTAAGGAGACAGTCACAAGACATCCTGATTTTCGCATATTTGCATGCATGAATCCTGCCACTGATGTTGGAAAGAAGGACCTACCTATTGGTATAAGAAATCGGTAAGATCCTGATAAAAGTTTTTAATGTCTATTGTTAAATTCAAAAACTCTTGTGGGGCTATAATTTGTGTATTAGATTATCTTATTTTCAGTTTATGTCATACAAAAATCTATTTTAAATGATTAATTAAGGGTTTATCAAGTATGCACTGCAATAATTGTAACATATTACACGTCTTTGACGTCACTGGGAATTTTAATATTAATGTTTGTGTTTTGTAATTTTAAATTTGGCAACAAGTGAGTTGGTCTATACATATAGTTTTTGTTTTGAGAGTAGCATTTTTTCCATGTTCGTATCATAAGTAATAAAACGTTATTAATGTATAAATATAAATATTAAATGTTAAGTAGTAATAAATAATGTGGTTGTGATAACAGTCAGCACGTCATTAGAGTCTTGAGCATTAGGAATACCAATCCATAATTGAGTTGAGTTTCGAAACCGGTATTCCACAATAATAGATTAATTTACTTATAATGGGAAAATTTTATATTGTCAGAGTGTCGAGCAACTGAGAGTTATCAAGGAATTTGACAATTCTGGAATATCAGGGAATTATCCTAAAAATTGTGAAATTAAAAAGAAATTTAGGGTATATTCTGTAAAAAAATTTTAAAAATTCTGCCAGTCAATATTAATTAGAAAAAACTCTCTATTTGCAAAACTTTTTTGCACTCTTTTAAAAATGTTTATTTAGTGCTAAATAAGCAGACAGCTCAGCACATTTTTCCCATTTTTTCACCCCTAGTTTCAGGGTGTTCATCATTCCTTTTCCCCATTGATTCCTTTTATTACATTTTTCTTTATCAACCTTTATAGAGTTATGAAATGGAGAACAGAATGGATCACAGTGTCTTTCCAATGTGTTAATAGCACTCTTGTTTTCGTAATATTTTTCTCCTCATTCTAGCTCCACACTTGGCCATCTCAAGCCCAAGGTAATTCTTACATGGGTCTTCTCTAGATGGCAAATTTTTGTGTTCAACCACTACTTAACCCTTTAAATTTCATGTATTTACAATACATTTGTCAGTCAATTTTGTTTTTAGTTTAAAAATTTTCAAAAATTGATAATTTTCCAAATTTTTAAAATCCAGCTTTTAACTGAGATGATTTGCTTCGAAGAATTTCTACCTACAGATATGTGTGGCCTTCAGAACCAGAGTTTGTGGGTTCGAATCCCACTATGGCATGGATGTTCGTAGCCGTTCGGAATCAGCTTTAAGCAGTAGGTTCCGGTCTCATTAGCCCTCGTGTGCAAAACAGTAGACCGTAGTGCTCCAAACCAAACCAAACCAAACCACTATGGCATGGAGGTTCGTAGCCGTTCAGAATCGGCTTTAAGCAGTAGGTCCTAGTCTCATTAGCCATCGTGTTGCAAAAAGTAGACCATAGCGCTCCAAAACCAAATCAAACCTACAGATATCTTATTTGATATTCAGGTGTCTAGATCTGTAGAACCAGACACTGGATATTTTCTGGATATCCATTTCTTTAGACATTGTCATTAGTAGTTAATTTATTGCCTCAGTATAGGATGTTTAATACATAAGCATCTAATACATATATCTATCAATATATAACATTTGTTCATATGTATACTTACGTAATTGCCTGTTTAGCTTATTTTGATTGTAGTCATAACGAGTTGATATGCAATATAAACACAATTTTTTAGAGCCACATTTTTAATTCTGTTTTGCCTCAAGAAAGATCTTACTGTGACTGGCAGAAATTGGGCATTAGCCAATTAGACGTTATATTTTAATTCACTGGGTGATGCCATCATAAATGCAGCATTAATTGTATAAATGATTATATAATTAATGCTGATTTATTCATAATTTAGCTAGGTAAAGTGGCACTTACTGATAGGTGGCTAGAAATTAGAGTTAAGAAAGAGAAATTTACTATATGATGGGGAAGCAGTGGTGTAGCAAAGGGGAGTGTGCAGTATAATATATCTCCCATTAAGATTGATGTATACATTTATTATATTAAGAATTGCTGGAGAAAGATTACATTATGGGTAATAGAATTGCCAAAAAATAATTGCAGAATGTAATTGGAACTTATTTATGTTGAAACATTACATATATATGTAAGGTGTAAAAAAGGATTAGTTGGAAATTACGTGAGTTATAAGCGATTTTAACAAGGGAACTCTTTTATAATAATAAAATAAATGAAAAAGACCCATGCTTGCGTAAGCTTTTGGGATCATCCAGTCAAGCAGAAAGATATTTGAAGTATTTGATGATTAAGTGATTTATGAGTCAGCACATGGACATGGAGCTGTCAACACAATCTACGTGTGTCTTCAACGAATAAATGAAAAGGGTGCAAGTTTTGCTTTTAAATGAAACGGTGATTTAATAAACTTATTATTATCAAGAAAGACTGTTTTGCATTCCCCTTAACACTGGACCATTTCATGCATATAGTTAATAAATTTCTTAACTATTTAACTCTTGATTAAAACTAATTTTGAAAACTATGTATTGATTGAATAAAAACATCAGTATTTACATTTATAAGGTAATTGAATAAAATATTGTGTACAAAAAAGTGTGCACATTTCTCTTTTTGAGAAGCTGTATCTTATATTAATATGCTGAAAAAATATTTAGCATAGAATTTAGAATTTATTTTGTTTTATCCTTTTTAATACAGATTTACTGAATTCTTTGTTGATGAAATTGAAGAAAAAAAAGATTTATGCCATGTGGTTCATGAATATCTTAAGTCTTTGACTCTGAATGTTTCTGTACTTGATGACATTGTTGAATTTTACCTATACATAAAGACAATAGCTTCTGAAAAGTTATGCGATGGTACAGGCAGCTATCCTCATTATAGGTAAGTTTTTAAAACTCAATCTAGTAAATTTAATCCCACCTCTATCTATCTATCTATATCTATATAAATAAGGCTTTTAAGTAGCATATTTGGTACTCATTTATTTTGCTTTTACTTTGATGTGTTATTATAATGAAAATTCTTTTACATGAATATCTTATGACGATAAAACTTATAATAAAAAATACTATTATTTAAATTAATGGTGTGATAGATTTTAAATACAGAATTTAAGTAGTTTTTAAAGTTTATTATATTATTGTAAGTGATGGAATAACTAAAAATGGTAACTATGGTTAGCATTTTGTGTTCTAGTCATAGTTTTTGTTTCCTTAACATTGTTTTAAAGATTTAAACTCTTTGTTATTCATTTAGTTTTCAAAATGTTTGTTGTTAATTTATACTGGTATTTTATTAATTTATTTTATGTTATGGATTTTACTATACCAGGGTTACCACAGTCCTTAAAAACTCCTTAATTTTAGCTTTCATTTTTAAGGGTCCTTAAAACTACTTAATTTTTGTCAAAGGTCCTTAAAAACGGCTTAATTTTTAAATTGGAATGCGATATATTTCTTCATCTACGAGATCCATAGTCTCATGTGCTTTCCTATCAGTTTTCTTTTATGTCAGCTGCCCTTTCCTAATAGCTAACAGTCATGCAGATTTTAATTAAACGAATCATGGGGGATGAGAGTTTGTAGATATTTCGGTTACTTATAGAAGTTTAATTTTCCTTGCATTTAATGCAATAGAAAAGTCTAAAACTTTCTCCTTTCCCAGGCAACGCTGGATATAATTAGCTAATATATATATATATATATATATATATATATATATATATATATATATATCAGTCTTTTTAAACCCTGAGAAAGTACTGTTTATAATATTGTTTTTATTCACAATTTATTTTTAGTTTGATCACTCAAAAAACTTTAGATGTACATTTTTCAAAATTAGGTGTTGTCAAATAGATTTATCTTATAGTAATTTTTAGACATTTTTAAAAACTTAATTCTGAAATATTGTAGGGCATTTATTGAACATGCCTTGTCTGGTTCATAATCATTAAAATATGTTCCTCATGAGATAGGGTTTATGCCGTTATGTCATATATTTCAAGTAAGTCCTTATAAAAAGTTGCTTTGGCCCTTAGAAAGTACTTAAAAAGTCCTTAATTTTTGTTCTGGAAAAAGAGCAAGAACCATGTTTATCATTTAAATTTTTATTTTTTAAAAATTAAATTTCTTCATCAGCTTTCCAGTTGGATAGCATTGCTGTAGAAGTATTTAGTTTTTCTTTACAAATTCTAAAATCCTGGGAATGTTTTATTATATTTAATATATTCTTTTTTTTTTCAGCTTAAGAACTCTCTGTCGTGCCTTGAAATATGCTTCAAAGAATCCCTGTCATAATGTACCTAGATCACTTTATGAGGTAGAAAATTATGTTTATTGTACTTCTATTGAAATTTACATTCAATAAGCAACACAAAATTGCTAATTATTTAATGGACTCTTTAATTTATGCAAAAATAAGTGGTTGGTTTTATTTTTCAGAACATTAGCATTTTACAAAATGCATATGAATTGCATAAATGGAAAAGATCAAATAGTTTATAATAGATCAAAGATATTAATTTTTTTTAAAGAGTTATAGATATGTAAATTCAATCTACCTTTATTCAGTTAGATTTGGTATTAAATAATTTCATACTACTAATAATAAAATATAGCCACAGTAGTAAAGGCAGCAATCTTGTAACCTGAGGGTAGTGGGGATGTAGCTTGACCCAACCAAATATCCACCATGTTCAGTAATGGTTCTGCTTGGACCCTGCTTATTAATTATGACCCATTTAGGGTTTAGACAGTCTTCAGCCTCGTTCCTCGATCAAGTGAAACTGCATATTATCCTTAATCATAGAGCAGTCACTTATTGTGACAGTGTCTTTTGGACCTGATGTAGGCTTTCGTACACAGGGGGATTAGTAAAAACAGCAAATTAAAATAAAGATCTTTTATTATTTACAAATACTTTTTAAAGATAGGAAACTACTGTAAAATAGTATAATATCCCCATTAATTAAAATATTAACTATTGGGAAATGCGTAAGTCATTCATTGTTGCATCTAAAAATTGAGGATTGTTGTATATAATTGTCTTATATATATTATATAAAGTTCATTCTAAATAGAAGCTAAGTCATAATATTGAAATTTGCATTAATACTTAAACTGTTAGTCTAAATAGAATTGTTGTGAATTTTTCTTCTGATTTGGAGTACTCCCACATCATAATCAGTAATCTAACTTTGTTTAAAAATTCTTATTTTCTTTCCACAATCCCAAAAGTTCTGAAATATGCAGTTTCCAAGCAACAAACACAAAATCATTCAGCTTATAGTCCACAAATATCTGCCAAATATTCTAAGCTAAGCAAATGATAACTTCCCATTTTCAAGTGCAATGAAACTGCTTTGCTTTGGAGCTCAAATTGTTTTGAATTGCAGCAGATGGCACACTCATTTGTTACTAAAGCAACACTGAATGACTGATGCTGATGGCCTATTTTTATTGGTTTTTAAGATGTAGTGCATTCTGGAAAATTCTTGCTCTATACCTTTCTGGAACTTTTTTACTTTTGTAAAATTTTGTTATTATATATTTCCAAAAGATGATATTCACTATGCATCTTGTTTTCTGTACTAAGCCAATCGATTTGATTGCTGCAGAACAATTAGTATTTAAGAAGTTGCAGTTAAGGTTGTTCCTTTACAAATCAAATGCACAATTTTTATTACTATGATAGATGATTATTGTTTATTATAATTTTGTAAGGTATGATTTTTGACTTATGCAGACATGCCAACATTCAAACACTTGCGTCAGGAGCAAAAGCGTGGTTTGAAATTTTAACATGCTAATTACAGATTATCCATAAGTACATATCTTATTGTTTTCTAAATTAAAATTAAATTTAAAATATTTACACAGTAGTAAATTGTAAAAGGTAAATTAAAATTTATGTATTTCAAAATGTATGAGCTCTTTTAGCTGTAACAACTTATTTTTCAGAACAGTGTTTCTTGTAGCAACATTGACCCTGATTAAAATATTTACATTTTTCTATCATCAAGGAGTATGTCTTTTTAATTTTGACATAAATACAGTTTGGATTTTCCGCACAGTACTAAAAACTCTTTAACATGCGTTATTACTGTGTGGAAAGAGAAATATTCAGCAGTATTTTTTTTACAAAACTTTGCATTTATTTGCTGAATTCTAATCTTTTAGCTGTTCAAAAGTTTTGTTATTTTCCGGAGCAATCTGGGAAGTTCCCAAAGTTATCAATTTTTCTCATTTTTCCAGAGTTACTGCAGCAAATCCAGAGTAGTTGGCATGTCTGCTTATGTTTGTTTTATATTTATGTCTTTATTTAATTTTTCTGTTTTTAGGCATTTTGTCTTAGTTTCTTATCACAACTGGACACTGCATCACATCCTTTAGTTACATCAGCCATTGCTAGCAAAATCCTTGGAAAGAATAAGATGTCAGTTTTAAAACAAAGTATCCCTGAACCAGGCAATGGTAAATATATCCCCATTCAAGGTTATTGGATACATAGTGGTAAACAAGAACCCCATGTTTTGGAGAATTATATTTTCACTCCAACAGTACGTCAGAATCTCCAGGATTTGGCAAGAATTGTATCAGCATGGTAAGTTATAATCTTTGAAGTTCATATAATCTAATGAAACTTGTAATTGGGAGATATTTGTTTTGAATATTTTGATATTATCAACAATTGATCTGAAAAAATGTCTTTTGTTTATGTTTATTCTTAAAATTTATTAAAACTACTGGAGAAAAATTGATAGCTATCAACATTCTGGTAATAGTTTTGAATTATTTCTTTTTGTAAATCCATCCAAAATATTTATGTAGGTGAACAAACACAATTTGATAACCTCATTCAGTGAGTTAGAGAATATTTGGCTTTGTTTTATATTGAAATTGCAAATTTGTAACAAATTTTCGAATCTACAGGCTTGCAATTCCGTCACTTTTCTCACCTTTAGTCACTTTTTTTACAATTGATCACTTTTAGTCACTTTTTTAAGAAAACAGTCACTTTTAGTCACTTATTTCATGGTGTATCACCCGGTCTGACAATGTACTGAACCATATTTTGTTCTTAGCACAAGCGCTATGATCACTAGACATGACCGAATGAAAACCTTCTGTATTATTTTGCATGTGTAGCTCTCGTAGATTGGCAGATGACCTTGGGTAAGTACATTATTGAATCGTTGGTTGGACAACTACTGGTGGGAGGGAAAAACTTATCGAACGCAATGACATCTTACAAGGACATCACTCCTTGGCTGTTCATACCCACCTCTCTTTTCAAGGACCCTGCCTAGATTTCTGTTTGATCTAGTTTCCAGTTCTTTCTGTTGTTCAAAAAAGAAAATCTAAATTAATAACAAAATATTTTAATAAAATACCAAAAATGTAATGCTCTAATCTTATTTTTCTTATTAAAATGTAATTAGTCATATGGTTTACAGAATTTAGTGGTTTTAAACAGTCGTAAAGAAGTTCCTGAAATGTACATTTAATACATTAAAGTAACTTACGTCAAAGCACACATTTCTCTTTTTCTTTTACTTCACAATTTTTGTTTAGATACTCTAATCTAGCTATGTACATATTTCAAAACATCATTAATATATGCAGAAAATTGTGATTATAAAATTAATGTATTGTATGTATTCAAATCTAATTTATAGATTTTCTTGAATAAAAAGCAATGTTTAGTTGTGTTAAACAAAATTTTTAACCTTTTTTTATTTGACACTAAAATTATGTCTTGCATGAATCATTTGATTTCGAGTTAAAATAAATAGAAAAATCTTAATAGCATCTGCAATCAAGAGGAGAAAAAAAAATTTTTTTTCAATGTTTAGTCACTTTTTAGTCACTTATTCTGTATTATTTGTCACTTTCCTCACCTTTTTGAAAGTACCTCAGCAGTTGCAAGCCTGGTAATCTGACATAGCTAAAAATAAAACACATAAAATGGAAAGCAAATGAAATTTATCAAAGGCTGAATATATCATTTTCAATATTTTAAAAGTTAAATGACTTAAATATAATCCTTAAACACAATTATTCTTCTTGACTATTAAAATAAGCTGATAAAACTTACTGATCAGCCTCAGAAATCTTAACATATATCTAATATTTAAATTAGGACTAACTATGTGAGTACAGGGTCTACACACATTTGCTTGTAGAGTCCTTATTTTTTAGACAAATTAATGCTTTCTAACTGCAGACAATTTTGAAATAAATTGCAAAAAGTAAGAGCTAAATGCAAGTTTTATCAATGAGCGATTATATCACATAAACCTGAGAAAAAGATTATAATCAAAATAATAAATCTGAATAAGATTCCAAAGCAGTCCCTTTTTTTCTAGAAATTGTTCATAATTTTAAAGTAATGACATTAGCATCATAGTTAACATTTCTGTTCTGCAAAAGTGATCTTTCAGTCCTAGCTTTTGCTATATTTTAGCTCTGAAAAGTGACTTTTGCTTTCAGCATACTCCAGGCTTCTTCATTCTTATCAGTAGTAAAGATTCAATCCATGTGATCCGAGTGGTACCGTAGAAGTCAAGCAACTCTTTTTACACAACACCCAGATATTTATTATACACAGCACATTTACAGATACATTTTACAAAAAGAAAAAAATAAATAAATAAAAATAAAAAAAAAAAAAAAAAAAAAAAAAAAAAAAAAAAATCCAGCTCATTGCAGACCGCTCTCTCTCCACCTCCTTGTTGCCAACCGCCAAACCTGAAATTTTATGAGAGTTTGGAGCATAGTCATTCTCGTTGCCAACGGATTCATAAAACTTAACAGAGTTCTGTTATATATTTGTCATGGACTAGTGGTAAAGGCGTGGAAGACACATTTCATCTCATACTCGTTGTCTCATTTCCGGCTTTGATCCCTATATCAGTAATGAATGATGCCAAAAAGAACATGAGCAATAAATGAAAGACTTATAATGGTTTATGAATGCATCAAGACTGTGATAAAATTTAGTGTAAATGTAAATTATAACAACATGTAAATAAGGAAACTATTGGCCCTTTACTGTAGTTTTCAAACACTATAATCAATTAAATATATTACTTAAGAGTAATAAATATTTTTATTTACTCAGTTCTATAAGTTTTACTTTTTTTTTTCTCCAGTCGATTTCCAGTATTACTTCAAGGTGAGACATCTGTTGGTAAAACTAGTCTTATTCAATGGCTTGCCAAAGCTTCTGGAAATATTTGTGTCAGAGTCAATAACCATGAGCATACTGATATTCAGGAGTATATTGGAACATATAGTGCAGATGCTTCAGGAAAGCTTGTATTTAAAGAAGGTGAGATCATTTGTATTATTATAAATAATTACTTTCACACTACTATTATGTGAAAGTTTATTTTTTAATTTATTGTTATTTATGCATTAAATATCCATAATACCCAATCAAGCATTACACAATAAAATTACACTTATTGTAATCATTGTTATAAAATGTTGTCCATTTTAATTAGAGTTGATTGATTTATATAACTATTTTAAAAAAAATCTTTAATTCAAATCAAGAATACCTTTGAGTTTTTTTAGTCCTTTAATGACTAAGTCATTTCTGCTGATTACATACTGGTGCATATCTGAAATCAAAGTTATTATGGACTGAACAGAACAAAATGAATGTAATGTTTAAACATACTTTGAATACTACAGTATGCCACATTACTGATTAGATATTGTTTTAAACATCAGATGCCATGTCTGAAAAAGGAAAAGCTTAATGAAAAAAGATTTATTTGATATTGCATGTAAAATAAGTACTTAAAAAAGAGTTTTGTAATAAATAACACAATTTGTTATGACTTCAATCTATGTGCCAGCCAAAAGAGTAAATTTATGTGCACTGTTAAAAAATCGAAAAGTGATAATGCCAGACATGCCAACATTCATGCTCTTTTGTCAGAGCAACAGTGTGGTTTGAAATTTTAACATATTCATTACAGATTATACATAAGTACATATTTTATTGGTTTCTAAATTAAAATTAAATTTAAAATATTTAAACAGTAGTAAATTGTAAAAGGTAAATTGAAATTTATGTATTTAAAAATGTATGAGTAGCTTTTTTAGCTTTAACAACTTATTTTCAGAACAGTGTTTCTTGTAGCAATATTCACCCTGATTAAAATATTTACATTTTTCTATCATCAGGGATTCTACAGTTTATCTACTCAAATTTGACCTAAATACAGTTCAGTTTTTCAGCACAGTACTGAAAACTTTAATATGCAGCATTACTGTGTGGAAAGAGTAATATTCAGCAGTATTTATATAATGTTTTGTATTTAATTGCTGAATCGTAATCTTTTAGCTGTTCAAAAGTTTTGTTATTTTCCAGAGCAATCTGAGGAGTTTCTGGAGTTATCAGTTTTTCTCATTTTTCTGGAGCAACTCCGGAGAATTCGAAGTAGTTGGCATGTCTGCAATGCAAATAAAAATTTATAAATTATAGAAATTACTTAATTTTATAGATTGTCTATAAGATTGCCCTCTACTTACTCTCTAAAATGAAAACTCGTTCTAAGAAAACATAAAAATTCTACAAGCTATTTTTTAGCTGTATGTAAAATAAGACACTAGGCATTAAGGCATTAATGGAGGACATTACCAACAGCATTAGAATGCTCAGTAACTTATACCTTAGCATTTTGTAAATTAAAATTAAAGTTGAAATAGTCTTCCTTTCTTAAAGAAATTTCTGGCCAAATCAAGTTCCATTCAGTATTTTCTCTTTGAATTTGACATCAAATAATAATATTCTGTAAAGTTCTAAGAATAAACAATTAAAGCTTCCAATTTTTCTAAATATTTAATATTAACAAAACCAGAAAGGGGTGTGGCACATTAAAGGGACTGCTATATCCCAATTAAGGTGATGGCAGTATTAATTTTAAGACACTAGGTTTTGTTTCTTGTATAAGAAATCAAATATTTAGAAAATAGGAGCATTTGTGTAAAAATTATTTTTTCTCCATAGGTATTTTAGCAGAAGCTATGAGAAACGGATATTGGATAATTTTGGATGAATTGAATTTAGCTCCAACAGAAGTTATGGAGGCTCTAAATAGAGTATGTAGCTTTATTTTTTTTTCCTTTTACAGACCACCATAATTTTTTTACTAGTTACATGGTTTCCACACACCTGGAAAGTCAGGGAAAGTCATGGAAAATCATGGATTTAGACAATGGATTAATTTTGTGATGGAAAATCTTGTTTTTCAAGTAAAATGAGTAAAAGTCATGAAAAGTCATGGATCCACTAACTACCATTAAAAAAATGCATTGAATTGTTTAACTCTATTTTTACTTTGTATTCATCAGAAGTTTTATTCATATATACTTTAACGTAAGCTTTTTAAAGTCATGGAAAATGATCTGCAATCAGGGAAAGTCATGAATTTGAAAAATTTTACTTTGGCAGATACCTGTAGTTAGATCATAATTTCTTTTTTAAAATATTTTTCTTCAAGAACTATAAGGTCAGTTCCTGTTTTTGAATTGATATTAACAAGACTACTATAGTAATAATTTTTTTCCAGGGGGAGGGGAGATTTATTTTTAATTGTTTAATCATGAGTCATGCCATTTGTTATTGGAAATGTAGATTGCACTTCAATAGATATGATTTTTAAAGAATCTGAAGCCCACTTACAGTGGATGTATTGTAATGTAGTGTAGTGACTGAAGAAAGGCACAGAATCTATATATATATAAATGAATTTGTGTCTCTCTGTATGCACTCGATAGACTCAAAAACCATGCATCCAATCGTCGTGAAAATTTGGGAAATTATTAAGTACATCCTTGGGAAGGTTTTTGTAAATTTTTAACGTTCGAAATCCATTCCTTCTCCCCTTTTTGAGCATTTTATGTCATTATTCCAAGCATTATTTTCCCCAGTTAAACGTAAACGATTAATGTTTTAATTTATCGCTTCATAACTAAGTGAAAGAAGCAATATTTCTAGCAATGTGACGTCATCCCAAGTAATTGTTTTGAACGCAGTTTTCCTCGGTTAAAAGCAGGAGATTAAAGTTTTCAATTCATCACATAATAAATAGGTGAAAACGATATTTTTCTATCATTATGACGTCATTACCTTAAATATCTGATTTATTTATTTCTTATTTTATATTACTGAAACATCGTCTGCATAGTATCAATTCGATTTGAGCTGGAAATTGAGATGTAAAGTGATTAACTTTCATTTCTATGTGACTCAAATTATAGCATTTTTATATAAAAACTTATGTTAAATTTAATTCTTGGTTAATTTTTACGTTACAATGAAATGTTTATCAACAATATTTTAAAAACAAAAAGTATAAATTTCAGCGACTCTCATGGGTAAATAAAAACTTACCATTTTATATAGTTATCTTCATATTCATATTATTGTTGGTATGAATGTGCGTTTCTGTTTCATACAAAACTATGTGGTTTGTCATAAATTTCCTTAATTTTGGAGAACATTTATTACTACCAACAAAATTAGTAGTGTTGCTGACAAAACCTCTGCTTCCTATTCTACCACGTAATATGGCATGTATATTAACGTTGCTAATCAACGTACAGTGGTAATACAGTAATGTAATTTAGGGTTAAACTTATATTTTACCATAAGAAAAAAGTTTGAGCAAATTTAATATGTCACAAATTCGATGCAGATTTAATCATTAACATGTAAACATATATTTTGTTATTTTTATTTATTGATATTAAGAACAATATTTTTTTTTTTTACACAAATCTATCCGATAAGTCATAGAGTAACTAACTTTGGACAGAAATACTTGATACCGCCAAATGAACATGTTCCATATTAATACATCTTGAATGCCGAGATTAAAATCTGACTGTGACTATCTATGTAAGTATGTATGTTTGTATGTGCATCTATCTCCTTCTGAACCGTTGGACGCAGACGGGCGCCAAAGGTACCAAAAGACGTAGGGATGTCATTTCGCCCACTCTTGTTCTGATATTTCAATTAGTTCGAAAGATACTGACGAAAAACCGAACAAAATGGCAGTTTAATTTTGCGACACGAGCTTTCCATTGTTGAGTTGGCATCTAAATATGACAGTGTTATTCATTGTTGGCATTATTATCACCAGATATTTGGTATTCAGGAAACACAAAAACGTATCTATGCTATTTAAATTCCAGTGTAAGTATATAAATATATGATGACATTTATGTATCTAAGACTATGTTCTTATCTGATAAATAATAAACTCATTTTTGTTTAGAAAATTCCATCTTTTTTCTATTTTATTTGCTTGGCGAGATTTTTATTTTCAGTAATTAAAAACTTGCCATGTTCTATCAAATTTGTTTTCATTTCGCAGTTGCCATTTATTAAATAAAAACTATCATATGGTTATAGGTTTTGTTATCTAAAACTCAACTACACTAGAGAAAAAATTGGCAAGTGATATACAGGGAACAAATAAATTTTCAATTTAGAAATGGCAACTATGAAATGTTGAGATATTGTAGCCACTTTTGATTAAAGTTTAAAATGTGATTTCAAATAATATAATTGTTCTAGGTGTTTTAGACTTATATACTTATTTCGTTTTATCAATATTAATTTGGTATATTTCTTTCATTTTAAATTCAATTGCGCCATTTTTATTGAGATATTGTAGCCACTTTTGATTAAAGTTTAAAATGTGATTTCAAATAATATAATTGTTCTAGGTGTTTTAGACTTATATACTTATTTCGTTTTATCAATATTAATTTGGTATATTTCTTTCATTTTAAATTCAATTGCGCCATTTTTATTTATCCAAATTTAAGACGTCATTCTGTACTTTACCTATTCTTAAATAAGCTTGATGACTTTCAGTATATATTTCTTTTAATTACGTGTTATAAAAATTGAAATATATCAAGTAACTTCATTCTTATGATAACGCTTTCAGGTAATATAATTGTTCTCGGATTTTGACCTTATGTGCTTAGTTCAATTTTATCAATATTTGGTATTTTTCTTTTATTGTCGATTCAATTGCTCCATTTTTATTTATCCAATTTTCAGACCGCACTAACATCTATTCATAATTAGGCTTGGCAGAATTACTTAAGGTAGTCATTTCGGTCAATCATATTCTGATATCCTAATTAGTTCGAAATATATTATTTTAAAACCAACAAAAACACCATTTCAATTATGTAGTACAGTCATTTTAACTGTTGAGTTGGCGTTAAAACAATGACCCCATTTTCATTGCTGTCATCGTTTTCGCCCGATATTTGGTAATTTAATTGACATTAATGCAGCATTTCAATTATGTAGTACAGTCATTTTAACTGTTGAGTTGGCGTTAAAACAATGACCCCATTTTCATTGCTGTCATCGTTTTCGCCCGATATTTGGTAATTTAATTGACATTAATGCAGAACAACTATCGCCTATCCTGCCAAACCATTGCTTGTTAAAATTTGAACTACAGCACATTTTGGTATTTTTGTTAGTGATTTATTATATTCTTGAAGCATTTTTCAAGACCTTACTTTTGATATATTTTTTTATATTGAAAAATATATTGAAAAGTGAATTTCAGTGGTCAAAATTGATATTGACCAAGGCGGTTAAAACCACTGATTTAAACCCCCATGGTTAAAACCAATACAATCCTGCCAAAAAGACAGTTACTTCTACCACTGGAATTTGTGGTTTCAAATCTGACAGCTGGCATGGATATTTGTAGTTATTGTTATTTGGAATCACCTTAAGTAGTTAGTTTTAGCCTAATTAACCCTCATGTAAGAAAATGTTGAATATAACATTTTAAACTTATTGACGTCTATAAAGTGTACAAACATTAAAAGTGTTTGTAGAAAAACATTTTAGACTTCAAATTCTACATTTAAGGAATGATTAAAAAAATTAAGCAGCTAAACTTTTAATAATTTTCAGTATGTAACTGATGAATGGAAGATTTAGAAAATGCTTATCAATTTTAGAGAAAGTAAGTCATAAGTTAAAAATATTAGTTTATGATCTTAATTTTCATTTGTAATTGCAAGTTATAAATAAAGATTTTATAAATAAGCTTTAAAAATAATCCTTGAATTGAATTGAATTAATAGTGTGTTCTTATTTTAAATTTATAATGCATTTATAATATGTAGTTATTAATTTGCATTAAGTTTTATAATAGTAGTTATTGACTTAATTAATTTGGGTTAAATATTTTCAGTTAAAAATTCATTTTAAATTTACATAAAATTAACGTCAACCTGAAAATTATTGGAAAAGAAGAAAGTGCTTGAGCAACATCCAGTGAAAGCATATTTTAATTTTTCTAATATATTTATTCACTGGAGAAGATTTAAAAATGTACCAGAGGAAATCAATGAATAATTTCCAAGAGTCTGTTCTTGGAAGGATTGTTACAGTTCTCAACTTACTGTAAAAATTTGCTCTTGGCATTTGTCTAAATCCTGCTCAGTTTTTAATTCCTTTTTTAAGTAATTTAGCTGTGATGAATCTATATTAGTTATAGGTGTGTATTACTGAATAATTTCCAAAATTTTGTTCTTAGAATAATTGTTACATTCCTCTTAATTTTGCTCTCTGTCCACATCATGCTCAGTTTTCAATTTACCTTCTTCATAATCTTGTGATGGCAAAAACAGGTATATTTATTGTAGGGGTGTATTACTGAATAATTTCCAAAATTTTGTTCTTAGAATAATTGTTACATTCCTCTTAATTTTGTTTTCTGTCCACATCATGCTCAGTTTTCAATTTACCTTCTTCATAATCTTGTTATAGCAAAAACAGGTATATTTATTGTAGTGGTGTATTACTGAATAATTTCCAACATTTTGTTCTTGGAATAACTGTTGCATTCCTCTTGATATCATTAAAATTTTTCTCTCAGTATTTGTCCACATTCTGCTCAGTTTTCAATTTACCTTCTTCAAAATCTTGCAGTGGCAAAAGCAGGTACATTTGTATTAGGGGTGTATCATTTCATTATTAATTTCCAAGATTTGTTCTTGGAAGCACTGTTGCTTTTCTCTTACTGTAAAAATTTACTCTTAGCATTTATCTGCATTCTGTCAATTTTCAATTCATTTTACATAATTAGGTATATTAATTATAGAGGTGTATCACTGAATAATTTCCAAGATTCTGTTCTTGGAAGAACTGTAGTATTTCACTTTATATAGTAAAAATTTGCTCTTAGCATTTACCTATATCCTGCTCAGTTTTCAACTCCCCTTCTTCATAATTTGGTGGTGGTGACTCAGGTATATGAGTTATAGGAGTATATTCTGTATCACTGTTTGTCAATGTAACATCGTAATAATTAGGTGGTTGATCTTGAGGCCTATTGTTTGAGCTAAATGCATGCATCTCAATTAATGACAACATGGTTGTCTCGGAATATCCAGGGTAACTCGATATTTGCGATGTCATCACTGGTCTGCATGGTCTTTCACGGCAACACATTCGCAGTTTATGTAAAATGCAAATAAGCATAGAAACGCAAATTGCTAGAATGATGACGAACGCCATAGTCGCGACAGCATTTCTCCCGAGGATGAAAGAATGTTCGTTTTTGATGTCAAAGACAAAGGTAGGTCTTGTGGTCATGACAAATGTAGGTCTTGTCACGAGTACAATTCTTTTACCATTAAATTCAAAGTAATGAACTGGAAAGAGAAAACATTATATTAGGTACATGATTATGGGTGGGAACTGGAATCATGGTATGATAGAGAAAAAATAAATCCAAGGTGTGTCTAATTTGTAAGTGTAGACACAGTTCAGAATACATTCATCTCATATAGAAAACTTTTGGTTTTAAATGTATTCTGTTAAAAAAGATGAAACATATATAGACATTAAAAAAGGTGGAAAGATTACCTGTTCAAATCACTTTTAGAGACCGAGGCCTTATTGCCTGTTAATGTACTACGTCTACGTACCAACCACTAAACAGGCGAAATTTCAATAAGTTTTAATTCAAGCCCATGGTGAGTTACCAATCTGTGCTCCGAGTGCACTTTTTTAAGGGTTCCGCAACCGTTCCAACTGTTTCCAATGAATTAATGAAATAAAAAAATATAATACTCGAAAAACTATAAATTTAATTCCAACTGCTACCTCTAACAAAAAGCTGTCTGGGTGAAAATAACATTAAAATTGAAAAAAAAAATATTCAGAATATTCAGCCGCATCTTTGAAAGATTCTTTCAAACTTTCCAACTACTTCTATGGATTTTACGTAATCATTCCTGAAAAAAAGAATTATTCATTAAATTACTTATCGGTTCTAATAATTATGGATTGCATGATTTTCGCGATGGGTTTTCCCACAGTACAACTAAAATCATACGATTTGTAACCAGATTATCTTTTGTCTGTGCGTTGTGTATCCATCTATAATAAATTAACCGTTTCAGTCAGTATAACGATAAAGCATTTAGGAAAAAGGGGAAAAAGTCAGCAAGAATGTTACTTTGACTAGAGTGGCTGACGTTGCTTCCTTTAGACTTGTTATGAAATTTCGTTACCTAATACTTGTTTCTGCATTTCCCTTAACGTATAAACCCTTAAAATTTTCTGGTGATTTACTATCCCTCTTTTCCTACAAATACCCACTTAGACCAATTTGAGGAGGAGGGGTTGTAATTGTTCCAAACCCTGTAGATTGATGATTGACCAATGATTGAGAATATGAAGGTGGAGAACTTTCAAATTTAGAAAACATTCTAGTTAAAAGAATACTGGCTTAAATCACATTTAGAAACTAAAGCTATTATGATGTCAATTCTACGTACATCCTGTTCTTACTACATATCAACTACAAAATAGGGTTACATTTAATAAATATTAACCTATTTTACCTTGTAGCAGTGTAAAAACTGATTAACACCGACAGTGTTGATGGTTTGCTATTATGATCTATTATCCTACGCTTTCTACGTATCAGCTTTAAAATAGGGTAACATTATTAAGCATTACCCTATATTTCCTGTAGAAAACAGTGTAAAAACCAATATTATTAACATCGATAATGATGATTTGGACTGCGAGTTATTCTATTGTCAAAGAGAAAGTTATTGCAGCTTCCTGATTATAAAGCCTATTCAATCTCAAGGTTTCTTTAACCTTTCTATTGAGGATCTTGAAAGCTAGTTTCCAGAAAGTGCCTTATCAACAATTGAAAATTTCCGGGCAGCACATGATTTGATTTATGGAGTCATTTTTATATATTATCCTTGAAAAAACTTTTAACCCTCTAAGCAGTTCGAACGTACAATTCCGCTGGTTGTCCCGTACAATTTTCGACCTCCAAAAACGTTCCGAAAATGGATGTATTGTAAGTTTCTGCCAGTGCTTTCCTCCATGGAGTTTTGAAGTAGGAGGGTCAGGTCGATTGTTTAGGAACTGCACTCCTCTTTGATTGACATTTATGGATGCACCCCTACTTCCTGAGGCACAAAGATGCTGACAGCTTTTCATAGCTTTGTAAATCTCTATTTCGAAGTATTTCGCTTGCGGTAACACATGTATCTCTAATTGCACCACTTATATATCTTGGATGACTTTCGTAAAAAAATATAAATAATTCTTTTAGAATCCAATATTTCTTATGGAATGCTCTTCGAGACTTGACGAGCTTTATGTGTACTAAAAATTAACATCTATTTATATATCTATTTATAACCGGAAGTAAAGGGACAATAACGAGGGTGGGTTTCCCGTATTCTAATCTAGTCGACGAAGGGTGAAGTAAAAAATCATAGAACACTTTGGTCACTGACACAATAAAACTTTAGCGTATTTTTTAGAGACTGTTTTTCCTCGGTTTGTTCCACTCGGAGGGTTAAATTTAGATATTTATTGAAGTCGGAAAAGTAAAATAAAATGTTGAAATCAATTACGTAGATAAGTTAAAGATAAAAAGTTGATAAAGAACAATTTCACATTGAAAGTTAAATGATCCAGGTTTTTAATGACTGTATTTGCATTAGAAGAAAAACGGGGCGAAGTCAGAGGCTTACTAAAGTTTACTCGAAAGTATAGGTTGGAATATTCCATACCAAACACAGTAATTTTACAAAGAATTTTTTAAAACAATTGCCATTAGAGTCGTTAATTCCGAATGGTGATTCTTAGAGAATTCTTAGAACTTAAATTCTTTTCGTTGTTGAAATTGATAAAAAATTATCTTAAAATATTCTAGGATGTTCCGAAAATTTTTCTTTACTTAGAATCACCCATGGGAAAGTAGCTTCATATTTGTAAAAAAAAAAACCTTTTGCGCCAAACAAAAGCTAAGAGAAAAAAAATTCTCGAGAGATGGGTGTTGAAATTTAATATTTCAATGTGATATTTTTTTAATATATCGTAGATATATACAGTTTTTTCTGCCCAATTCATAATACAGACTGCTAAACAGTTTACAAAGACCAGAAAAAAAATATACAAGTTGTTACGTCGCCGAAAAACCTGGAAAAACTTAGAAAATTTGAAAATTTTTTAAAATATCGGGAAAATTTAATGTTTTTCCAAATTTCTCAAGCAAAGTGGGAAAACTTAAAGATAAGGTTTAAGATCAAAATCACCATTGTCAGCTATGCTAGTAGCTATAATAAATATAGTAAAAATGTATATGAAGTGATTTAAAATATTTTTTTTTTATCTCTTATAAAAAAGTGACAGTATTTCGGTAACCAAATTTGGGACTTAAAATGTATATCTTCCACAAAAGTAAACAAAAAATAAAAAAAGAGAAAAATAAAAGTTTGATATATTTTTTATTATTACAGTTTGTATTTTCAGAAAACACTGAAAACAGCTGTAAAATCTGTTTCCAAAGAAAAAAGTAAATTCAACACTCTTAACGATTTAAAGGAATGGGTAGGGTGCTGCTCTTCAGTACCAGAGTTTGTGGTTTTAATCTCTCTGCTGTTGTGGATGTTCGTAGCCGTTGGAAATCGGTTTTAAGCAATGGGTCCATTTGTCATCTTGTAGCAAAACAGTAGACCGTAGCGCTCCAAACCAATATAAAAATCTTTGATTGTGTATTTCTGGTTATTCTACTTAGAAAAAGAGCAAGGAAAACCATGGGACTAATTTTTGTGGTGATGGGAGAATTTCAGTCCTGATACATATGTTTTGTACACATAGTAACATGCCTGAACATTTCGAGCCTGCGGGTTGGATGTTCCTCTCACTTCAAGGCTGTATCCTATTGGCTACGCCGAACGATGGCCGAATTGTTAGCGTGCTGGCCTTCGGTACCGAAGTTCATGGGTTCGAATCCCACTGTGGCATGGATGTTCGTAGCCGTTCAGAATCGGCTTTAAACTGTAGGTCCCGGTCTCATTAGCCCTTGTGTTGCAAAAAGTAGACCGTAGCACTTCAAACCAAACCCTCTTGACTACAGCCTTGCCTATTGCTCATTATATGAAGTTGAATTGCATATTAGTAGGCAGCAGAGACCAGGTTTATTAGCCCTGTAATAATCAAAGCCCATTAAATGTAATTTTGCTTAATTTTAGTTTATAATTAACAAAAATTACTGAATTATGCAAGTGACTGCTAAAAAAGAGAACATAATTCATTCAGATTATAAATTTACTTTTAACAACCTCTTAATTTAATCGTAAAAGGAATATATATATATATATATATATATATATATATATATTATATATATATATATATATATATATATATGTGTGTGTGTGTGTGTGTGTGTGTGTGTGTGTGTGTGTGAAATTCTGAAATTCTTCTGTCAGTGTTCTTGATAGAACTCCTCCATAAGGGCTGCACTGATTTTGACGAAATGTTGTGTATGTAATTAGTCGATTCGAGAATTGTTTAGATTCACAATTTGATCAGATAAAAATTATCCTTTTTAATTAAAAATCCAAAATTACGCGCTGATTGAGATTATTTTAATGTTGCTTGAAACCCTTCGCTACCGACGTATCTGTAGCGCAGGGTTCGGCGCAACGGGCTTCCGTACCAGAAGTCCTAGAATTGAATCCCCGTGCAGGCATTGTGGGAATTTTAATTTAATCTAATTACGTTTGTGACGACTGTACGCGTGGTGGCGTCAAATATTTTTAAAATAATTTTTTCCTTGCTTTTCCATCAAAGCGGTCCAATTTATAATTTATTTAAAGATATTTTACGATTTTTGGATTTACAGCGTTAAAACAGGACAACGTCTGTCGGGTCGTCTAGTTATATATATATATAGGTTGCGCTAGAATGAATCAGAAATCAGGATGAACAACTCGAATTCCAATGGAGGCTAGAATTAAACACTTTTCATCGTTTTCGAGTTTAGTTCTTGTTATATAATAATGGTGCATTTCTGGCTGATAGAAATGATGTGCTATACTAGTTTTACATTATATATTATTTGTAATACAAATCTCCTATATAATAATAGCCTAAGTTAAAGTCCGTCTGTCCTCGGTTTTATGAAGCGGTTGGACCTGGAATGGATAGAGGTAACCATAGTTAGCAAAATTCAAAGAGAGTAATGTTTATCTTCTCCTAAACTATAGATCCGATTTTAAAATAAATTGGTATAAATATGCTTCATATCACAGCGAAAAATATTGCCTTGTTTAAATCATTCGAAATCCACCCCTTCCCAACTTTTCGAGCTTTTAAGGCCATTATTTCAACTCCTATTTTCCCCGGTTAAGAGCAGGCGATTAAATTTATCAATTTATCCCATAATAAGTAGGTAAAAATAACATTTTTCTAGCATTATGACGTCATTCCTTTAACCATCTCATTGAATCATTTCTTATTTTAAATTATTTAAATTATGCCTTATTTTCATACGTTTTATCATTGAACTTAGATATTACTTAAATAATTTTCTTTTATATTTGGCTTAAATAATAGGTTAGGGACATATGTGATAATTTTAAATTGAATCACCGATTATTTTTTGTTGTAAGATCATTCTCAGCCAAAAAACAAACCATTTTTTTACCTGCATCACAAGGTAATTTACAATTTTGGAAAATTAAAAATTTTACGGATCCCGTCGTATGACGGGCTATATGCTAGTATATATATATTATCTTACCGTTTTCATGTTCTGCAGCCATCTGGTCTAAATATCCAATATCAGCTGAAAAATTGAGAAATTTTTTATCCGTCCTGCTCTTGTCATTGGACAATTGTTTATGAGAACATCCGGGAAGTATTTGTTGGAAAGGGAAATGAATATTCACAGATTATAATCTGGGGTTTTCTAACGTTAACTGTAATAGGATAGTTTATAATATTTTTTCCCGTGAATTAAAAGGTGTGCATTGTTTGGATGGTGACTATAACGTGAAAATGCATATGCAAAAGCAAGGAATGTTGATTTACTGTTGATTCAAATAATTGTAGTTCTCGCTTTACTATCATACTCATGCTAGATATCTTGCTAGTTAAACAATAAAAGGACCTTTGTTTTTGAGTGAGAGCTTTCTCAAATTTTTCATTCCAACGTTAAAAATCTGTAAATAAACCAAATTTTTTATACGCTTTATTCGTATTTGTTGCTTTTTTAAATTGAACTACTGATAAGGGAACAAAAGTCTCAATGCTTAGTAATACAGTGAAACCCGCTTACGAAGTTTTTCAAGGGCCTAACAGATTATAAACGGGAAATCAGGCAATAAGCATTTTTTATGCGCATGTATGTGTGTGTATATATATATATATATATATATATATATATGTCATGTAGTATATATAATATAGTATATTGTATGGCAACAGTTGTAATTACAGACGATATATTAAAATCGTCTGTAATTACAACTGTTGCCATACAATATACTATATTATATATACTACATGACAATCTCCTCCTAAAATATATATATATATATATATATGTGTGTGTGTGTATATATATATTTGTATATATAGATATATTCGGCAATTTGTAATTGATACGGTAAAACCCACTTAAGAAGTTTTCTAAGGGAATGGAAAGAGAAAACTTCTTAAACGAAATTAATTTTTTTAAAAACAAAATAATCATATGGATAATGAGGAGAGATTTTTTTTTCTTTATAAAATAATATATAAACAATAGTTTTTGTTTTTCTCAAAAATTTACATTTTTTTGCATATTTAAAAAATCAGCTAATAAAGGAAAACAACACAATTACCTTAGAATATCTTTAATTCAGCTAAGAAATTTTGCTTTAAACGCCACTAGAATCGATTTTACAGTTAAAATCGGTTATAGTTTTTTTGTTTTTGTTCTTATCGGTAATTTGTAATTGATAACATTCCAGTTATCTTAAGATTTTAAAAACTTCTTCAGGCACATTTTAAATAAAAATGACAACAATCGTTTTCAGCCATAAACATTGACCTTTACAAACAAAGTGAGAAGAGAAAAAAAAACAAAAACAAAACAGCTATAAACGCGTTCTGTAAGTAAACTTAGAAATGAAAGCTCTAAAAAGAAAACTTTTTAAGCGGGAAAGAATTTGGAACTAAATTTTATAAACGGGTTATTTTAACATTGTATGAATAGGAGGGAAAATAGGTACCGAAAATATAAACTTCTTAAGCGAGAACTTCTTAAACGGGTTTTACTGTATATGCCATAGTAATATTAATGAAAATAAGGCTCGGCATATAGTGGTTAATTTGCGGGGTTAAAATTCCCCACTGTTTATTTCGAGCTTGACTATAAATCCGAAACTATGTCACCTTTGACTTATAACCGATTTCACACGAATGATTGGAATTCGACATCAAATCCAGCGGTTTGCTATAAAATAAATACTTTTAATCTATTTTGAAGAAATGAATTATCTCGAAATTATAATCTTTTAGAACAAACACCTGTAGAATCAATCTTTCCCGGTAAAATTGTCTGATAATTGTTAGTTTTTAAATCAATAAAAAATGGTTGAAGTCCTTAACCCATTTATGCCAAAGCGTTAAAAAACTCAAAATTTTAAATTTATTCTTTAAAACAAAATTTGTAGGTGGAATAAAGATTTATTTATTTTGGGGGAGGGAGAAATTATTTCCTTTTTCTTGACTCAAGCAACTTTCCATAAATGGACTAGTAAATTAAACCAGTACGACACTGTACTTATAATATTGGTATATATATCATAATGGTAAAATATTAATTTTTATTTCATAAGCATTGCCTTTTTACAGATTGTGTGGAGTTTGTCAACTTAAAAAAGTTCTTCGTAAAATATCATTTAAAGAACTTTGGTAGAAGTTCGCGATGTTGTCTTTGTTCGGATGTTCTACGGAAATTCTGTAAAATTGTTCTTTTAGTTACATTGCCCTTTGTGGTGTTAGATATTTCCTTGATGATACTTTACAGTTCTTTTCAATTTTTTTTCTTTGTTTTTTTCCCCCGGATATTTCCGACTTGTCATATCCGCTCTGCCGATCATTATGACGTTATATTTTGTTTGTATTACATAAAGTTGGGAATAAAGTGTGTCGCAGTTTCGTTATCTGATATGTGCAACTGTTGCATACTTTTTTTATAAAATTTTTTTATGCTATTAAATTAATTTATAAAATAAGCAAATTTATTCTAAATAAGAGCTGAGTCACTAAATATAATCGGAGATTAAAACAAACGAAATTGGAATGTACGGGATTAAAGGATGATTCACGCTAAACCGAGCCGGTATGCTTTTTGCTATGAATACAACCTCGGAACTTGTTTTGACTATCTTATCTTTTTTCCAAGCCTGAGTCGGCAATATTTGAGTTAATTTCAGACCGAGCTTCGCATAAAGAATGGTCCAGGCCTGACATTTTGTAACATGAATCAACTTTTATTATGGTTATCGCTGATCTTTAAGAATCACATCAAAGTCCATATTACAATTTAAAAAAAAAATAGAAATTAGCTTTTTCAGTCGATTTGTTTTTGGTAATTCGAATTAAACTATTTTCTTTATTAATTTTTTTTCGTAGGTTTTCTAAGTTTAGAAATTATATTTTTGTTGCATTCATGAATATGTATAATTTTCATCGGCCTCATTTTGCATTTAAAAATTAAACCATGTGAGATGCACTGTTTTAATTGCGTAAACGTTTTAAACGTAACCATGAAACATTTTTTAATAATACCGTTTTTCTGCAATGTTTCATGGTTAGATAAAGTAATCGGGTTTGTAGTGTTTTGGGGGCTTTGATATAAGATGCAGATGTTCACGAAAACATATTTATTCACAAATCACAAATTACGTTATATTTACATTTTAAGCCTGAAATTATTGTTCTGATGTTCTTAACCCAAAAACAGAATTCCCTTGTTTTTCTCTCTATCTATCTGCTGTTGCCAGTCCAATTAATACAGAGTTCTTTTATTCTGGCTGTTGCCAGATACATTACAGGGTTATTTCGTCATTCGAAGAAACTGAGCTATTTACTCGTAAATCTGATTTTTTGCAAAAGGAATATTTAAATACCTAAACCTTAAAGATATCAAAGCCACCCAAAGTATTTTTAGTTGACAGTACAACTCTTTTTTATAAAAACAACAATCCAAAAGGACCAAAAAGGAGATCTCAGATGTTTGTATTTGTAAAATCTTGCATCAGTGTCTCTCCATACTTCAATACACTTTTTTAAAATTTAATTTTTTAAATTTCATTTTCTATTTTATAAAAGTTTTCTATTTATTCTTTTTTTGCACCCAATCCTCTCCAGATGTGTGCTATCTGGTTTAAATTTTATGATTGAGTGGTAATTTTGAATTGTGGGTAGCTTAACCCTTTCCTGGGCCATTTATTTCTCTTTTGAATTCCTCCCAGTTTTTATGTGTTAACAATTAAACTAATGCAATTGATTAAATGTGTTTTATTTTGTTAAATTTTATGTTTATATTTAAATTCTGGAGGTGGGAAGTATACTTCCTCTGTAACCATTTATGATCATACAGAAAATTAAATTTAATAAGAAATATTTTTCATGGAAAAATGAAAAGAATGTTCCAGTGTCCAAGGGTACATCACATTCTGTACATATAGCAAGTACTCTTTTCTACATTTCTTATATTGTCTACAGTTGGAAACCAACTATTATGCACTGGGTTAGAAAAAAATTCATGATTTAAAAAAATAAATAAATCAGATTTTTTTTTATTTAAATTGGATTTCTTTGATTTTTTTCTGAATACTAATTTTAATTGTTGTTTTTATGTTTTCTTTTTGCAATATACATAGAATAGTTTGTTAAAAGAAGTAACATCTTATCTATCTAGTATATTCTACACACTGATTACCTAAAATTTAATATATAAATTTTAATCTAAAAACATTCCATTTTTCTGTAATTGGATAGTACAAACTAAATAAGATGTAAATTTAAAGAACAAATTAAATATTCTTTTGATGCAAACTATTTATTTAAAAATCAAATCACAATTATTTTAATATTTTTAAGCACTGAATTATAAATTTAATTGTTTCAATAAAAACACTAGCTTTGATGCTTTATCCACTCCTATTCGGTTATGAAGGCTAGTATGAACAATTCTAAAAGAAGAAAATTGTCTTTCCATTCTAGCAGATGAAGCCACGGCTGTTGTTATTTGGCAGACAAACTGGATTTCAACTACTGTAGTAATACTCTCTTTACTTCCCATTACATAAAATGAATTCCACCAGTCATAATCATTGTACTACCCCTACTACATACTTTCTGCTAACAACCCCTAAATTCTTGGAAAGCACATGCTATCTATTTACACTTATTTACTTATTGGTATTACTGTACTGACTGATTCCCAATTCTCCTGTCTTTGGAATACAGGTTTTAAAAGAAATAAAAAAAAATATTTAAATCAATGATTTTTTCAAAATAATCAACTGATTTAAACCATGCCAACCATGGGTAAAGGCTGAAGAATAGTTATAAGGTGTAATTTTTACGCCTCTTGCATAAAAGTTGGGAGGTTTTCATTAAATTTAACAGTTTATTACAGTTATTACAGTTCAGTAACAGTTCATTAAATTTAACAGTAACTTTTAAACACTTAAAAACTTCTTAATATTAATAAGGTTATAAAACAAATCATAATTATTTCAGTATTTTTTTAAGCACCGAATTATGGATTTAATTGTATCAATAAAAACACTAGCTTTGATGCTTTATCCACTCCTAATTGGTTATGAAGGCTAGAATGAACAATACCTTAAAAAGAAAACTGTCTTTCTATTCCAGCAGATGAAGCTGTCGTTATGTGGTAGACAAACTGGATTTAAAGTTCTGTAATACTGTCTTTACCTCCTATTACATAAAATGAATTCCACCAGTCATAATTAGTCATTGTACTACCCCTACTACATACTTTCTGATAACAACCCCTAAATTCTTGGGTAGCACATGCTATCTATTTACACTTATTTACTTATTGGTATAACTGTGCTTACTGATTCCCAATTCTCCAGTCTTTGGAATAGAGGTTTTAAAAGAAGTTGGAAAAAAATGATTTAAATCAATGATTTTTTTCAAAATAATCAACTGATTTAAATCATGCCAACCCTGATTATGGATACTTAGCAAAAGAGACTGGAAAAAAATAAGCCGATAGTTTAGCAGAACAACATGAAATACTCATTGACGTATGTACAAAGGGGTTGACAAAAGCATACTGACACTAGCTAGAGTATAGTTAGATAACAGTTTCTCAGCATGTTGGGAATTGTTGGGCATGCATGAGGACCTTGCTGATCCCTCTATCCCTCTTGCAGAGAAGAAACTACTTTTTTCTCCATGCATACTTTGACATACTAGTTCCTAAACTGAACATACATCATACAAAACCAAACACTTCTTTGATTGGTAGCTAGTAGAACCTTTCATTTTCTTGGGGACTATCCATCCATTAGTCGACAATCTAATACTAGAGGGATGTTAACTGGTCTTTAAGTGAAGTTTGCACTACTGGTATATTTCATAAGATCATGTAGGCTGTAAGTAATTTTTCCAAGCCTCATAAAGGGTTAAAGAGAATGAACCCTCATGTGATGAATGAATACCAGACTGAGTTTTAATGCTGACATGCACCCTATTTCTAAAATGGCTGCACTATTCTTGGTTTAATCTTCCTTGGAAGTTTTTAGGAACTACCGTATTTTTATTCTTTATTCTTATAACAACTAAAAATATTTACATTTATTTGCAAACTGAACATGATTGCGATAAGATATAAAATAATTTATCCCGAGTTTCTTAATATATATATATATATATATATATATATATATATATATATATATATATATATATATATATATGTGTGTGTGTGTGTGTGTGTGTGTGTTTATGTATGTGTGTATATATATACACACACTATATGTACATATATGTGTATATATATATGTATATATAAGTATATATATATATGTATGTATATGTATGTATATATATATGTATGTATGTATATGTATGTATATATATGTATGTATATATATGTATGTATATGTATGTATGTATATGTATGTATGTATATGTATGTATATATATGTATATATATATGTATAATATATATATATGTATATATATATATATATGTGTATATATATATATATATATATATATGTGTGTGTGTGTGTCAGGATTTAAAATGTAGATTAATTTTAAGAGATTTTAATTAGGGATTCTTTTATTGAGAGTGACGCGGCATGAGGAGTTAGCCACATAAATACGGCTCACGTGCAGTGATCTGGGCAGAGAGCAGTATGCACATTTCACGGTCAGACCTGTAGCTCCCCGAAGCAGCGAAGCCTGCCTTTGTTAGAAGTTGGGCGCCTATGTGAGATGCCATTGAAAAAAGTAGTGTGTGATGAGATTTGAATAAAGATATGAAGTTGTACTCAGGACTCTAGTGACATTACTGGACCCTGATATATATATATATATATATATATATATATATATATATATATATATATATATATATATATATGTATATGTGAATGTTTAAAAAGTAAAATACAATTACAATTTTTAAAATTTTAAAAAACAAATGTTAATTTTACTTATAAAATTAATTGTTAGTAGTTTAGGCAACTGTTTATTTCAAAATATATGATTAATAAATTATTCTATTGATCTTACTATGTTTGATTTTTTTTCCTCATAGAATAACTTGTATTTTAATGAATTATGCTATTTCAAAATTTATTTATATCTATTTGTCATCATTGCTTCAATAATATATGTTATAATGTTTTCTAATTCTAAATTTAATTCCAATGGCTTTTATAGGTATTAGATGATAACAGAGAACTTTTCATTCCTGAGACTCAAACCCTTATAAAAGCTCATCCAGGTTTTATGATTTTTGCTACCCAGAACCCACCAGGATTGTATGGAGGCAGAAAAGTGAGTCTAAATGACCTTATAAAATTTTTTTGTATAAATGTGTATAAAAATTTATTTTCATATAAGTACATACATTTTTAACCCTTTTTTAAATTAAAAAATTAAAAACACTTTTCTGTTTTATATAAATTTTAATTAATGGCACTTGTGGATACACAGGTATGCTTGGGCTGTAGGTTTCTCCCAAAATTCTAAATGTTTTGGCTAAGCTAAATCCTTTTTCCGGGTTTTTAGTTATATCTAAAATTTAAAGCTTCTGTTAATGAAAAAATTCTGAATATTTGGTATATAAGCAAAAAACAAATAGACTTTTATGGATGCCTTGTTATGCATGATTCACTGATGATTAAAGCAGGAAATATACATTTTCATTCCTTTCTGTTTAATGCATCAGTATTACATATCTTTAATTAAAATTATTAACTCTTGAAGAACTATTAAAAGTCTAATTTTAAAAGTTGATGTGTTATTTGAAATCATCAGCATTCTAAATTTTTTCATGATCAGGAATTTTCGTCAGATAATGCAAACTCTTTATACATAGAGAGAAATTAATATAACTTTTTTAGTATTATCTATAACTGTGCTTACATTTTATGTCTGTTACTTTTATATATAGAGAGATTTAAGCTTAAAAATAACTTTTAGTGTAAATGTTAATTTTTTTTTTAACTTTATGTGTGTGTTAAGGTTTGATTTTTAAGCTTTATGAAATAACATCTCTGACAAACTTTTAATGTTTCATTGTGGAACAGTAAATTATAAACAGATATTTTAAATGTTTCAGACAAAAAAGAAAAAAAATATTTTAGTTAGAATATTAGACATGAAGTCTCAAATTAATTGTTCATTAGAATTTCTGATCCTAGATATAAAACAAATTTTATGCATATGTTGCGGCTGGATTGCGCCAAATAATTTTATTTCTTATAGCTGTTATCACGAGCTTTCAAAAATAGATTTATTGAACTACATTTCAATGAAATACCTCCACCAGAACTTGAAACTATTCTGCAGCAACGATGCAAGCTGCCAATGTCTTACAGTAAAAAACTAGTTGCTGTAATGAATACTAGACTGAGTGAATATTTATTTTTTTCCTATTTTATTAAAGGTATTAGAAAGAAGAATTTATCTCCTTTTTGAATGTTAAGCATACTTATTTCTACAGACTCAAGATTACAAAAAAAATTTATTGAAAAAATTTTTTTTTAATAGAAATACATTTATAATGTACAGCGATACATTTTTACTGCTAAAAATTTTTTTTATTTTTTATGTACAAATCAACATTTTGAAAAATGTTCTCTTATACAAATTTTAAGTTTGCTGCTAGAAAACTGCTACAAAATCTTGATTAAACACCTGCTTTATAGTACATGATATGTTAAAATTCAAATATATTAAGATCTATGTATAAATTTTTGATGTGGTTACTGCTAATAATTTTATTTCTTATAGCTGTTATCACGAGCTTTCAAAAATAGATTTATTGAACTACATTTCAATGAAATACCTCCACCAGAACTTGAAACTATTCTGCAGCAACGATGCAAGCTGCCAATGTCTTACAGTAAAAAACTAGTAGCTGTAATGTGTGAATTACAGGTTTGATAATTTTTATTAATCTCTCCTTTTATTTATTAAGTGCTTAAATTGATTTAGATGAATATTTTATCTCCTCTTTGAATGTTAAGCATAGCTTATTATCTAGTATAGTTCTCTATATTATCAGTAAGACTTATTGATTTATTGAATAATTTTTTTTTTCAAAAAATAACTCTTTTAAACAACATTATTACTATTATTATTATTTTTTTGTCTCAAAATGATAAGTATTTTTATGTTTTCACTCAAATGTAAAGAAGACATTATTTTAAAGCTGAATTTTATATTGTTTCTCATTTATCTTATACAATAGTTAATTCTTAGTTAACTTATACAATAAAATCAATACACCTGATTTTAGCTTATATGAATATTTATAAATCAGACTTATCCCTCATTTTCTCTTCTCTTTATAAAAGCATAATTTTATGGGTTGTATGGTTTTGGTTTTTTAGCACTAGATCTATTTTTTCACGAGCTAGAGACCACCTATTCATTTAATTATCTAATAAACAACATGCCCGCAGGGAGAACCCACGAACTTTAGACAGGTCTAAACATTCAAGCCATCTGGCGGTTGAATTCAGATTTCACCCTTTATGTTAGGTACTATCCAGTAATGTTTCTGAAGAAAGTGAGGACAAATCTACACCCTCCCCCCTCCAATTTCAGCAGCTAGAGCAGGGATGGAGCAACTATGGCCTGCCGGAAGGTTTTATCCAGCCTGCGAATAGAATTTTAAGTTGTCGGTCCGAAGCAAATTAAAAGAAATATATATTTATACATTATATATCCATCTTCTTTCATCTCCGAGGCAAATTAAAAGAAATATATATATTTATACATTATATATTCATCTTCTTTTCTACTTTGCTTAAATGTTATATCCCAAATTTATTATCTCACTCCCAGAAGATCAGCGGTATATTTGATTCTTATATATGAACAAGTGTTTTCAACTTTGAACCTTAGAAAGAATAATTTCAGAAGTAGACTTGACTCATGAGCATTTAGCATCGTTCCTTAAAATCAGTACATCTCACTTCGAACCTCAGTATAAAGAACTTTAAAAAATGAAATCGCAATTTCATTCATCTCATTAACGTATTTAAACCGTTAGGTACTTTTATATTGTTTTTAAAATTTTAGAAAAATTTATCTTGCCCCGCCAAATTTATTTTCTTTTGATTTCTTTCCGTGGCCGTAATAGGTTTGTCCGTCCCTGAGCTAGAGGGTTAAAAAATTAATGCTTATTAGTTTTAGTTTTTACACCATATTTATTTGGTTGTTTAGTTATATACAAAAATTTCTAGGCATGGGGTTACAAGCTCTATACCTATTCATTTGCGTATTCCATCATAATATTTCAAGCCCAGTGGCATCATGGTAGCACTTTATGCTTCAATGTCACAGGTCCTAGGTTCAAGCCTTGGGCTTGGTAAGGTTGACTCAGATTTCATCCCTTTTGATCAGTAGTAAATGAGGACCAAGTATGCTTGGGAACTAAACACTTGGGCTCTGCATAAGGTTGACCAACTAACCAGGACATAGATGTCACCACACTCCAGGGCCCCTTCTCTCGAGAACAGAGGTTTGGTATCGTAGGCCATGGCCCCCAAGTGGGCTGTATGCGGGGAATTTTAATTTGTCATAATATTTAGATACAGTACATTAAAACTGTTTAGAGTAATGCACAGATCACTATACTTATTGTTTAAAAAGTATATAAATTGATGAGTAATGAGTATATAAATTTTTAGATAAGACGAAGAGAAAGTGGTGTATTCTATGGAAAACAGGGATTTATTACTCTTCGTGACCTTTTCCGATGGGGTGAAAGGTATGAGAAAATGCAAGAACCAGCTGGAGGGTTGGACTGGCTGCAACATTTAGCAGATGAAGGTAAATAACATTTAAAGTTTCCTTTCTACTCTATATCAAATCTCTCTCTCTCTCTCCCCTCCCCCCTCCTAAAAAAAAGCAGGTAAATACAAAGTACTGTTTATATGTTTTTTATTGGTACAATATTTTGTCTTTCTCCCAATGCCATTTATAACCATTGTAATAATGTATTTTGTTTATATGACACATATGATGAATACATGGTTTCTGCGCACCTGGAAAGTCAGGGAAAATCATGGATTTAGACAATGGATTAATTTTGTCATGGAAAGTCTTGATTTTTCAAGTAAAAGGAGTAAAAGTCAGGGAAAGTCATGGATCCGCTAAACTACTGATTTAAAAAAATGCATTGAATTGTTTAATTCTATTTTTACTTGTCATTTGGCTGAAGTTACTGAGTTTGGTATTTATGTATTATCCTATTGACAATATTGCCAAGTAAAATTACTAACCAAGCTATAACTAAAAGCAACCATGCTGGTTATGCAGTAGTTAATTAATTTATGAAGTCTATGAAAAATTATATTTGGTGATACATGTATAATTTTAGATAAATTTACCTTTGTATATTTCTAAATGAAATTTTAAAAGAGTTATAGGTTCTTACCCCAATAATATCTACCAACTTTAATAATTTGGGCATATACTGTATGCATTTGAAATCACATTATATGTGATTTTATAATAATGAAGTATTTTGAAAGATAATTGATATGTATTCTCTGATTTCAAAATTTAAGATATAAATTTCATCTTTAAATGTTATATGTTTATGTTTAACATTTCAAATGCACTTTATACATTTGTAAAGTAAAATGCTTTGAAAAATGGCATTTTGGCAAGGATGTTATTTGACAGTTTTCTTGTGTTTAGATTAAAGCCACCTTTCTCCTGTGTAATACAGCAACAGTTTTATTTATTTAGAGCATTTTGTTTTCAGGATATTTATTGCTTGCGGGTAGAGTTCGTCATCCAGATGAAGAAGAAGTAATATGTGAAGTTTTGCAAAAGCATTTTAGCCGAAAAGTAAACCCAGAAGTTTTGTTTAATTTAAGTGACAAGACTCCTCTGGCAACAAGAGATATTTTGAAGAAAGCACTGAGTTTTAGACTATCGGAAAATTTTAAAAATGTAGTATGGACTCACAATATGAGAAGATTGCTTGTTCTTGTTGGAAAGGCAATACAGTACAAAGAACCAGTACTCTTAATTGGTACTACAGGGTTAGTATAAAGAAGAAAATTATAAGTTTCTATAATATCATATGAACCTATAGATATAGACCTATAGAATTTAGATATTTAAGTATTCCCTTTGCAAAAAAATCATTAAAAATATCTTAAAAACATTAATAATTATAAAAGGTCATTGAGATTATAACCCTTTTAAGAATATTTGTTTTAAGATTCTTTGCAGTCAAAATAATTGCTTAGTCATAGTGTTCAAATTATATTTTTAGAATAGTCTTTTTGTATATGTATTATTAACTATGTTTATCTACAAACTTACCTTTAAAAAACAAATGTACTGCCACCCAGTAATCTGAAATTTTCAAAATGTACATAAAAGTTCAGTTTTTTTTTTTTTTTTTTTTTTTTTTTTTTTTTTAAATTTCCGTAAAATATGCTTCTAAACTATATTTTTATTTGTAGGAGTGGAAAAACTACCATATGCCAGATATATGCTGAGGTTTTTGGTAAAAGTCTATATTCTGTCAACTGTCATATGCATTCAGAAAGTGCCGACTTTCTAGGAGGTTTACGACCAGTTAGAGATCCTGAACAAAGGGTAAAATGTTTGATTATTCATATGTTAGAATAAAAGGCTTTTTAAAGATTATTCAGATTAAAGTGTCTATCATAGTTTTAAGGAAGGTATCAGTTATATAGGTAGAACAAAAGTATCTTAAAATTGCATATAAATCATCTTTATGTAAAGTATTATACTATAAATAAGTAATATTTGTTATTGCTCATTTAAAAAGTTTGTAAAAATTCAAGTAATTACACACAGAGTAAAATATATAAAAATTAATTATAAAACTAAACTGATGTAGCTTTTAGATTTGGAATCTAATTCATACAAATGTATGGTTGTCACTCATAGGTTTCTCATTTATATCTAAGCGATGACACTTTAATGATTACAATTGATAAGTAATGGATTACACTTTTACTCACAAACATTGTGACATTCTTTTAGTGGCAACCTTTGTATTAAAAGGCCTGATATTGAATAAGAATCAGTCAATGCTATTTCTTGAGGCCTTTTCCCCTGGAAGGCCCTCCCCCACTTCTGATTTCATGGATAGATAGGTAATTGATATGAATACTGTTTGAAAAGTCCCCCCCCCCCTTCAGCCAACCATTTTGGTGGATTATGAAAGGCTAGAGTGAAACTAACAAAAAGTCACTTGAAAGGAATGATTAGAGCCCAGATACTTAACTATTGATGTAGGTAAAATCTTGTTTGAATTCCAGACCTCTTGTCGCCATTTTCAATGATTCCAACAATTTTGAGCCCTGACAGTTGGGCATTTCATGTTGGGTACAGCTTTAATTTTCTTATGCAAACCAAACCTGAATAATGAAAAGATTCTTATATATATATTTGCTTATGAAAAGAAATTTCAATTTCTGTACATTTTAAGAATTATATTCAATATATTTTATGTCCTTTGATTCAGTCTATGTAAGTAATTTTTTCCTGACTGATAAATATCATTAACCCCTTGACATACAATGACGTCGGGGAAACGTCAGTCATCTCATGTGCCAAAGTAGACTTTGATGTCTCAAAGACATCAGTAGCTGTCTCCACAGTGTTATATTAAATTATAATTTTATACTGTTATTTAATTAATGTACATTAGCATCATACATAAACCTCATTAAATATTACATAGCAATACAAATTTCAAAATAAAACAAAACAAAATTGTTCAGATGAGCCAGAACTAATTACTATTTTTTGAACACATTAGATTCCATTTTACTTGTATGTCA
This sequence comes from Pardosa pseudoannulata, assembly GCA_032207245.1. Taxonomy (NCBI): domain Eukaryota; kingdom Metazoa; phylum Arthropoda; class Arachnida; order Araneae; family Lycosidae; genus Pardosa; species Pardosa pseudoannulata. The sequence goes on from CM063497.1 coordinate 59,059,031, forward strand.
AGGGGTTAATCAATAGGTCTGATCTAGATATTATTAACTTTTAGAATGTTTAGCAATCTATAGTTTGCTGTCTTAGGTTGTCTCCTTAATATCTAATGGATTTCCTATGGCATTTTGATGAACACAATAAGCTATTTATGTTACTGTAATACATTTTGTATCACACAGCAATTGCAGCTGTTATATCCTTTGCACACAAACTTTAGATTCATTTCTTCTATAAAAAGGTGTCACAAAATTTCAATAAAGTCCCAACTTTTGTATATTTTAGGAATCTAAGTTGTTTGAATGGGTAGATGGTCCTCTGATTCAAGCTATGCAAGAAGGCAATTTTTTCTTGGCTGATGAAATATCGTTAGCTGATGATTCTGTTCTTGAAAGGCTGAACAGTGTATTGGAGCCTGAACAAAAGTTACTTCTCGCTGAGAGAAGTTTTGATGACAGTGATCAGCCTGAAATAACCGCAAAAGAAGGATTTCATTTTCTGGCTACCATGAATCCAGGTGGAGACTATGGCAAGAAGGAGGTATTGGAAAAACCATATGTTCTATGTATATTTATGCTGTTGACATTTTTTAAAATTTATTTTTTCATGTATGTTGGTTTAAATTAAGTTTTAAAAAAATTGCATTTTTTATCTATTTGTCTCAAGGTTATAATACTTTTATATAAGGTTGAATTTATTTAAAATATTGTATTTTCTAATGTCTTTCATATTATGCTACTTATTTCTTAAATTTAGGGTAGAACTATATTGTAAGTAGAAATAATAATAATATTGTGTTCTATCTTGACTGGTGAAGGCAATATGCATTAACAGGTGATAATATCATACAACAGATTTTGATATTGTTTTCTCATATTCTAAAAGAACTACTGTGCAAAATTAGGTAAATTCTGACAATGCATGTGAATTTGTAAAAAGAGCATATATATGTATATATATTATATAACACACACATATTTATGTGTGTGTGTATGTATATATATATATATATATATATATATATATATATATGTGTTTAAATTTTAAAATTATAAATTAAAGTATTAATTAATAAAAGAGAGAGCAAACTCTGTGAAGTGTAAGAATATGTGGATTAAACTACATTTTTTAAGAACAGAGCATGCCTAGCCCCTGGAATCTTGTGGGATGATGATTGGCTGTCAGACTGGGTCTCTTGTTTGAAAACAAAATGGCTAATGGGGTATATGACATTCACAGGCTTGCAATTCCATCACTTTTTTTTACAATTGATCACTTTTAGTCATTTTTTTAAATAAACAATCACTTTTAGTCACTTTTTTCATAGTGTGTCACAGCAAAAGTCTGTTGTTGATAAAAGAAAATCTGAATTAATAACAAAATACTTTAATAAAAGACCAAAAATATGATGCTCTAATCTTATTTTTCTTATTAAAATGTAATTAGTCATATGATTTCCAGAATTTAGTGATTTTAAAAAGTCGTAAAGAAGTTCCTGAAATCTACATTTGTACTGAAATGTACATTTAATACAGTAAAGTAATTTACATCAAAGCACACATTTCTCTTTTTCTTGTTCTTCACAATTTTTGTTTAGATACTCTAATCTAGCTATGTACATATTTCAAAACATCATTAATATATGCAGAAAATTGGGATTATAAAATTAATGTATGTATTCAAATCTAATTTATAGATTTTCTCAAATAAAAGCTATGTTGAGTTGTGTTAAACAAAATTTTTAACCTTTTTTGTATTTGACGCTAAAATTATGTCTTGCATGAATCATTTGATTTAGAGTTAAAATAAATATAAAAATCTTAATAATAGCATCTGTAATCAAGAGGAGAAAAAAAATCGCTTTTTTTTTCAATGTTCAGTCACTTTTTAGTTACTTATTCTGTATTATTTGTCACTTTTCTCACCTTTTTGAAAGTACCTCAGCAGTTGCAAGTCTGCATTCAAATAAAGCCTTAACACATAGAATGGATGTCTTTCCAATTTTTTTTCATCTCAGGCTCTGCGCCTGATATATATACACATCAATTATACAAGAACTTGCAGGTTCCAACATGAATTTACAGCAGAATTCAGCTCAGCCATCCTGAATTATTCTTCAGAATTTTAAACTCTATGAGTTTTGGTGATACATCCTATCTTCATTATTTTAACACCTGCGCTGATATGCCCAATCAAGTTCTAGGTCATACCTCAATCAACAGAGTTGGTAATTTCTAGAGTATTAGTAGTTTAGGATTTCTGGAGTAAAAAAAAAGTGCATACTCTTAAATTTTTACAGATTTACTTTACTTTTAAAGAGTAATTTACCCTTTGCAGGCTTTTTATGGTTTATTGGAGGTTTTATAAATTGTTAACTTCACTACTCCCACTATACATACAGTAATATATTCTGTACAGATTTTTTATAAATTAGTAGTTTTTGTTTGTATAATGCAAATATATTATCAAAGTATATTGTATAGTAATATCTATCTGAATAATTAGATGAATTTAATTTTACTGCAATGTTTTTTTTATTGTTTTGAATTTTATTTTACAGCTATCTCCAGCTCTCAGAAATAGATTTACTGAAATTTGGTGCCCCAGTAGTATGAATAATTTTTCAGATATAATTGCTATTGTAGAGCATAATATCAACAAAAAGTTAAAATTTGATAGATATGCTGGTAATGGCACTGGATTTGGCCATGCTGTTGCTGAATTTTTGAATTTTTTTTCTAACACAGATCTTGGGCAAAGGTAAGAAATGTCTCATATTTTAATTTTTAAAAACTACTTATAGGATAATACAAAAGAATAATTTTCTATTGTTTTCTGTCTATTGAGTTATTTATCAATTATTGTGCATTATAATTTGTTCTACTAAAAGTCAAGAAACAAATGTGTTGTAAAAGGTACTACAGACGATTTTTAAAAACTTGCAAATATGTTATGGAGAAAGAAAATATATATGTAATATATAAAAATTATTTAACTTTAATATTTCCTTAAAAACCTCCTTTCTTTCATTCTAATTCCTTTAAATCTTTTTCCCAGCCTCTAAATAGTTTAATCAAAGGAGTATTTTCCACTTAACATTCTTCCCAAAGCTTTCTGTCCTAAAAATGTAAATATTCTGTCTATTCACCACTTTTCCCAGCTGTCGGCGGCAAATGGTTTTGCGTTTTTGCTGATATTGCATTTAATTCGCTTATTGAGTTTGTTTTTTTTTTACCATGGGAAAATTCTTTCTGTGTTCACTTTTCGGTGTACCTCTGTTCAATCAGAGTGACCTCTATGGCTTTTCCTTTGTCTGTCGTTAAGTAGAAAAGATGTATGTTGTAGCAGCTCTGGAATAAAGTTTCAATTAGACTGGTGCCATTCTCTTCAATGTTGGCCCGACTGCATTTTTATTATTGTTAGCTGTTGAGCTTTCTCCTTGTCAAGGAGTTTTATAAGAAATGGTTATATAGTTTCAAACTTCAAAAGCTGGGTTCGGGGATTGAATGGACTTTAAGTAAGACTACAGCACAAAAACAATGATTTATTGGCAATCACTTCAAAAGTACAATGTCATTGCGAAACAACTCGAGCATAATGACACGGGCTTACATACCTCTTTCTGAATCAAACAAAATGGAAGCCCCAGTGAAACACAACACACCGTGCGTACTTCTTACATCGAGAGATCCTCTTAACAACTCTACTCTACTTGGGACTCAGTCTGTCTTATATAGGCCCAAAAAAACTGGAATATTCCAGAAACCGGAACAGGAAGTTGTCATGTGATGTCACACTTGGCAACATTTGGCGACAAAAAAAAAAATAGGTTGCCAAAACTATCGCCAATTTGGTGAGATACCCATAGAATCCCATGTTAAATTTACGGTTCACTAAACAAATTCCTAACAATATATGTATGTATATATATGTGTGTATATATATATATATGTAACTTATATATATATATATACATATATATATATATATATATATATATATGTAACTTACATATATACACATTTTTAATATCAAAACTAATAATTTATTTATTTCTAGGATAACATTAAGTATCAGAGATGTTTTAACGTGGGTTGAATTTGTTAACTTGTCTCTGGCATTCAAATCAAGAGAGAGAATGCCTTCATTGGAAGCTTATATACATGGAGCATTTTTATCTTTCTTAGATGGTTTGGGATCTGGTAAGTAATGTTTATTAAATTTTGAATCTGAAGTTCCTTTGAATTGGCACACTTTTTAGTGATGTTTTTGTTTTGAATTAATTGAAAGGGTATTAAAAAATGTTATTTTGAAAAACCATGGCAATGAAAGTATACCAAATTTGTAGACTTGTATAATGTAGAGAGAGGAAGTATCTGGAAACTATATGATTTAATGGTAACAAACTCATGGATATAAGATTGTAATTTATAGATAGAAAAACAATTTTTTCATGCAATATATATTTTTGCTGTAGCTGTTATGCAATTCATTTAGAATTATTTAAAGTATGAAAATAGTTTTATACCAACTTAATTTTAAAAATAAGATAAAGATATGTGTCTGTGAAGTTTTGTATTATTACCCTAAATTGCTCAAAATAGTAAATTGAAATTTAATAATAAGATGCTCATTTATAAATCCTATTTACGTCCATTATTAACTTATGCAAGTCCCGCATGGTCGTATGCAGCTATGACTCAAATTAAATCTTTATCTGCTGCACAAAATATCATCATTCGGCAAATTACTAATTCACCATGGTACTATCGTAATTGTGAGATTCACAAGAAAATTAATCTCCCCACTCTTCCAAATTTTCTCAAAATTTTAGCTATTAATTTTTATTCTAACATTTGCATTGATCATTTACTGGACTTAGCCCAATATGACCATACTAATCCTGCAAATGCTAAGTGTCCCTTAGCTGTTTTGGATAGAAGCATAGAATGAATTCTATTTTCGTGCATCAGCCAATCTCTTTTCTCCTCTCTCTCTCAGCAGAATCCTAAACGCTTCTTGCGTGCTCTTGCACTAAGACATGATGCTTAAATTCTATTGGCCCTTGAGAGTCAACTAAATTCTTCTCAGCACTGAGCTGAATCCCTCGGATTTTCGGCTAGATCTGCTATGCTTCTTGCTTCTATCTTTTCTTAATGTTAAAAAAAAAAAAAAGTCTTTAACTTGGTTATTCTAATATTACCTCAGTATTAGCTTACCTAACTTGACTTTAATATTTTGCTTACCTAACTGTGTAATTTTTGTCAACATAATTTTTATGTGTATTTCTTGCCTTTACTGAACTCGTGAACCTTAGCTTATTATAACCTAATTTTTAATTATTATAATTCCTAATTTAATATCGATTTTTATCCTCAATATCGTGTTGCAATATATCAGTTATGTCTCATTCCATGCAAATACAGAAATCTGACTTAGAGGGCTTGGCCCAAGGAAGTCAGGTATGAGAGCTCCTGAGCGATGTATTATTTTATTTTATCTTAACTTTTTACACCATATTGACTACTAGTGTATTGCTATTTTTAACTGCTAACCTTTCATATCTGGATTTCTCGTTTACTTATTTTATCTTGTTTTATTGTATTGCACCCTGCCCAAACTCAAGCACCTTTTCCCAATTTTACTATTTTTTTATTGCCATGTTAGAGCCAAGCAAATTCCATAGTGTTGTTCTGCCAAACTCCAACGTATTACAGAATTAGAGGGCTTGGCCCAGGCCATTCTGTAACAACTGCATCCTGTGATCCTGTATTATATTATCAAAAAGGCATAATTAGATGTTCTATTGCTAATATAACTGCTCTAAATACTGATCCATTAACCCTTTCGTGCCTACTGTTACAAATACGTGCCAGCAAGAAACACACTCACTTCCCAGCCGACACACTAGCGTGCCAGAGCGTTTTCTCGTTCACCCCTGACTGTCACATATGTGTGCCAGCATTGTGTAACATTTTAAAAACTATAAGCTTTGACACGAGATGGCATTGTATGTTCATATGGATTTAGATACATGTAGATTTGACCTTGTACTCAATAGGAGAGTAGTATGATACACATTCAAATGGTTTTTGATTATATAAACATGAGGGAAAAGGAATGTTTCCTATTGACATGTTTTATGACAGCTCTTTAAATTCCCACGTGGTGTTTGTTTATGTAAGCAGGGGAGTTTTATTTTTGCTAAAGCGTTGTGTATTTCGGTTTTCAGTCCAGTTTTTAGTGCAGAATTAGGTCTGACAGACTTGATCTTTTTTTTTCTCTTTTTATTGTTAGATTTTCGAAGTGTCGAAAGTGTTTAACTGAGCTTGAAATAGCTGAAATGATGCAAAATATTTCAGATTTTTATTCTGAAACAGATTAGGATATTAGTAATAGTGACACTATAATATATTCTGATTGTTCTTAATGTTCATAATAAATCTAGTGATTTTAAAGATGAGGAGCACATTTCTGACAAAGAAATTGACGATGTTTCGTTTTTTCACATTCCGGAAAAATCCTCCAAAACGGCAAATGAGTTACTACGAATGCAAGGACTGTCACATAAGATTGTTTGTAGATCCCTGTTTTTAAAATTTTTCATACAAAAAAAGTTTAAATAACATAGTATTCAGTTTTGAAATGTTAAAAGTCATTAAATAGTAAGTAAAAAATGAAAAAAAAGTAAAGTGTAAAATATTTATTTAAGTAAAAAATAGCTTAAATAAAGTATCTATAAACATATAATATAAATCACATTCCATTTAAATACTTTACGTAGCATTATTAAATAATGCATTGCTACTTCATTAATTTCATGAATTAGGCTTATAGCACAATACCCTCCGGCCCAGGATACTCACTCGTGAAAGTGACTGCCGGCCTCAGAGAGAAGCGCTCGTTTGCGCTTCCCGTCGCGAAAGGGTTAACAATTCTGCACATTCTCACCTCCAAAAAATGTATTATCTAATAATATTTCATAATAAAAATAAACTTTATGTAAATTGTTTAGTGTTTAATTTAGAGCTTAATTTTGCTATTTGTAGGTATTGCATTTAGATGGGGTTTAACATGGGGTCAGTATTGTCTTAGTAATAAATATTTTAAACTATTTTATTTGGTCCAATAATAAAAATTGGTTTCATGTTTAATATTTATCATTGGTTTTCTTAAATAAAAGAGCTGCTAAATAGGGATTTTACATTGTAAATTATATTTTTTACTAAACATAAATTAAAGCATGTATTATGTATATTGTAAATACTCGAGAAGTAATGTACTAGATAAACTCTTGGTCAAGAGGTGATTCATTCATGCATTATTAGTTTAGAAGTTAGTAATAATAAAATTTTCTATCATAAAACATTTATCATTATTTTATTTGTTATTTTATTATATTTTATTTTTATTTTATTTGTTTAATGTCAAACATTTCTCTGGAATATATATCTATTTAAACTCAAATTTGATGATCAATCTCTTGATTGAAGAGGCATTTTGTCCCTTCATGTTGTCTCATCTTAATTTAAATTTTCTAGTATCTTTAGATTATCTTTTTCTCTTCATTCTTTGAATATAAAGTAGTTATTGTAATATAGCTCAAAGGAAATAAAAGATACTGTTTTTTTTATTGTGTATCAGAAGTACTTTAAATTCAAAATATTTAATATGAGTTACTGTTTATTGATTTGGTGTATTTTAGGTTCTTCATCTTCAGGCAGTGAAGATTACATCCTGAAAATGAAAAAACATTGCCTTGATTTTCTTTTGGGTCAGATAGGCAATATAAAACTAAATTACATTGAATTAATGATTCCTGAATTATTTAATGAGCAGTTTGAAAATTTTGACTTTCAAACGTACAATTCTAGTAAAACTCTGTTCGGATTTGGCCCATTTGTCATTGACTGCGGTAAGTAATTGTCTAATTACTTTTCTTAATATTTAAAGTTGAGGACAAATCTTATGTTAAATTATGTTAAATAGTCAAGCTTTTATGTTAAAATTGCAGAAAAGGGTTTATTTTGAGTTAATGAAACACATAACTGATTAAGTTGTTAAACAAATTATATGCAGAAGCATTTTTGAATATATGGCTTGCAAGTCTTATTCAATAGGAGTTTACATATAATTTTTTCTGAGATTATCTTCTTTCCATTTTTAACATAAATATTTTTACTAGACAAATTTCTTAAATAGCTATTTTAAAAAAATATTTTATAAAAACTGGGAGAATATTTTACACATTCAGAAGTAGTCATTTAGGATTTTAAAATTAAAAATCTTCTTAAAAATGTATAAATCATATAAGGTTTTCTAAAAACGTTCAACATTTTTTTAAACAAATGCCAATAGGGAAAAATATGTAAGAATCCAATCTGATTTGTAATTAATCAAGAAATGTTGAAATGTGATTTTTACTTATATAGAAAAGTAAATATCAAGATAAATATCAATTTGACAGGAACACTTCTCTGTAACATGATGGGGGACACATTTCTTTTAATTAAAAAATGGACAAAATGGAGATAGAAAAAAATCAAAATCATATATTTTATTCTCTAAAATCATATATTTTATTTGTATGTACATCAGAAGTTTTATTCATATATACTTTAACAAAAGCTTTTTAAAGTCATGGAAAATGATCCGCTAAATCAGGGAAAGTCATAGATTTGAAATATTTTATTTTGGCAAATACCCAGTGTTTAGGTTTTCAGTAAATTAATTTTTTTAAAGAGAATTTAAATTTAAAATAAATTGCCTAACATTAAAGCAAGGTGAGTATCATTACCATGGATTATAGTATTTATTATATGAATGTCTGCTTCGTGGGAAAGCATGTTGGTATCATTTTCAGTTCATGATGTTCTTTCTTTTACTTTACTTATCACATTTTCTCTGAGAGGTCATTGAATAAATTTAAATATTCCTAAACAGTCTTAATTTTTACTTTCAGTAAACTGAACTCTGTCTTGACATTAACAAAAATTGATTAAAGAGATTTTCATTGGGAAAGACAAGCTATTTTATCTTTTAAGATTTTTCACTGTATGTTAGGAACAAAATAAAGTTGTTATTTTTCATTGTTGTGTCACCCCAGGCGTATGCTTTTGTCTCCACAGGCTGATTGATGCAACACTCAGTTTGAGAATAATAGCTCTACACAATGTTTTTCTATTATATTGTAGTAGCATGGGCAGTGGCATTTTATTATAAATTACATTTAAAGTAAAATAAAGCTTCAAAAGAATTTTGCAATTTGTTTATTTAAGAAAACTCTTAGTGAAGGACGTAAGACAAAAGTATACCATTGCTGCAATAAATATTTTAAGAACATGTAGATGTTACCTGAAATAAAACACTTTAATTTTTCTTTATGTAAACTTCTTTATGTATATATTTTTTAATGAATGGAAGATATATTCTTTTTTTCTGGGTTTTATAATTTGTGGAAAAACGCTTAAAACTTATAAAATTTGTTAAAGGAAACAATAAAAAAGCCCATTTCATAGATACTGTAATTTACAAATATTAAAATCCCTAGCAATTAGTATTTTAAAATGTATTTTGTGTTGGTTATTTTATTAACTATATTATTAATATACTTTTATATTGATTATATTTTTAAATTTCCTAAATATTAGGTCCTTCAATGGAAGAAGAACAGAATTGGGCTGCTAACTATGTTTTGGAAGCAAAAACTCCTAAAGCTAACCTGCTAAAGATTTTACGTGCTATGCAATTGCCCAAACCCATTTTGTTGGAAGGTAGCCCAGGTGTTGGAAAATCAAGTTTAGTAACTGTTTTAGCTAAAGCATCAGGATATAATATAGTCAGAATTAACTTATCTGAACAAACGGTATGTGTTAAATTACATTGTCATTCTAAATTTTTATTATAGTTTAATGAATATTATAAAATTTGTATTTGTATCAGGAGTATTTGTAAAATTTTAGATTTGTCTAGAATTCCTGAACTTTTTTTTCTCATTAAATATAGATTTTTTGGATTTGTATTTCCAATATAGACATTTTTTATTAATCTTTTTTATTTATTTTTTTAAATATCAAGTGATGAGTGCTTGCTAACTGTTTAGAAGTTTTATAAAAATCTGAATCACTTTTTACAATTGTATGTTTATTTTTAATAATTTTATAATGCTGGAACCTTAATGTTTTGAATTTCAATTGTATATATATATAACCTTTCTGTATATCAACTATATATATATATATATATATATATATATATATATATACATATACATACATACATACATGAAGAATAGCGTGGCCTGTTATGCTTCAAGGATGTAGGGTGGTCATAAAAGAATACGATTTTTCAGGATAAGTTTCACATACTTTATTTGACAACGTCCACAACAAAAATCCAACAAAAGATAGTTGTACAGCCTTTTATAAACTTGGGGACGCCACAGTGGGAGAAAGGAATTTGTTAACTCTGTAAATTAGAAATGCTCTTAATCAGCAAAATAGGTTGGCGAGTTAAGCTTGCCAGCAGGAAAGAGACAAAAGAGTTTAATGCCGAGAGGCCACTAAAAGGTGACGAAATTGCAGATTTAGTGGTTTTTTAATAGAAGAGTTAGTAATTTTAGTTTAAGATTAAAGTATTAAATTTTTACATTACATATATATATATATCTATATATATATATTATAGAGTGATTTTTATTCAGTTTGACAATTATACATTTTTCTTTGTTACTAAAATGAAAATGATATTGAAAATATGTGTATGCTTATATCAGTTTATGGTAGGAATTATATAATATGTGGATTTTTCTTTTATGAGAGTATTTAAGATATTTGAAATAAAGTGATAATCACCCCTGTTACATTTATAATTAATATAATTTTTATTTACTATATAAATGATTATTAAGTTTTAATATTTTTTTCATCAGTACTTGTTTTTGGTTTCACTAACAAGATTAAGTACTTAAATAAATTAACTATAAGAGAAGTGTGAATGATATGCTAAAAAGAAAAAAATAATCGGGGGAAGGAGACACTAATGGGTTATATATATGTTTAGGTATGTGTGTTTATTAGTTGGATACATCCTTGTAAATAGCAGTGAAATTGTAGAACGGTTCTGTTCTGGGTCTTGGGAAAAAAACAAAAAAACAAACTCAAAACTTTTGCTATTACTAATTAAAACTAATTGGACATACACTCATTGAGCATACATATGTATCTATAGTCTAGCAAGGTTTCCGTGGTCCTTCAGAGCTGTAAAAGTCCATGAATTTCATGAAGTGAAATTAGATTTCCAGAAAGTTCTTGAAAATTTCTTGAAGTTTTTGGAAAAGTCCTTGAAATTTTACAATTTTTTTAGAAGTAAATTTTAGCACATCAGTTTGGGGGTTCTTTCGTTTTGAGGCAAAACAATGTTTTAGAACTGTAGAAATATTAATTTTCTGTTATTTCAAGATACAGAAGGATAAATTGTTTTTATAATATCACAATAATTTTGGAGCTAAGTCAATAAAGTTGATTAAATATAATGTATGAATATCTAGGACATAACTGATCTTTTTGGAGCTGATTTACCTGTTGATGGAGGTGAGAAAGGAGAATTTGCTTGGCGTGATGGTCCTATAATCCAAGCTCTGAAGAAAGGTGATTGGATACTGCTTGATGAAGTAGGTTATTTTCTAAATCTTCATTTCCTGTTGTATAAGAATTTGTTTTCTTGTTAGAATTTTGGCAAAGTACCAAATATGTTTTTATCTACTGTACAAATCTACAGATTTTTACTGATTGCTATGAATTATTAAATACTGAAGTGTTATGTGGTAATGAATGTTGTAGAATTTATTCCATTTTAAACAGCTATTTTTGAAATATTCAGGGAAATCTAGGAGAAAAAAACATTTCATTGTGTTCCATGTTCACTTGTGATATAATAGTCTTTGCTTTTGTGTATTCGAAGTTAATATATAAATAAAATAAAATGTCGATGGGTTTCAAAATTTTGGAAAATACTTTTGAAATTATGTCTCTCTCTTTGGGAATCCATCTATTTTTGATGCTGTTATAAAAATTCTTAAAATAGCATACATATAGCTAAAAGACTTTAAGTTAGTGTTCATATGTTTGTAAAAGTAAGCAGAAAACCATAAATGAAGATAGTTACTTTTTATGAGTGTAAAAAGAAAATCATAGGAGGCTACATCTGGTTTTAATTTATTTATTTTGTTTATGTTATGTAAGATCACATTGATATATTCCAATTTATGGCTTACTTAAAAAAATCTTTTCAGTTGAATTTAGCATCACAGTCTGTTCTAGAAGGTTTGAATGCTTGTTTGGATCATCGAAATGAGATATACATTCCAGAATTAGGAAGAGCTTTCCATTTGGATAAAAATGTGTCTCGTATATTTTGCTGCCAAAACCCTCAGAGACAAGGAGGATCTCGTAAAGGGCTACCACAGTCATTTCTTAACAGATTTACCCAAGTAAGTTAATTGTGTTATTTGAGATTTGTTATTTAGATTGCTATCAGAATTTTCCACTCTTTTTGGGCTTACCATCATGTTTTAAGGAACAAAGCTCACTGATTCTATTTTTTTTTTAATCAATTAATATATTAAGCCATTTTTCCAGATTTGGCTTCAAATTCATTTTTTTTAAACAGTGATTCAAAGATATCTTATAATTATATCAAGAATGCTATATTATAATGTTGCCATCTTTCTGGAATTTCCAAATACAAGCTCCCAAACTTCTAAATATTTCAAAAATCTCCATAATTTTAATGATAACAAGGAAAAATCTCTCTAAAAGGGATTTTTAATATAACATTCCTATACAATTCACAAAATAATCCCTACAAAGCAATTTTAACCATTTCCCTCCCTCCCTCCCTTTTTTTTAAAAAAAGTCCCCCTGAAAAGAAATTGTGTGAAAAAATATTTCCAACACTTATTACTTTTGCATATTGCTCTGAACATCTTAAAATTTAATTTGGTGCATATACTCACTTGACAGTAAATGTACATTTTGTTTCATAGAAAAAAATTTTTATGCTGATTGAAATTTTTATATGAATATTCAGTACAAATTATTAAGCATAGTTATTTTTTTAAGGCAGTATTATAGTAAAGATAAAAATATCCCTATTTTATTTGAAAACAATTTTACATTTATTATTGCATGTTGCATTTTATATGCCTCCAAAGTTGACTCTTATGATTTTATATATTTAAAACAGGCTTGCAATTCTGTCACTTTTCTCATCTTTAGTCACTTTTTTAAGTAAACAGTCACTTTTAGTCACTTTTTTCATGGTGTATCACAGCAAAAGTCTGTTGTTGAAAAAAGAAAATCTGAATTAATGACAAAATATTTTAATAAAAGACTAAAAATGGGATGCTCTAATCTTATTTTTCTTATTAAAATGTAATTAGTCATATAATTTCTAGAATTTAGTGATTTTAAAAAGTTGTAAAGAAGTTCCTGAAATCTACATTTGTACTAAAATGTACATTTAATACATTAAAGTAGTAACTTGCATCAAAGCACACATTGATCTTTTTCTTCACAATTTTTGTTTAGATACTCTAATCTAGCTATGTACATATTTCAAAACATCATTAATATGTACAGAAAATTGAGATTATAAAATTAATTCATTGTAAGTATTCAAATCTAATTTATAGATTTTCTTGAATAAAAAGCACTGTAGAGTTGTGTTAAACAAAATTTTTAACTTTTCTGTATTTGACGCTAAAATTAAGTCTTGCATGAATCATTTGATTTAGAGTTAAAATAAATAGAAAAATCTTAACAATAGCATGTGTAATCAAAAGGAGAAAAATATCTTTTTTTTTTTTTTTCCCCAATGTTTAGTCACTTATTCTGTATTATTTATCACTTTTCTCACCTTTTTGAAAGTACCTCAGCAGTTGCAAGCCTGTTAAAAGCAAGCGTTTTGTAGCAAATATTTTATACTTCTTAATGATAGGTTTTACATTCATTCATTTAGTTTTCATAAGCATTAAAATTATTATTCCTCTTATCTTATGTGAATTTTCTGTGAAGAACATGTATATTTTTCTGTAATATTTAAAGAATATTGCTGTTTAAAATACTTTAATTCACTTTATTTCTTATTTTATGAGTAGAATATACAATTTATATAAATGAATTCAGTTATCTTTTATTTATTAATTTTATTCTTTTAAATAGGTTTACATGAAACAAATGGAGCCTTATGATTTAAAGTTTATTGCAAGCACTGTATATCCAACTATACCACCTGATCTGATTTCTGCAATGGTTTCCTTCAACAATGATGTAATAAAAGGCTTTAGCGTTATCTCAATTTTTGTATACAATATATGTATCTATGTGTTTGGGGTTGTCATAAAATTTGAACTGATATACATTCAGATAGAACAAATATGCCTTTAAAATTTTGTTTTTAATTTACTATTTGTTATAACTATAGCATACTTGAAAACTTTTATGGAAATTTAAAATTTATGGTTTTCAACATAATTTTATGAATTTGCAGATAGACTGAGGATTTGCTGCTATGATTATATCAAAATTTAATGTATTTTTCACTTTAATATATAATTAAAATGATTTAATTTCAACTGAAGTTTAACATATCTGATAAAAAATATGTATAAATGTGTTTCTGTGAAAAGTAGGGTGCTAACAACTGCTGAGAATCGCATTATTTTCTCATATCTTCCTGATGTATAATTAGTAGACTGTAATTTCTAAAATGATTTTTAAATAGCATATTATTAAAAAAAACTGTAGTTACATTTTTGGCAAAAGATATTTAATTCATACATTAATTTGTTAAAAATTGCAATATGATTGGGATAGGGGTTTATCAAATTTATCAGTCTATTAAATATGTAAATGCTGCTTTTTAAGAATTAAAAATATTGAAGAAAAATTAATTTCTTTAATGGAATTAAAGTGTGGTTAAGCATAGTTTTATAATTTTTAATATCTTATTTTATTGATTTTTCGAAATTCAATCATTCAAGTGCAATATTCTTTAAGAAATTTTGTGGTTTTTAAAAAATATTTTTAAAAATTACAGTTTAACTGAATCAAAATAATGTAGGGAAAATATTTTATTATACATAATGCACAAAGTAAGGTGGGAAAGTATCAGAAATTTAATATTGCATTATATCCCTAAATTAACGTTCATGTTATGGATATAATGCAGACATGCCAACTACTCCGGATTCTCCAGAGTTGCTCCAGAGAAATGAGAAAATTTGATGACTCCGGACACTCCTCAGATTGCTCTAGAAAAGAACAAAACCTTTTGATCAGCTAAAAGATTACAATAATCCTGTCTTTGGAACATAGGTTTTAAAAGAAGTGAAAAAACATTATTTAAATCAATGATTTTTTCAAAAAAAAATCAACTGATTTAAATCATGCCAACCCTGTATCTAGTGCTCCAAACCAACTCTTGATTGAGACAGGATACATTCCTAAGTCAGAATTTCTGGCATGAGTTTGTATCTAGTAGGTGGGTAAATATGTAAAACAAACATCAAATAAATGCAGTACCTGGGAGAAATATTACTTTTTATTGATATAAGCTGAGTACTCAGGATGTCTTTTGCCAATTCTTAATATTATAGGAAGAGGGAAAATAGTATTGCTGATGGGGAATATATCCACAAAGCAGAGTTTTACACATTGTTATCATGATCTTGAAAAATATGAATGTTTGACAATATATTGATAAACAATCTAGTACTAACATTAATGTTTTATTAATTACAATTAATTTTTAGTTACATATATCTTAGCAAAAAACCTTAAGTAATTTTTATTTACCAGTATTTGTGCCTGTGAAAGTGAATTAACGTATATTTTACAAAAAGTTTTATTGGTGATAATTTTTAAAATTAAGCAAGTATGTGAATTCCCTATATATAACTAATATTGCACCGTGTACATGTATTGTGTATTGGATTGTCTGGAAAGGTGAACTGATTTTAATTTTCCTTTGAAATTTTGTTGTTTTTAATTTAATATTTGTTATCACAATTTTTTAAATTTTGAATTGGAATGATGTTATAGTACTTCACCTTGTTACTTTTTTAGTTATCTATGCAAATGGGTGGAAAAAGACCATATGGACATTTTAGCTCTCCTTGGGAATTTAATTTACGTGATATATTTAGATGGTGTGATGCCATGATTGCTAATCAGGTAATCTGACACAGTCTTCTAGTAATGTTTATTGAATTTGTTTTTTGTCAATTTGTCAACAATATTTTTTTTTATAGTGTTATGTTTCATAGGGTATTTTATTATTTTCAGAATGAATGTGAATATGATATGGGAGAGTATGTCAAATTGATTTACTTAGATCGTATGAGAAATAGAGAAGATAAAGATAAGGTTTGTATTATTTTATTCATAATTTAATGTGTGGATACAATTGCACAGGACCTGAATAAAACAATCTAGAATCCTAGGCACAACTTTCTTTTGGGACCTTTTAAATCTGTTTTAATAGTTGTCACAAATCAAGAAATCAAAGTATTGCACTTTTTTTTTTTTTTTGGTGTTTCCATTTCTGCACAAATAATTTATTTTTCTTAACTGCAGGCTTGCAATTCCATCACTTTTTTAAGTAAACAGTCACTTTTAGTCACCTTTTTTATGGTGTATCACAGCAAAAGTCTGTTGTTAGAAAAAGAAAATCTGAATTAATAACAAAATATTTTAATAAAAGACCAAAAATGTGGCGCTCTAATCTTATTTTTCTTATTAAAATGTAATTAGTCATATGGCTTCCAGAATTTAGTGATTTTAAAAAGTCGTAAAGAAGTTCCTGAAATGTACATCTGTACTGAAATGTACATTTAATACATTAAAGTAACTAAATTACATCAGGGGTAGCTTCATGACTGGCAAACCAGATCCCCTGTATTATCTTATATTTATAAAATAATTTCTTCATTTAATTAAAAAAAACATATACTACAGGCTTGCAATTCCGTCACTTTTCTCACCTTTAGTCACTTTTTTTACAATTGATCACTTTTAGTTACTTTTTTAAGTAAACAGTCACTTTTTTCATGATTTATCACAACAAAAGTGTGTTGTTGAAAAAAGAAAATCTGAATTAATGGCAAAATATTTTAATAAAAGACCAAGAATGTAATGTAATCTTATTTTTTTTATTAAAATGTAATTAGTCATATAGTTTCCAGAATTTAGTGATTTTAAAAAGTCGCAAAGAAGTTCCTGAAATCTACATTTGTACTGAAATGTACATTTAATACATTAAAGTAATTTACGTCAAAGCACACATTTCTCTTTTTCTTTTTCTTCACAATTTTTGTTTAGATACTCTAATCTATCTATGTATATATTTCAAAACATCATTAATATATGCAAAAAATTGTGATTGAAAAATTAATGTATTGTATGTATTCAAATCTAATTTATAGATTTTCTTGAATAAAAAGCAATGTTAGTTGTGTTAAACAAAATTTTTAACCTTTTTGTACTTGATGCTAAAACATGTCTTGCATGTATCATTTGATTTAAAGTTAAAATAAATAGAAAAATCTTAATAATAGCATCTGTAATCAAGAGCAGAAAAAAAAAAATCTCTTTTTCTTTTTCAATGTTTAGTCACTTTTTAGTCACTTACTCTGTATTATTTGTCACTTTTCTCACCTTTTTGAAAGTACCTCAGCAGTTGCAAGCCTGATACTACTATGTTTCAAAATTTCTGTACAGCTTGGAAGCTTAGAAAATAATTATTTTAATTTCAATGCCAACCAGTGCAAGTAAAATATGTAATATAGAAGTACTGTATACTTTGAAATATAATCTTTTACGCGTATAAGCTGAAAGTGCATTTTCCCCCATAAATTTATCCAAAATTCAAAACTTGTATACATGACAAAATGGAAAAAAAAAAAAAAAAAATCATGCCACGTTCAAATGTGTTACTAATTAGGTAATATGAATGAAATATCTTCAATTCAAAAAGATAAATTTTCAAAATTTCTTTACAGCTTAGACACCTAGAAAATAATTATTTTAATTTCAATGTCAACCAGTGCAAGTAAAATGTGTAATTTAGAAGTACGACATACTTCACAATATAAGTTTATCTATGTATAAGCCAAGAATGCCTTTTTTGTTTCCAATAATTTATCCCAATTCAAACTTGTATACATACCAAAATGAACCAAAAAACTGCCATTTTCAAATGTCACTAATTAGGGAAAATGGGGAAGTATTTTCCAATCAAACAGTGGTGTAAAACACTAGACCAACATTTCTGAAACTTTTTTAATATGACATCCTATTTTAGAACTGTAGATTTCAGAATCAGTTGCACATCAAAAGAAAGTTTTATAACTTTATGCTGATTTTTCTTTATTTTTGCTCTAGCATTCAATGAGAATCATTGAGTTATTATTTTCTGTATTTTTAATTATTACTTTTTTTTTTTTGTCACTAAAGGTTATAACCAAGTACCTATAATTCCCCTGTTCCACAGATCTGTATATGAGTAAATCTTCCCACTTTATTTATTTTTTTTAAAGCCTTTAAAATTCTCATCTTATGCAAAAATAGATAAATATATAGTATACATAAATTTTTAAGAAAAATTTGGACTGTATTGTTTAGTAACAAGTGTAAACAAAAGTAGTAAATATAGGTAGGTATTGTTTTGACAGAACTTTAACCAACCTATTATGAAAAGAAAAGTGGAAATACTATTTTTTTATTCTGTTATTACTACCTTGAAGGTAACAAATGTATAAAAAAAAACCCATGTGCTTAGTTTAGTAATTCATAGTAATAAGAATAAGTAATCAGTATTGTGAAATTTTTGAGATGGTTAAAATAGTTTTTGAATTTAAAAATAGTTGCTGTGCTAAATGGTGTAAAAGGGACAGCATTTGATTTTTTTCCCCTCAGTACATTGAAACTGCTAGAGTCGGCCATATTACATACTATTGTTAACTTTAATCTCATGGCGTGTGTAGCTCGTCATTGTGCGGTATGGAATGAAAAACTAATGACCAGCTAGACTCGTCATTTTACCGGAATGGGTTAAAGTAAGGAATTTGATTTTGAAGGAGTACAAAGACTACAGAACAAACAGAAACAAATTTCAGCCTTAAAAAAAATGTAAACAAACATGAAATGAATACTATTTTCTCTTTCGATAAGTTTTAAATTTCAAATACATAAGGAATATATGTCAGACTTGTTTATATTACACATTGTAGTAATTATCTTATAGTAAATAGAACCCTTCAGAGTGGCTAACCCCTCTAAGCGACCAAATATTCTCATAACGGATGGGTGGCTGCTCAGAGAGGTTTCACTGTATTTAATACAAACAGTTTTGTTGTGAGCAACACAAATGTAGAGATTTTTATTTACGTAAGAAATTTTTTATCTTCCAATTGAAGTTATATTTTTAAAAATAATTTGTGTGCTATATATGATAAATATTCATTTCTATTTTTCTGAAATTGTAGGTGCTTCGGTCATATGACAGAATAATGAGAACGTTTAAGTTGAGTAATGGCCATTTAATTCAGAGCCGTATTTTGAAATTAAATGTCTATGAAAAGAGTGTGCAGTTGGGTTATTCCATTTTGCCTCGAAAAGGAGCCAATTATGGTGGTAACAGGATGTCTTGTATCAGTCCTTATCAGCTTACATACCTTGAGTCACTTATGAAATGCATTGAAATGAACTGGATGGCTATTCTTGTAAGGATTTATATTTTTTGCTGGACATTTTTTAGAGCTCTGTAAAATAATTGTATTTTTAATAGTCAATTTTATTATTTTAGTAGCTAGTATTATTATTATTATTATTATTATTATTTGTATACTCTTTAACTCGTATAAATTTTTTACATATAATCTGACAAATGTGAATAATTATGCTTAAAAATGCACATTTCCTAATTTTTGCACCATAATTCCCAAAAGTTCACTGATAGAAATATATATTTTCCCCTTGTATTTTTGCATGGTGTCCTATATGTGTGTGTTTACTATATTTCTAATTAATACTAATGTCTGTGTATATTTTTTCAAAAATTGGAATATGTAAATATTTGTAAAATATTGATTGATTTACTTAAGGTATAAACAGTATTAAGATGGGCCATCAGGTTCCAGTATATCTATTCTTGTAATTCTTTAATTTTATAAGGAGAATTTTCTGGAGGACTAATTTTTAAATGACAGTAACTTTAAAAATACATATTATAAAGTATTGAATTTGTAGCAGAATATTTTATTTATTTTTAAGTAGCTTTGAATTAAATACTAAAAATAAAATGTAAATTTTGTTTTCATGTTTTAGCTGACCAAGTTTTAATTTATTACTTTTTTTGAAATGCTTTTCAAAATTTATATTGTTTTTCTTTTGTGTATGCATTTCAAAGTTTAGGAATTAATCTTTTTGTTTTCTAAATTTAATTATAAGATATTTAAGTGTGAATTTCCGAGAAATATCTATAAATAAATTTTAAATATGCATACCATAAAGCAGGGATGGGCAAACTTTTTCAGTCGCATGCTTAAAATCAAAAGAAAATAAATTTGGCTAGCCAAGATAAATTTTTCTAAAATTTCAAAAACAATATACAAGTATTATGGTTTAAATATGTTAATGATATGAATGAAATTGCAATTTCATTTATAAAAGTTCCTTATATTGTGGTTCGAAATGAGATGTTCTGATTTTAAGGAACGAGGCTAAATGCTCATCTGTCAGTCTACTTCTGAAATTATAGAGAATGTGCGCATGATGTAAGGTGCATCAAAAATTGCAGCTCAACTTCCTTGTTGGCAAAAAATTTGAATTTACTACGGATTGTGTTTGTTATTGGGGGTTTTAATTTTGTAAATTATCTGAAAATGGTATCAAGCTGTTGTGCGTATGGCTGTACTAAGTGTTTCAAAATAAAGGTGAAAATATTGGATTTTATTGCTTTCCTAAAGATCCTGCGTTGCAAATGCTTTGAATAAAAACTTTTAAAAGGCAAGTTTGGACTCCAAGTTCTTCTTCGAGAATTTGAGACAAACATTTTCAGAATGATAATAAAACGTTAACCTTACTGTAATGTAATAGATTATATAAAATTATTATGCTCTAAGAATTTTTTTATTATTACTAAGTTTTTTTTTCATATTTTTAATGTATTTTCTAAGCTTTCGTGAGAAGTACTGTACCTATAAATGTCATTATTTTATGTCCTTAAAATGATCAGATTTTACACATTTTTATTAGATTCTTATTTATGTAATAGCTTATTGTGCCTGTTAGCATAATCAAAATAGTTATACTTTGATTATGATACTTAATAGTACTGTGTAAAGTGTTTAATTTTTAGAAAAAATATATAATTTTGTAAATGCTAAAAAAATCTATTTTGATTTACTTGGCCAGTTTCTCATGTTTCCTTCCCCTTCCCTTAATAAAATTTAGTTTTATTGTATATGTGATCCATATCGATGCTCATAAAGTACAATGAAAACAAGTAATGTTTTGCCAACGAAAAGTTGAGTTGAAGCACTCATATTTGTTTTTTAACATGCACTTTCTCTATTCCTTTTAAGGCTCAAAGTTGAAAACACTTGTTCAGATATAAAAAGCAAATAAACCACTGATCTTCTAGGCGGGAGATAATAAATTTGGGATATAATATTTAAACAAAGTGGAAAAGGGGATAGATATATAATGTATAAATATATATTTCTTTTAATTTGCCTTGGACTGGCAACTTAAAATTCTATCCACGGGCCATAATTTGCCCATCCCTGCCATAAAGCATATCCATATATCTCTTGTAAACCATTTATAATAGTGTTTCTTTTATGCAATTTATAAATAATATTAGGTTGGATCATCAAGCTGTGGCAAATCTACTCTTGTGCGCTCATTGGCGGAGATTTGTGGTCAGGAATTGCATATTTTGTCCGTAAACTCGGAAATGGACACCATTGAACTACTTGGAGGATTTGAACAGGTTAGATTTTTATAATTATTTTTTTCTGCATCAGTAGTGCTGCTTGCATTGCCTATCATCATTGGTATGTATATCTTTGAGTTATTTTGGGTGGAATAATTCATTTACCTGAAGTATTCATGTATTTAGAATTTTTCAAAGGGTGTCGGTCCAACCTTAATCACTTTTATTTAACTTTACATGCGTGCCAATTGATATTTTGAAATGAATTTTTAACTACCTTTCTGACTAGCTAGCAGACATGCCAACTACTCCCGAGTTGCTCCGGAGAAATGAGAATATTTTATAACTCCGGAAACTACTCAGATTGCTCCAGAAAATAACAAAACTTTTGAACAGTTAAACGATTACAATTCAGCAGTTAAATACAAAGTTTTGCAAAAAATAATGCTGAGTATTACTCTTTTCACAATGCATGTTAATAGTTTCAGTACTGTGCGGAAAAATTGAATTTAGGTCAAATTTGAGTAGACAAACTCTAGAATCCCTAATGATAGTGTAAAAACGCCTCACGCGTCCCCGGCTGCACTTTCTTAAGTCTGCACGCCTCTTCTATACCTGCCCGCCTATTTTTACTGGGGCAGGTATCTTGGGTTCGTTTAAAGCCTATGTGGCCGACAATTATTCACAGCAGCGACAAACTCTTGATTAACCATTTATTAATAAGAAGATTTTCAAAACATACATACAACGCAAATCATACCCAAACAGGGCTCTAATAAGACCGAGGTCAAAAAGTAAATCGTGCCGAGCGGAAACACCTCTCTCGGTCTCTACTGCTTTCCAAAGAATAATGTCCGTTTTTCGTCGCACCGACAGGGCATCTCCTTTTCACCCCTCCTCGTGAGGGCCGGGGGTAATCCCCCCTCGGTCAAGTTTTCGCCTCCATGGGAAAAAAATGTCCTTTTCTGCAGCTGGCGGGGGTGGCATCGCATCGCTCGTCCCCCCTCCTGTGGAACTTGCCCACCCCCTCTAGGGGTGCCCGTCTTCGGCCGCCGAAACAACAAAACCAGGGGCCCATGTAACACCAACTCGAGTCTTGAGTCTAGTATTACAGATAGAAAAATAGAAATATTTTAATCAGGGTCAAATTACATTGACCCTGATTAAAATATTTCTATTATTTTCTATATTCTATTATTTTCTATATTATTTTCTATAAGAAACACTGTTCTGAAAAATAAGTTGTTAAAGCTCAAAAAGCTACTCATACATTTTTAAATTCATAAGTTGTAATTTACCTTCTGCAATTTACTACTGTGTAAATATTTTCAATTTAATTTTAATTTCGAAACAAATAGATATATACTTATGTATAATCTGTAATTAGCATGTTGAAATTTCAAACCACGCTGTTGCTCCAGACACAAGTGCCTGAATGTTGGTATGACTGAGATAGAGATTGGAAATTTTGTAGATAGGCTCACAATTCTGGTAAAATACAATATTTAATCATAAATTGGATTGGAAGAAAAAAATCAGTTTAGTAAATTTAAAAAGCAGTTCAGTGTACTTGGAATCTGAATTGCAGATATTTTAATCTAGTATCATTATCTATTTGCAAGTGGTATAACTCAAATTTGAAAAAAAAAATTTTACTTTTTAGTGTGTTTTTAAATAAAAATGATTTTAAAAAAATACTTTTTGTGCATATAGATTATTATAAGTGCTTATACACCCTGCTCTTTTACCATTACATTTACTTTGCCCCCCCCCTTTTTTCAACAAAATTTTTTTCTCCGCTTTATGTTTTCATTTGGAGAGTTCAGAACATTTTGGTACAGGTGGAAAGTTCCATGTGAATCACCTATTCTGATGTCCAAATTGTAATCACTCGAAGCATAAACCCCATTGTATATTCCAGATTTTATTCCACTTGTGTTCCATATGTCAGCTCATTTGCAGTTTAAAATTACCCAACTAGCAGAGCACTGTGCTGCTATCTTCAACTAGCATATAGCCCGTCATATGCCGGGATCAGTAAAAATTTTAATTTTAATGGTTCGTTTTTTGGCTGAGAATTATTTTGCAACAAAATATTACTTTAAGAAAATTATTTACGTAATATCTAATTTTAGTAATAAAACGTATGGAAATAATGCAGAAGATATTTAAATAATCGAAAATAAATGATTAAATGAGATGGTTAAAGCAATGACGTCATAATGCTAGAAACAAAATTGTTTTTTTTTTAGCTATTTATTATGTAATAAATTGATACATTTAATCGTCTGCTCTTAAAATGGGGCTTAATATGATAGTGGTAATACGTGAATTTAATAAAATAAAAATAATAAATATCATAAAAATTTGAAAAATGGTAAAAATTTATTTTAAAAATAATAAAACTTAAAAAATAATAAAACAACTTTAGGAATAATAATTTAAAAAAATAAGCAGAAATTGTTAAAATAATTAGACATTTTAGAAAAATTCGGCTACGTCGGGGGCAGAACCATTAACCCGAGAGGTATAACAATCAAATGGGCAGACACTTTATCCCATGGGCCAGCTTGCATGTGGTGATGGAAATGGTTAGAATATATAAGGGTCAAGTAAAAACAGTCCAGAAAATTAAATATTGTGCTCCACCCTTGTCGTCCTATCAATAATGAATTTAGTATAGAATAAGAGGTTGAATAAGGCTTGAAATAATAGCATTAAATGCTGGAAAAGGGGGGGGGGATGAGGTAGATTTCGAACTCGCTTTGAATTTCGCTAACCCTAATTTATGAAAAATCCAATATGGATGCCTGAATCCATTCCAGGTACAACCGCTTCATAAATTTGCGGACAGACAACTTGGGCTATTATTATATAGGGGATTCCAGTTGTGAGTATGAGAAAAAGTGAATTTCTTCAAATGTTGATTGGTTGATTTCACTAGTGTAAACATTGTTGATGTTTGCTTTTTCTCAGAACTTAAAAATGGTTAGTAAAGTCAGTATTTTTCATATAGGTCTGCACTGGTTAGTATTTTTGTAATATAGTCAGGAAAGTCAGTATTTGATGAAAAATTTGTTTTTTTCATGTCATCCATTTCAATATTTTAATTTTGCCGTATTATTCTAAAATCATTTAAAAATAAGGACATGATTGCGAGCGATTGAAAATTTACGAGAATGAGGAATAGTGTACATTTAATACTCATTTGTCTATATGTGATGATTAAAACAGTTTAGTAGAAATTTTTATAAGCCCCGTTTACATGTGCCAGTCAAGTACCCTTCATTTTACCCAAGTAAAGGGATTATGCTTGGAGGGTCGGAGAAATCCGTTTACGTGGTCAATTATTTCTACCCTCCATTTTGCCTGGATCGTTACTAGAAGTCACGTGATCATACGGGAAGGCAATCCCATCAGTGCTTAGAGCGTTCTGACTAGCTACTGTTTACAAAATGCCAAATCCTTTTCTGGAAATCAAACTTCTTCAAATAGAGGATCTTGGAAACTGACGTGACTTTTTATACAAAATGAAAAATTATACTAAATTTGTGTATCAAAGAACAACAGTAATACTAGGTATCTAAGTTGGAATAAATTAATGCACATATGTAATTTTGTAAAAGTAGATATTACCATTACATAATTAAGCCAGTTCCAAAATTTTTCTTATTTTTTAAAATTATTTTAAATACCTATAAAAACGCTTCTGAAAACAATAGAATGTGTGCAACATCACAAGATGCATTATATTTTATCTTCTTTTAATATTCCTGTTATACTCAAGTTTCCTTTCGGACCAGCGATCAATTTTTATTACACCTTTAGCAGCAGCGGAGTCGGCCATTTTGGAATAAATAGTCAACAAGCGCAAAGGATCATGGGAAAGAAGAGTAAACTCTGCAATTACCCGGGTAGAAAGGTGGGTTCTTTCTACCCCTCAATTTTTTCTCTAGCTAGGGATAATACTTGAAAGGGGAGTACAATTCACGGATCTACAGCCCCATTTACATGTGCCAGTCATGTACCCTTCTTTTTACCCAGGTAAAGGGATTTTGCTTGGAGGGTCAGAGAAACCTGTTTACTTACCTGTGTTATTTGTTAATGGTAGTCTTGATCTCTAAGCTATCAGGAAATGTGCCTGTGTCAGACATTTTGTTTTCTGAAACTAGGGCGAAATTATCAAATTTAGATGTCCATACAGGAGTCTGGGGTAAATCCTGGAATTTCAAACCTAACCTTTCTCAGATTTCTGGAAAAATAATGTTATGCATTATTATTTTTTTTCTCCTTTGTGTTTTTTTTTAAAGTGAATATAGAATGCTCATTATAAGTCTTCAAATAATCCCCCAAAACTACCTATTAGATTGTGAAATATCTTAAAACATGGCTAGTTACATTGCAGGATGGTACTGAAAAAAGGTCATTTATGATTTTGCATGATAGGAATGCTTAGAAATGAATGTCTTAGAGTCTATGAGACCACTTTAACAGCAATTACTTAAGCTTAACCCCTATCCCTTCTTTCACCCATAATATCATTGCGTAATGCTTGTTTTTGCATTCTACGTAACGTAAATCAAGTGCATTTAAACCATGTACATGTTTAAACATTTTTCATCCAGTTTTAATATAAAAAGAACATTTAGGGGGCTATACTATTAACATTAATTTTTTTTTCATACTATTGATTGTTTTGACATATGTTCAGAGTAGATTGAAAGAATTTCATGAGTAAGAATCTGACTATACTCGGTGTAAACTCAATAGGCACTTCAAGGTCACTCATTTTTCCCCGATGACCAACTGTAACTATGGTAATGACAGTTGGGAAATGATTTTACTCTTTTTTCCATACTGTGTTAAGGGGTGTCGTGCATTATGTGGGCTCTCCATGCATGATGAAAGTATGTTTATTTAGACTACACTTTGAAGAATACTTAATACTTTACACAAAATTTTATGAGTCATTTCAGACCTGTTTCTAAGTTCATAAATTTAAGATATAATCCCATTTCATAAAATTACAATTCAAAAATTGTATGTTATATTCTAATCTGTAAGATTTAAAAAAATTTTATGAAAAAGTAAATTTTTTTTTCTTTTGCACACACAGTTGCATTATTTACAGAAATAATATCATTAAGATGATTGAATGTTTCGCTAATTTTAATGAGTAGTTAGTTATAATTTCTCACTATTTTTCTTTATATTTGTATGATTTTTTTAAATCTAAATATCAAAAGTATTTCTTAATAATCAATTTATTTAAGAGAATGTAGTTCTGAAATTCCTTAAATTTAAGTTCTATGTTAATAAGTATATTATGAAGTTATGTGGACCATAGTAAATTTACTATTCCAAAAGTGTACTGTATTAATTATTTTATGATTTTACAAGAATTGAAAGAGGTCTTAATGCAATAACAATATTTTGTATAATTTTATTATTTATTTAAAGATTTATGGTCTGTTGACACATTTTTAGAAAGTGAAAATTTCTTTCAAAGGTAAAGATTCCTAATGTTTTAGTAAGAATTCTAAATTAAAATGAATTTTTGTATTTTTACAAAAACATCTGTGATTTATTATAACCATTTTATACATATTGTTAAACTTTTCTTTATGTAAATAGTCAACGCATTTATGCACAACTGAAAATTTTGACTTTGCTTATAATAAATAATAAAGCAAGTTGTCTGAACGTATTGGAATCAAATCCTCAACTGAAGTGCTGAAAATAAGTGTAAATGCACAGACTTCTTGGTCGCTACCATAGTAACCGATGACTGGGGGAACGAGAAAGTGTGACCTTGAAGCGCCAATAGATTTTACATGGACTATAGTTTCTGTTTTTATTAGGGATGAATTGTATAGCGATTTTGTTGGATATCCAGAATTCTCTTATCTGCCAGATACAGATATCTGGATATTTTAATACCAATATATTTGGTAATAAAAAATTTTGTAATATTTTATAGCTTTTTTTTTATGTTTGATTCCGAAATAGTTAATTTAGAATCTATCAAAATTTACTGTACAAAGGTAATTTGTATAAATATTTATTAATAATACTACACAGAGTAAAATATAAGTTTTACTATGTACTTAAAGAAAAGTTTTTTCTTGTTCAAAATGATAAATTTAGTCTACTGTTTTAAAAACAAATGGTGTTTTAATTATATTTGTTATATTCCGAGTTAATAACTTTTGGAGGTTCATAAGTAGAAATTTATTTCTGAGTGTATGCATAATCTGATTCAAGAACAGTCCCTTTTCATTACATCTGGCAGTGTTCTACCAGTTTTGTTACCTCTTTTTGGATATTTTTGCAAAATAATCTACAAAGGTAAACAAATATAGTTCTTTTACTGACCTGAAAAATTTTCAGTGATGATTATTTTTTCATATTGCCATGAAAAGAAACAGTTTTGTGTTGTCTTAGTTCCCCTTAATGTAAAAATAGCACAAATATAACAATTGAATCACTGCTTTTTCTTTCATAATAAGCAAGTAAAAATCTTGTCAAAGTAAACATATATACCACTGTTTCATTAACCAGTAGCTAAGCATAGTCTTTCCTTAAATATACATATGTTCTTACATCTTTTACTTTCCATTTAAATTTAATAATAAAAAAATGATGAAAAATGACTATATTCCAGGCTTGCAAGTTAAGAATAATTAAATTAATTAATTCACACTTGTGAGGCAAAATACTGCCCCAGACAGGGGTCCAATTTCCCAGGCCCTAAAGCTACCCTTTCATCTGGGTATTTGGTATAAGGTATCCGTGTAATTTGAAAACATCATTTATTTCTGAAAATCATAATTTTTTTTTTATTTCTCTATTGTAAAATTTCAACTTTCAGGCTTCTAAATCTGTTTTGGTTTTGTCTCTACGGCATTTTAAAGAAAAGTTGCAGTTGTCAAAACAAAACAGATTAACAGACTTTTTAAATATCATTTTTTGAATAAAACTTTTTAAATTTTCATGAAGATTAGTTTAAACATTTTTCTAGTATTTTTAAATAATTAGCAACTTGGCAATTAGAAAGTTTTGAATCAAGAAAGTGTGGGTAATTTTAAACATGTATTTTAATCTTTTAAGAGTTAAAATTGCTTTCATAAATTGCAAATGCGTTTTTCTCTGAACAGTATTTTTAATAAAATGTTAAAACTTGAAATGTGATTTCTCAAAAAGTTCTTCAAATATTTTGTTGAAAATTATTATGAATGCTTTTGATAGTATTTACTAGTGAATGACCTAAAAGCTTTAAATTTGGATAATTTGTAATGATGTTACACTCATAGTTAGATATAAAGGTAATGAAAATTCATTAAAAAATCAATGTGTATGATTTTAAAGGACCAAAATTTTTTAACAAATGTAAAGTAAGCAAAGATTTTAGATGATTCAGTAGTCCAGTGTATAAGAAATGTGTTGCATCAAAAAATATTGAAATAATTTATTAAAAAATTAGATCTTTAAAAAAAAAATGATTTTAAGTGCAATTCTCTGTGATATTATAAAAAATAAATCTAAAAATGTAAAAACATGAACTAGTTTCTACGTTTAAAGAAAAAAAGTTCTCAGAACGTAGACGGGTACCTTAAAGGCCTGTCTGACTTCCATTGATTTATATTTCTTAGAGTGGAATGCTAGCCCTCTTCAGTGGGTTTAGTTATATATTTCAAAACTATAAATTTTTAGTGTGAAAAAAATAGCTTCTCTGGGTTTATTTCTCCCTGCATACGCACGCTAATATAAATCAGAGAAAAAAAGATGATAAAGATCACGTGTGTCATCATTGATACCAAACTTTTATTTTATTTAACTTTTATTTATCACTATTGCAGTTTGCAATTTTTTTTTTCCCAACTCCAGTTTTTGATTAAGAACCATAATTTACTCTTAGATATCTAATTTGATTTCTTCGGGTTCATTTTCGACTCTCCCATCTAATGGGGTAATTTCTTGTCAGTATTGGACTGCAAGGCATTGTAAGTTCGAAAGAGTTCAGACAAGCTTAATATTAAAAAAAAAAAAAAAAAAAAAAAAAGCTTGAATATACAGTGGTATGCCAGATAGCTGAAATTCAGCCAGATACTGGGTAATCCTGTTATAATTATGTAATCATGTTATATTACTTATGTATTATCCCATTGACCATATTGCCAAGTAAAACTTGTTCACCAAGGAAACTCAAAGCAAGCAAGCTTTAATAGGTGGGTTAATGTATAAGTATATTACTTTGTTTTTTTTCCTTAAATTATATATTAAATTTTTAGTAATATAATAATAATACTTATTATTTAATAAAAATTAGTTAAGATTTTTGTATAAAATATAAGTTTATCTCTAGGGCTATTATATATAAATACTACTAGAGGGCTATTATATATATATATATATATATATATATATATATATATATAGAATTATTATGTTTGGCTATTATACATGGTCATCTCGATAATACCTAAGTATCCTGAATTCAAATTGGATATTTATTCATATACACTTTAACAAAATATTTTTAAAAGTCATGGAAAATGATCTGATAAAATCAGGGAAAGTCATGGATTTGAAAAATTGTATTTTGGCAGATATCCTGTATATAATTATATTATGGAACATTAATATGTATGATTAAATAATTGTATATTTATATTATGTAAGGAAAAAAATCTCAGCTATTGGTCTCTCTAAGATCTAATGGTTATTGTTTCTTAACCTTGTGCTGGAGCTCCTTGCTCCAGTAAATGGGGGGGGGGGTCAGTACAATAGGCCTTGGGCCGCAGTGCTGGTGCCCTTGTGGGCCGCCCCACCCTAAATCTAAATCTATGTAAGGAAAAAAAATATTTGAAATTATAACTGCGTAAATGTAAATACTATAAATCAATGCCGTGATATTTTTGATATATGGATTTTCAAGTTGTAAATCTTTCAAATTCGGTGAGTCTAAATTGATGTTTTGGTCTGTTTTATTGTATAGTAAATACACTGGTAGTACATGACTAATCATGGCAGACAGTTCAGTAAGCGTTGATTTTGAAATTACTGTCAGAAATATACCTAATAAGGAGAATTTTAGTTTGTAATACTTTTTGATTGGATTTTGATAGGATGAACTTTTTTGTTATAAACTGATATAATTTGAAAGTTTTTATATAGGCTTTTCTGTGAGATATACAAAAGAGACAAGGAGAATCAGTCATACTTTTTTTATCAATAAAATTTAATGAAATGTTGCTGCTTGGATATCGACAAGTTTGTGGATGAGAGTGATCTATAAAAGGACTAAAATATTTTGAACTTTATTGTTAGTGGTTCAATCCAGAGATATTTAATTCTCATTTTTTGTTTTATTAATGCACATAAATTTTCTTAGGTAAAATATTCAGGTTTGCTGACATGAGATTTTTTAAACTAGTTTTGATTTCTGTGGTGTTCAGTTTCTACACTTCTAGTTTTAAATCAATACTTAAAGGCTACATTGAGTTTAAATTTTTATATGTAGATATAAATATAAATATTAATGTAATATTAGTGTAGTTTTCTTTATTAGATAACTTTCTTCCTTTTTTAAATCCACCTAATGTTAGGATTTTAATAAAAATATTCTTTTTAAATTCAGTTAGTGCATATATGATATCACATTGATTATACATAAATTTCTGTTCTAATTATTTTTATTGTGTTTACATTATATTATGAGGTTTTAATTTGTCAAAATATTAAAAAGAATTATTGTTTCTAAAAGTGAGAATGTTCTGTGGCTTTAATTTTTTTATTAATCTTTACTCTAACCTTATTACTTATGCTTATACGTAAAATAATTTTAAACATTTCTTAACTATGATTTATGCTGAATTTTTAAATAAATAGCTGATACAATTTTCAAATGCCTAAATGTTATTAATTTAATCTTAATAAAATGCTTCATTCTTTTTTCAAATCACCATGATAGAAACTGTGATAAAAATATTGTTTCCTTGTGTTAGCACTAATATAAATAATTTTTACTGTCTTTGTTAAATAATAATTGATAGATATTAGCTTTTTGTGAATAACATCCTGCATTACTGTAGCAAAACTATTACATAATATCACAGTGATGCATGTAAATATAAAGCAGTAAATAAGCTGTACTGTAAAAAAATTAATACCTTTTATGACAAATATTAAGATACTTGCTACATATAAAGTAATATACTGTGTTTAACTATTATTTCTACATATTATTAACTAATGAAATGTCTGCAAATTTAACTAGCATATAAATGAATCACATAGCTGGTATTATGTAGTGTAAAAGGGTTCTAAATCTACAATATTTATTTTATAGCAAGAATATTTAAATTTATTTACAAGGGTTTAGTTTAAAAAGGTTTGGAGTTTAAACTGCTGTATCATAATTTTGCCACCTATTTCACTTTCCCAATATATTTCAAACTAAATTTGCATGCCTTTCTTTGTGTAGTAACTTTTTTTTTTACAAACATTCATTATTTCACTTTCATAAATAAACACACAAAAAATATTCCATTTTGGCACTGTTAAATTGTGATTTTTTAAAAACTCATTAGGCCTTTATCATTCCATTTCGGTTCACTGTATGTCAGTTATGTATGCAACAATAGTGTCTCAGTAGTGCTATTTAGAGTAACTGTAATCACAGGCTAGAGAAAGAAAAACATTGCTAAGTATACATTGATGATATATAGCATGAGTAGTCTTGCTAATATATAAGGGATATCTTTGGTGGTCTTCGAGTTGGGTGACATTTGGATGACCTGAAAAAGAGTAGGAAGAGAATTAAAATACAATTTGTAAATTTTTCAATAATTTTGGTACAGATGTATTACATGCCCCCTCTGGTTCACTTTCTGGATTTGGTGCTGCCTTACTAATTTGATGAGATTTTTGAATATTCATTTTTTTTTCTTTCTGTTTATTCTTAAACTAGCATATAGCCCATCTTATGATGGGATTAGTAAAATTTTTAATTTTCTAGAATTGTAAATTACCCTATGATGTAGGTAAACAAATGGTTTCTTTTTTGGATGAGAATTATCTTGCAACAAAAATAATCGAAAATTAAATTTGAAATGATCACACATGCACCTAACCTATTATTTAAGACAAATATAAAAGAAAATTATTTAGGTCATATCTAAGTTCAGTGATAAAACATATGAAAGTAAGGCAGACGATATTTAAATAATTTAAAAAAGAAATGATTAAATGAGAGGAATAACAACATAATGCTAGAGAAAAATGTTTTTTTTACCTATTATGTGTTAAATTGAATTGCCTGCTCGTAACCGGGAAAAAGAGGGCTCGAAATAATGGCATGAAACGCTTGAAAAGGGGGGAAGGGGGATTTCAAACGTTTTAAAGACGACAGTATTTTTTGTGTTGATATGGTGCATATTTATACCAATTTATTTTAGAATCAGATTCATAGTTTTGAAGAAGATAAACTTGACTCATTTTAAATTTTGATAACTCTAATTCACAAGAATCCAATATAAATGCTCCTATCCATTCGAGGTCCAACTGCTTCATAAATTCGAGGACAGACGGACATATAACTTATGCTATTATTATATAGGGGATTTGCTATGTTTTAATTGGAATAGCTTTTTTTCTTATCTGTCTATTGTCAAAATCACAAATACACATTTTTTTCTTTCAAGTTATTTGTTTTCTTTGAAAAAAGAATCATCTTAATTCTCAAAGACTTGTGTACAGATACTTGAAATTTTCTGTAGCTAAGATTGGTTATAAATTTGATTCTAAATTTAAAAATTTACAGTATTTCTACTTGCAGGTGTTTCTAATTAATAGATTAAAGAATGCTTTTGGAAGGGGGGGGGGACTCTGTCCCTACTCCAGCAAAGATTCAAAGTTTCTAGATAATATTGTTTTCTATTTTGTAGTATTTCTAAGTTCGCTCATCTGCACAAAACGTGATTATGGGTAAAAATAACACTTTATCTAATTATAATGATGAAAATTGTGTTTCCTTATGTTTGCAATGGTATAAAATTGTTAAATTTATTGCCATTTTGTTTTTAGTGTTATAAATAAATGTTTAGCATACCACAATTTGCTTTTGGCTCCAAAAAAATCACCAACTGGGGGTGTATAATACATCTGTTCCATAATTTTATGGATTTCATATTTTAAGAGTTCCTCATTTTTTATTTTCTGGAATCCAGATTTTAGTTACATACCTAAAAATATTCTAAGACTGGCACTAAGCCCTTTGCTGTCCTTCTCCTTCCCTTTTCAATAATTTAAAAATTGTTTATAGATATAAACTTAGGAAACTTAGGAAATCAATTTCACAAAGTTAATTTCAGGGTTTTTTGTTCTCAGTGAAATATAGGTAATACATTATAAAACATTTTAAATTTTTTAATTAAACACTGTTTTCTTATTGTCGATTTCTTTGGAATTAAGAATTGTATTTTTTTTTACCCTTACACCTAAACAATGTAAATTAAAATGATAATTTTTTAGAAAAATCATTTTATGTAATTTTCAATTAACTAGTTATTTGATTTTATCAATATTTTGCTAACACCCATTCATTTTTCATGTTACCTTCTGTATAATTGTGATTGTAGATTGGTACTAAGAGATTTGATACAAAAATAAATAAGATACAAAAATTGCATGCAAATGCTACACACAAATATATTAGATATATCTATACATATACCTAATTATATTTATTGTATGTAGTATATAAAGCATTTTATTTCTTAAAAAGAGCTTTTAATTAAATCTTAACATCTTCCTCTTTTACATATAAAAACTAGCCACTTCAATGCTACCCTTCAATTAGATTATACAATTAGTGACATATGTAGTCTTTTGAATAACCTTTTGTGAGCTATTTTAATATCAAATATATTATAACATATAGAAGTGCTATATTTGGGGATTTGTCTTTGTACTCAGCTTACAGGAAAGTTTTTTCTTTTTTATGTATTATAGTGCAGCCAGTTTCGCTAATAGTTTTTCATA
This sequence comes from Pardosa pseudoannulata, assembly GCA_032207245.1. Lineage (NCBI taxonomy): Eukaryota > Metazoa > Arthropoda > Arachnida > Araneae > Lycosidae > Pardosa > Pardosa pseudoannulata. Next base: position 59,094,060 of record CM063497.1, read on the forward strand.
AAACAAAAGTAATTAAAAGTACAAACCTCACCAGTGTTACATGGAAGGAAGGGGGATAAATCAAAAAACTTAGCATGTCAACTGAATTTGTATTGAAGCAATTGGTTTAGCAAAATTATCGTTATATTAGGCTTTTAAAAATAGCATTATTATTTTTGTATTTTAATGCAAAATACTTAGCTTCAGATAAACTACTTTTTTGCCCAGTCACAAAATCAGCTTAACCTATTTTTACTATATAGTAAAATGCAGCACTAAAATTAAACTACTCCAATTTATAATTGACTAGTAATAATATTTCATCATTTTTTCATATGAAGCAACACAATGGTCAGAAGAGATTTCAACACTTCGCGTGCGGGTAACGTATTTTTATGTTTTTTGCAGTCTGTCACTGGAGCGCAGGTCACGTAAAAATACGTATTTAGTAGATTTGTGGTGGATATCTGCTAACTACCATATATCTACTTAATACGTATAATTATATGTATGTGTGACATTATATGCGTGTTTTTTGCATTGCTATGCAACGCTTTGCATTTTTTCTTTCCACAAGTTATGATTGTCAAGTGACTCGGTCTTTTGTTGCGTTATTTCGTCTTCAATCGAATTCCTAGCTCCAGAACATACAAGTCGTGTTTTGTCAATTTGAAGCTTGGTTTTTTTATTGTTGAATACAAAATTGATAAAATGAGCCGTTGTAACAAAGATAGTGATGAAGAAATATATGCTGACAGATTATCGGACTTTAATTTTAAAAATTGTTTATTTTTGTGATTTCGTAAAAATATTGTTTTTTCCTTAAGTAATCGTGCAGTATATATTAAATTGTAAAATAAAAAAAGTTTCGTTCATAAAAATAAAGTGTAGTTTTCGATTTACTGCGATTATTTAACAAATAAATAATTTTTCATATACTTAAAAGGTTTAAAGTATAAAGTCACCTGCCCTTTCCTAATAGCGAACAGTCATGCAGATTTTAACTAAATGAAGCATGGAGGATGGGGGTTTGTAGATATTTCAGTTACTTACAGAAGTTTAATTTTCCTTGCATTCAGTGTAATAGAAAAGTCTAAAACTTTCTTCTTTCCCAGGCAATGTCGGGTATAATCAGCTAGTATATACATAAATATGTATAAATAACTCATATATATATATATATATATATATATTTATGAGTCATTTTTAAACCCTCAGAAAGTACTGTGTATAATATTGTTTTTATTCACAATTTATTTTTAGTTTGATCACTCAAATTTTAGATGTACATTTTTGAAAATTAGTTTTTTGTTAAATAGATCTATCTTATATTAGTTTTTAGGCATTTTTAAAACCTTAATTCTGAAATATTGTAGGGCATTTATTGAACATGCCTTGTCTGGTTCATAGTCATTAAAATATGGTCCTCGGGAAGTAAGGTTATGCCGTTATATCGTGTATAAAGAGTTTCTTTGGTTCTTAGAAAGTTCTTAAAAAGTCATTAATTTTTGTTTTGGAAAAAGAATGGGAGCTCTGTTTATTGAGAAGGATATACTGTTGTTGTGAATTTTAAAGCTATATATTTTACATTTTATTGAGCATTTATTATATATTTTCTTTATAATAAGTGAGGATTTTTTTTTTTAATTTAATTCAAGAATTAAAGAACACTTCCTCGAGTTCTTACGGGTTAATCTTTCAGAAGAATATGGCGTCCCCTTTTTTGTGTGTGTTCATTAAACGGATCGATTCATTTTACCATGATTTAATTTAATTATATTTGATTGCCAGATCGAAATTTAATATCAGTCAAAAAAGCATACAAAAGAATTAAGAGATTTAAAAATTAAGAAAAATACTTATTTTGTTCGATTTCTTTTTTCTTTTCTGTATTCCGTTTTTTAAATTAATCTCATTAGCTGGAAGTAAAAGCGTATAAAGAAATATAAATTTGTTTCAGCACTTGCATATTTAAACCTCTTTTGAAAAGCAAATGTTTAAAAAATAATTAAATAATTTCTGTTTGTCGTCCTAATTGGCTAACATAATTTTTTAACGGTTTTAAATAAGTATAAGGACTGTGTTATTATCTACACACACTACATGGTTGTTGTCTTCGGTACAAGAGTTCGTGGTTTCGAGTCCAACTGTTGGCATACAGTTCGTAACTGTTCGGAATGAGGAATTTGCACATGTGGGGGATTCGAACAACTTAGTGTTTTTCTGATAATTTCAGACTCGGAGATTCCAAAAATGTTCTCAAAAATGTAAAAAACTGGGTCCATCATTTAAAAAATTAATTTTAAAGTTAAGCGAAAATCACGTGACATCAAAACGCTCCGTGATTGGTTGTGATGTCATCGTTCATGTAGACCAATATTTTTCTATTGCTTTTAAGCGCGCACTATTTTCCGATTTTGTTTTTGCAAGTTTCTAAAATTTTCTAGCTATCAAAATTTATTTTTATTTAAACCTGAAGGTTTATTTTATCGATCTAGATTGCTTAGTTATCTCAATTTGTCATAAATGTCTCTTCTAACTGGATTTACCAAAGGACAATCGGACAACCTCCCGAAAATTGACAGCATGTCAATGTTTTCTTTCTTGGCAAAAAACCCGGATTTTATGGGAGCAGAAATACGAGGAATTAAAACCCAAAGATATGTAAAATCATTTATATTTTTTTCCAATTTAACTTAACATGTATTAATACTTTATTCATGCTAAACACAGCTCTTTTGTTTGTAAACACAAACAAGTCAAATAAATATACATATATCATATACACACACATTTGTAGTAGCATCGTTTTTCATAAATAGAGACGGATGTAATATTAAAATAAAAATTAGAGGAGGTATTTATTGTGCGACCGGTCTTCGTGTTGCAAAAAGTAGACCGTAGCACTCCAAAACCAAACCAATTCTTAGATATTTTAAATACGATGAAAAGAAATTTAAAATCTTTAAATGGCTTTATTACTTAATTATTTATACATTTTTAAATAGCAATACAATTTTATTGCCTTTAATATTAATGTCAAATTAAAAAATGTATAAAATTTCTCAAATTAAATTTAATTTTTAATGTAATATCATTATTAAGTATTTTAAAAATATTATACTTTTTTTCAAATTAGTCAACCAATTTAATCGAAAAATATCACTGTGATTTGATACACAAAAAAGTATGCATCTCTGAAGAAAATATTTATAATACCTTGAAAATACATAACCTTCCCCTTCCCCGAGTTATTTATTAGATAATTATATGCTTTAGATATTTATTTGTTTTTCGATATTTATATGCTTTATAAAATATTTATTGTACTTGAACTCTGTGATAATACTCGAAAATTAGCAGTTTTAAAAGTTAAATAGCAGTGGTTAATCAACAATCCTTTTAAAGGTATAGATGTATTTTTATATACTTTAATTGTTCTAAATTAGTAATATTTAAACAAAAGCAAGCATTTTAAAAGCAAGCAAAAGCAAGAAATGGTCTTCACAAACCCATAAAGATGATTTATATGATAATTTGGGGTTTAATTTCTCATCCCTTTTCATCGCAGTTGTCCAGATTTTACGTGTATGTGGGTCTTTCGGGACGCTGAAAAATATCTTCTCACTGCAATTAGTTGTTGTATTTTTACAGAGTGACACAATACAATATTTTGAGTATGATTTTTTAATGCCAGACATAACAAAAAAATTTCTATTATATGCGATACTTTACACAAAAACAAATTTAAAAGTCGCCTTTTAACATGTAAACAGCATATGCGCTCGGTGTCTACATGAACGATGACGTCACAAACTCGGCGGAGAAAAAGTATCGTTTTTGAGAGACGTTAAAGAGTCCGCTATAAAACCCATTAGAAATCACTCATTAGGCCCCCAAATGAAAGAAAAATAGCTACTGTCCTGCTTACTTTTTTGTCTTCTATCGTTTAACATCAAAATTAGAAAACGTGAAAATTCCTCATTGGCTTTAAGCAATAGGCCCCAATCTTTATTAGCTCTCGTGAACCATATCTCGTATACCATAGCGTTCCAAACCAAATCAACCAATCAACAGAGTCACGGGCTGGATTAGAAACTAGAAATATTACTTTACCTGGATTATTTTAAGATATTATATAGTTTTTTATTTAGCACTGTCACACCAACTGCTATGCGCTAAGCGCTTTCCTTGGCGAGTTTCTGGCGACGAGTGGGTTTCGACGCCAAAGTTTGTCAGTATTGTTAAAGTTTTGTTCTAAGTAGTCGCCTTACGGCAAGTGGGTTTTCAGCCCGAGTAATAAAGAAATATATGCGTGTGTGTGTGTTTAAATGTTATGAAGTCGAATTAGTTTTCTTATGAAGATGTTTTACAAGTAAAAATTACAGTTCACGTCTTAGTTATCGAACAAATACATACCTGCACACTTTTACGGATTATTCGTAAAATTTACGGTTTTAGATTTACTTTTACGGACTTACGGATAGATCGAGAATTTTTATGGTTTTTGGTGGTGTGAAATTAAAATCGAAAATTTCGAATAAAGGACTATGGACTTTTCACTTAAATATTTTGGGAAAATTTAAAAATATTTCTAATTTTCCAGAAATTTACCATAAATTTTACGGATTTTCCGTAAAATTGACGATTTTAGATTTAATTTTACGGACTTACGATAGCACGAGAACTTTTACTGTGTTTGGTATCGTGAAAATGAAGTTGAAGATTTCGAATTAATTCATAATGAATTTTTAACTTTAGTAATTTGGGAAAAATAAAAAATATTTTAAATTTTAGTTGAAATTTACTTAACTAATAAAAATATGTATAATTATCCTTCTGCAGCATACTTATTCATTTGGGAATGGCTTTAGTAGCCACCGAAGATATTAGCTGGATATTGTATTCTATCTACTCATTACGATTATGAATGATTAAAAAAAAGGGAGAGGACCACACAAATGATATAAATTAATCTTATTTATTAAAATTCCTATAAGTATAATCAAAACCAATATTAACAATCAATATAATTATCTATCTCTGCTCCTTTTTGATATATATTTAATTTGAATTAAGTTAAACTTGTGCTTTTCTAGAGTCAAAATTAATTGAGAATTAACTCGTTTTATTGTATATAATTACTGTATAAATAGTTTGCTGGTTGCAATTTTCTGGGATATGAGAAAATATTAACTTTTATTAATTGCATTTACCCATGCAACTAAACGTCAACCAACTAACCAACCGATGTTTCAACGTTCAAAGTTTTACCGATGTCAATCTTTAAAAGTTGGCAGGTATGCATATAGATTTTAAGAGCACATTTAGTAAGTTTAACCTCTCCTTTACTTCATTCATATAAACCCGATAAAAGGTAAAAAATTATAAAATCCAAAATAACATAAAGGTCGTAATGTATTAAACACTTCTTAATTAGCGAATGCTATTTCATTGTTGACACAAGATGGGTCGGTAATCGGAGATATTCGGAACGTTTAAAAACATATTTTCCAGGTACGCATCATTAATTCGCTACTTGGTTTTAGAGATCACAAACTCTATCCTTAAAAAAAATTCTCGTATTTATAACTGATTTTAAATAGCGCCATTCTTTCCTGGGCAAAACTGTCATCTTCAGAAATACATCACTATCCTTGATTTTTACCCCCAGGAAAAGATTATTCTTGTAGTTTCACAGAAAATAATCCTTGCATGACGTCTAGTATTACCATTTATATATATTTAATGATAGTTTAGCCTTAACAGCTTAATACTTTTGTGCATTCATATTGTCATAAGATGAACAGATGAATAGAGGGAGAATGAAATGCGAGAATTTTGCGTATAATGAAGCTGATTTATACAAAATATAAAGAGTGCTAAAATATTTCGAAATTCGAGAATTGCGCGTATAATGAAGCTTTGTTTTGTATCGTGCAGTAATAATTTCTTATTGCGGAAGAAAAAACGAATTTCTCGTGCTTTAATGAGAACACTGGCCATAGATTTTCACTTCAGCATCTCCCGTACTATTATTTTTAAAAGACGGAAAGCGGCTGTTTTTAATATTATCCTAGAGTTTCCCCTTCATTGTTCCATTTATTAGTTTAGGAGTCAAAGCATTGTTTCACGCCCTTCGTCTTTCATGAACTTCTCAAGACTTTGATTTTATACAGCAAAGTCGAAGACTTTGCTGTATAAAATACTGTAAAAATGAAACATTAAATTTAAAAATATTGTATTACGATGTTGTTTTGGGGTAATTTAATTACAGTTAGCATTGACTTAATCAATATATAACAATTCCACTTTAGAATGTTAATTTCTTATTACAGAAACAACGTTCATGTCGACAAAGATGTCAACCATTTTTGTTTTCAACTATTATGGAACAAAACTAATCACTCTCAACCTTTTTTTTTTTTTTTTTTAAATATATCTATGATTCCAGATGAAACCATGTAACGTTAAATAATGCCGCTGTTACTGTGTGTTTAATATCGCCCGAGGTGTTAGACGTAATTGTAAATGCAAAATTAATGATAACAGACATAAAATATCTTACGGCCACTAAAACAGAATGTCTTATTTTGGTTGCTTTTCAAATAATGGACTCAAATAATCAAGTTTTTAAAATGTAAAGTTTTATAAATAGACGTTAATAAGTTTTGCATTTCACTCAACATTTCGATTCCTTAACCTGTAAGACGTGTTTGTTGTTTTTATTTAAGATTTCTGTCTCAAGTCTTATTTCATATATTAGTTTCATTTACCGAAAATTCGAAGCTAATTTCTTTCTTATGTTATAAATGCTTCCTATTTTAATTTGTTTGGTAATATGCTAATTTAGTAAAATGTTACATTAGTTTACACTTTATTCTGCATTTAAAAAAGGATAAAATAAAAGAAATGTGTTCTCGTCGATAATATAAGCAGAGGGAAATAAAATACTTTTCTGAAAATCCAATTTCCTTTTTCTCAGCCAGAGCACCAGATGGCACTGCGCATTAAAAAAAAGTTCTTTTCCCCAAATCTTAATATTTCATTAGCTGCAGAATTTGTTGTCACTGAATAGGTTTAAGATTTATTTTTTTTCTTTTTTGTTACGACACCTCCTTGTCCGCATTTTTTAAAAGACTGCTGCTTGATGAAATATTTGATGATGCATAAAAAGAACTTCCATTTTTTGAAATATTACGTCTCAATTTATTTCTCCCTTCATTTAAAGAGAGTATGGAATTTTTTTCGTTCTGTTTCCAGTAATTGTAGATTATTTCTGTTAATTGTTGAAATGGGAATTATATATCTATAAAAAAGAATTGTCATTAGGGGAAGTGAATAATATTTTCTGTAAATATATTGCTTGTAAAATTGTGTTTTGAACATTTTATTGCATACTTTATTTTCCTCTAATAAGAATTAACATTTTTTTTTGCTTTTGAATGTTTTATGGTTACTTTTCTTTTAAATCAAGGAATGGTTTTGTTGCTACAAAGATCCTTCCCCGTTTTTAAAGTGAATTTTACTCATTTACGCAGATCTACAGATGAAAACCGGTTCTAATATCATTCAATAAGACATTTCTATTAATTTTTTTGGCTATTTAGTGCTAAAATATTAGAATTTATCAAGATAGTTAAATAAATGTATGTACCTCAAATGACATACTGCTAAAGTAAAATAACTAGGTTGTATCCAACTTAATATTAGTGGCTATAAATAAATAATTGTATATTCTAATATTATTACAAATTATTAGCTAATTCGTAAATGTGGAAGTATGTATGTGTGTGTGTGTGTGTGTGTATATATATATATATATATATATATATATATATATATATATGTTCGCTCTGAACTGTCCGCAACCAGAGTTCGAGGTACTGACTAATGGGAAAAATGGAATGTTCTGCAACAATATATATATATATATATATATATATATATATATATATATATATATATATATATATATATATATATATATGTGTGTATACACATATTTCATCCGACGGAACTTTTTACATTACTGTTGCTAAAAAATGTGATTATTTTTTTCTTAGACATGTATGTGTTATTACTATTACATTAGATACAAATGTATTTTAATTTGTATCTAATTCGTTATTTCAAAGTCGTGTTTTTATTATTTATGCTGCATACTTTAGTACTTTTTACCCATTCATTTATGCTTTCCTGATAATTTTGTTGAGTTCTTGCTTAGTGCTATTTTGCGGGTATTTGTGCTGCATATTTGTTTAGCAATGTTTAGAAGAATTACAGTATTTTAACGTAATAGGATGTATTTCAGATATTTTAGTACATAGTATCAAGTGGAAGCGTTGATGTTTGTCTATAAGTGGTTTAGATCGGGGTCTCAAACTTTAGGATCTACATTTTCTCTTAAATATTGGGCGGGGTAAGGCGTAAAACGAGTATTTGGTGCATTACAGTGAAGGGAATTTGCTGTTCGGGGAAGAATTCTATAAACATTTGAATGTGGCATTTTAAGCTGACTGAAGTTCCGCGATAACGCCCTAAAACTTGTGTCACTTTTATGAGTATATCTCCCTTAATTTTTAATTTAACTTAGTTATTGTTTAGATGTAACTCGGATACAGCGAGTTTTCATTTTAATTTATTTAAAAAATAGCAGTATCTAAGGAGGAGATGTTAAATCCACTCATATCCTTTCTTTAGTTATGCCTACGCTTCTGCCAAACTGTGAGGATTTGTCCATGGAAAATATAACCATTCTCTAGATGTTGAAAATTTTAGAAAGAATATGTCAACTAGCGTTTAAACACAAAATTTTCATACTTTTTGTTGTATCTCTTGCTTTTATTTTAACCCTACACACCATATTTATATACCTACGTAAATAGTAGCTATTTTTATAGAAGTACTTTCAAGTAAATGAGATAGTTTTAAAATGCCTAGATCAGTCTTGCAAACGATTCTAGGAATAATAGAGCTAACCTAAAGCTCTATTATTCCTAGGATCGTTTGCAAGACTTGGTTAGTTATTTTAACCAAGCCATTAAATAAGCTTTCATCCCTCGCCGATTTTTGCCTTGCCGAACGTTCACGCTAGTCTTCATCTAAATTACTCCTTTTCAAAATTTTTAATTTTATTTACCCATTGATAGCATCTTTATAACCAATTACCTTTAGGATCAGGGGATAAGGCCGTCTGGCTATAGAGCTTCACAACGTCCGTTTAAATGGAGGATATATGTATATTTTAAAGCGTTGAATGATCTACCTACACTCCTTGTCCTTTATTTCAAAGATCGACCAACTTTGACTTCGCGATCGACTTGTTTGCCACCTCGGCTTAAGTAAATTGAGATATTTTCTTAACTTTCTACTATTGATCACCAGTCAGTAGCATTTGATTTTAAAGGTAGCTTTTCGAAGGAGTAAGTTATGCCATTCTGTCGTAATGTCCTAATTCAGTGTAACTTTATTGTCGAGGGTAATTTCTAAAGAACTTTACTTCCAACTATCGATTTTAACTTGGAAGGTCACTTTGTTTCTTTTTGTTGACCTGCTTTTCTTTTCTCAGTAGATAGATTGATTACGTTTCAGCTACTTCAAGAATTTGTCAGGGATTGTCCTTTCGATTTTAAAACTACTAGGTTTTATCGGATTTAGAAGAAAGTGGCATTATTTTTGCAAATTGACACTGTAGATTTTGAACAGTTTAAGCTTAATTGCTGGTTCGCAGGTTATTTTCGCTTATTACGGGTTTAAGTTTGATTTACTGATTTTTATTAGTGTTTGATATCGTAAAATCCATAAAAAGTCGTTACGACATACAATATTTCAATAACAAATAACAACTGATATATTTTTGCTTTAAGTTTTCATTTCAGAGCAGGAATAATACTAAAATATATTTTAGCCAATACTAATGATGTAACGAATGATGATTTTGTCGAAATTTCAAATTAAAATGGAAATATATATAAAATAAATTGCTTTTTAAATCTTTGTATCTTTAAAATTGTTTTACTAATTTTATGTAATTTTTCTAGTTTTAATTATATAACCGTGTGTTATATGATTATTTTCTAATACATTAAAGATAATAATTATATAATTATATATTTGTACTGCATATTATTATCAAGGGAAGAAATTTTAATTGCTAAGCTCAGAATCCTGGTGAAATTTTAATTGCTGCTTCAAATAATATTCACATTTCCATTAGGCAAGCTGCATATGTTTGCATTTTAATATAAAATATTCTAATACTTTTTTAAATACTTATGAGGATAATAAATTTGCGATAAGTAAGCGTTTTATGTAACATTATTAAATATATCTTTTCTAGAACTATGCAACTTAAATTGAGTTAATGTTTTATTTTATAATATTTAATTCAGTAGAATATAACTTTCTTTAAATTATTTCAAAAAGCACAGGTATAAAGCCTATTTTTTTTTAAAAATCATTTTGAATAATTTATTTGGCGAAAAATCTAATAATATTTGATCATAGGTATTCGGCAAAAAGACCGAATACCGAATTGTGGCTGAATGTTCTCTATATTTATAATCAAAACACTAGCTATATTTTGTTTAATATGAAGTGGAAGTATATAATTTAATTTTTGTGTTTTGGTAGGACTGATTCCTAACCATTATTTTCAATTTAAAAAAAATACAAGTTTTCAAGTTGATTGTGAAGAAGGGATATTATGTATCATATAATGATACTTCTATGCATATGCATTTGCTCTTTGTTAGTTAATTGAAATTTCGGTTTACTGCAGTTGGGTTATTTTTTCTGTTGAAACTATCTTTAATTCAAAGGGCCGTCTACAAATTTTGATTTGTAAAGAAGGGATATTTAGTGTCTCGTAATGGTATTTCTATGCATATGTATTTACTCTTGTTCGTTAGTTAATTGAAATTTTGGTTTACTGCAGTTGGGTAATTTTTCTGTTAAGAATATCTTTAATTCAAAGGGCCGTCTACAAATTTTGATTTGTAAAGAAGGGATATTTAGTGTCTCGTAATGGTATTTCTATGCATATGTATTTACTCTTGTTCGTTAGTTAATTGAAATTTTGGTTTCTGCAGTCGTAATTTTTCTGTTAAGAATATCTTTAATTTAAGGGGCCGTCCACAAATGTCGATTGTGAAGAAGAGATATTAAGTGTCTCGTAATGGTATTTCTATGCATATGTATTTGCTCATGTTCGTTAGTTAATTGAAATTTTGATTTCTGCTGTCGTAATTTTTCTGTTAAGAATATCTTTAATTTAAGGGGCCGTCTACAAATTTTGATTTGTGAAGAAGGGATATTAAGTGTCTCGTAATGGTATTTCTATGCATATGTATTTGCTCATGTTCGTTAGTTAATTGAAATTTTGATTTCTGCTGTCGTAATTTTTCTGTTAAGAATATCTTTAATTTAAGGGGCCGTCTACAAATTTTGATTTGTGAAGAAGGGATATTAAGTGCCACGTAATGATACTTGTACGCATATGTATTTGCTCTTGTTCGTTAGTTAATTGAAATTTCGGCTCATTGCAGTCGTGTTTGTTGTTAAAGTGTAAAAACAAAGTTTGATGTATGGTTTTTAATGTAGTGCTTTGTTTTTGAACCATAATTACATGCTTATATAATATCGCGTGAAATGCGGCAAAGGGGAGGGGTTTGATCTGTTAATGCAGGGTTGTAATTTTAACCGTCTAAAACTGGTTAAAAGTGGTCAAAAATGGTCAGAATTGTTAAAAATAGTTTTAAATGGTCTTAATTTTAATATATAATATCTTTTGTAATTAGAAGTCACTTTTAATAAGCAATAAAAATAGTTGTGCAGTTGAACAAAATATTACACTAACAAGTTAATGAAATTTAACATGTTTATACAGTATAATAAAAATGTTTGAATTTTAAAAATGAACCGTGCACATGCAATTGTAAAAATGTAATCCAGTTGCAGTACACTTGTGACCTGATGTCTGGTGTGCATCAAAGAAGGTTAAAGGCATTGACATAAAATTTGTTGATTCGACAATTCGTCTAATGAACTGTTATGCCAGCTCTTCATCTATAGAAAGATTATTTTCAAAGTTTGGAGTAATCCAAAATAAATTACGAAATCGTTTAAATTTAGAGACAACTACAAAACTTGTTACTTGTAACCGTTTTTTGAATTCAACATAAATTACATATAAAATACAAGCTGAGTACACTTGTGACCTGATGTCTGGTGTGCATCAAAGAAGGTTAAAGGCATTGACATAAAATTTGTTGATTCGACAATTCGTCTAATGAACTGTTATGCCAGCTCTTCATCTATAGAAAGATTATTTTCAAAGTTTGGAGTAATCCAAAATAAATTACGAAATCGTTTAAATTTAGAGACAACTACAAAACTTGTTACTTGTAACCGTTTTTTGAATTCAACATAAATTACATATAAAATACAAGCTGAGTACACTTGTGACCTGATGTCTGGTGTGCATCAAAGAAGGTTAAAGGCATTGACATAAAATTTGTTTAACAACTGGTTTTATTTTAAATTGTTAATTTTAATTTAAAAACCGTTAAGATATGCATCAAATCTGTAATTTGGCTGCTGAAATTTCAAAAATTTGTTTCCTACAAAAAGTGCTTGAATGTTGGCATGTCTGTATTGACGAAAAGTGTGACATCGTTTTTAAACATCATCTATTTAGATTCCTGTGTATCAATGATAATTATTATGAAATCTATTATTTATTAACATTAAAGTATGTATTAATGTCTAATATTTGCATTACTGCCTCTAAAAATAGGAATTAATTTTTAGGTACTCGCTTATATGAGTATGTATTGTGAAAATAAGTAGTTTAAAGCTGTAATGGATTTCAGAACATTCAATGCTTTTGACATTATAGGTAATCGAAAAACCACTCTATCTGGCATATTTCTACCTTTCAAGTTGGAAAAAAAATATATAAAACTTTTTTTCTCCCCTCCCTATTTCTCCTGTCAGACGTTCGTTCCCTTTGTGAGATTACGACTGATTTGAATTTTCAGTTTCTAAGGGAAAATTGGGTCAGATTTCCTCACCCACCCACTCCTTCCTTGCCTCAGAGGTAGAAAAGAAATTCCCTAAAAATATTCCCTACACATTGGATCTTTTATTTTTTTTAATGCGACAAAAAAGGGAGAGGAAAAAAAAAACCTTCGGCTAGCCGAAAGGTTTAGTGATTTTGTGGAGTGCTATCTATGCTAAATCGATAAAACTTTATCTGAAAATGCCAAAACGACATGCTGTCCGCCGTGTATTCAGCCGAACGCTTTTATAACGATTTTCCCCCTCTGAAATTTGCGTAATGCATCTGTGGATTTTTCTTTTAATCTGAAATCAACGTAAATTCGGGAGAAATTATTGGTTTTATTGCTGTCGGGCAGTTTTGCTGCTGCTGATGTGATTATGTGGTATTCATGACCGTTTGTGTATCTGTATATTTAATAGATTATGAATTAATGATGGGACAAATGTCTCAGTGTTAATGGAGACTACTTTTAAATAGTGCTCTGTTTGTCATATATTCGCATTGGCTCACTTTCATTTGACTCGCCCTCATATTCTAGTATGACGTTTAGCCGTGTGTCAATATCATTTGTCTCATTATATCCAAGAAGTTTTATGAGACGGGAATCACGCGGCTCGTTTGTCAATGGGACAAATGTCTCAGTGTTAATGGAGACTACTTTTAAATAAAGTGCTCTGTTTGTCATATATTCGCATTGGCTCACTTTCATTTGACTCGCCTTCGTAATCCGGCATGACGTTTACGCATGTTTCAATGTAATTTGTCTCATTATATGATGTGAATACAAGGTCACCCTATAAAATGTATCATGCAAATAAATAAACACACTCGCAATAACATATTTCACGAAATATAATCATATTTACTATGCCGTACAATTTAGCATGATGTACAACCAGTTGGAACGTCAGCCAAAAAAGGTTGGGAAACGCTGAATTAGATCATACTTAGCCTTCTAAATATTATTGATTGGTGATGGTGCGTAAATAAGACATTTTCTTTTATTTCCATTTTGAAGGGCGACGTTAAAATTTGTAGTTATTACTTCTGCCTGGAAACTGCCAAAATTTTTCCTAATGTTATCATAACCGTTTGATATAAACGTGCATCTAACGATCTTGTTTTATGAGAAGACACGCAAGTTACGGAAATTTATTACACGTTACAATGAGTGGTTTGGACTTATCTTTGGCCATAAATAGAAAATAATGTGTAATCGGCATTAGTTTTATGCGACGAGGAATGATTAATTTGGATTTGATCGTGCTTCAGGGTGTGCCTTATTAATGATATTACCTGTGCGTTTAATTAATAGATAATGTACAGTAATTTTTAAGAATGTTCTAGAAATAATTTTAATATTGTTTTATAAAATATAATTTTAAGGATTTTTACACAGTACCGTTCAAGTATTGTAATCTTATATTTTTTCCATTCATCGTAAAATAAATTCTGCTTCTATTAGAAGAATTATTTTGCATGATCTTTAATAATACTTTAATCCTTAACAATCTCATAATTTTGAGGGAAACGGTCATAAAAGTGACTTTTTTTTATCCAAGAAAATTATATAAAACTGTGTAATTTATGTAAAGCTTATCTTTACTGTCCACTTGAACGATTGTTAAAAAGAAAAAATCGTTTGAAAATTTTCTTCTCTCTGAGATATTTGTGGTTTTTATTTTCAACGATGAATTTGGAAAGTGGATGGATATATGTAGATGTGTTTATATTGTATATTGAATTTAAATATAATCAACATCTTTTTCGTGTTTCTTATAGATAGGTTCTTATAGATAGAAGCAGTTATAATACTTTATCCACGTTTTCGACACCAAGGGCTCTGGGGTTCCGGTATGTTCCGGTTAGATGATCAACCTTACTCAGAACCCCAATGTTTAGTTCGAAAAAATACTTGGTCTTCAGTTAATCTTAGCCCTCGTGTTGCAAAAAAAGTAGACCCTAGTGCTCCAAAATAAAACCAAAACCTCGGATTATCTACCCACTGAAGGGGTAAACGGCTGAGTCAACTTTGCCCACCCCGGGGATCGAACTTTGGACTTGTGACATGGGACCGCAATGCCACTGGGTTTGATTTTTTACTCAGTGATTTTGTAGGAGTTGCCGTTTGGGAACAATTGGAAGAAAGGAAGGTTGTTGTTGATTTTGTAAAAGATGTAATCCACTTTAGATTGATCATAATTTTTTAATATTGATTTAATTAAGCGTTTCGTTTTGATTTCTTTTATTATAACTTCATGTAGCGTTCTTCAAGTGTTTTATTAAATATTCAAAAGATTTATATTAGTTTTTGGTATGCGGTCGATTAGTAAAATGGATTTGGTTTATTTACGTGTCATTCTATTAGTTGGTCCTGTTGCATTATGTTTGTGGTTATGGAAAAGAAAATTATTTCGCTATTAATTAAAGATTAATATTCTACTACAAATATGTGTGTGTTATCGTATACAAGTAAAACTGCTTGTAACAATTAGTAGATATAACATGTTTGTGTTTCTGGAAGAAGGCTTTTTGTTTTTTGTTTTTATGTTCCTGATCTGAGCTATCGGTTGAAGAATTCCTTTTTGTCAAAGTCATTAATGTTTTGATTTACCCAGTGTATCGCACTTGTCGCGATCAGTAGGTGAAATATGGAGGAATTTTAGTTTTGCTGCTTGGCAACAATTGGAAAAAAGGAAGATTGTTGATGTTTCGCTGTTTTGTTAAAAGATGTGGTCCCTTTGGATTGATCCAAATATTTTTAATACAGAGTTAATGTAGTGTTTAGTTTTGATTCCATTTATATCTTCATGTAACGTTCTTCTAGTGTTTTATTAAATGTTTATTTGTGGAAAGAGCCTCATCACTTGATACGAATTCAATCTTAAGCAGAATAAATGTGTATGATTTTTCTACGCAAGGAGTGCTCGAATCCGATGTAGATATTATTCCTATTTTTTTTTCTGTCTTTATTACCTCTACAACTAAGAGAAATAGATGCATGAAGTCTTTTTAAGTGCCACCTTCGAAATGACGAGTCACACTTGTATCTTCGGTTTCCCCGCACACACATATACTCACCACGTTGTTGTGCAACATCGACGGGCGACGTCTCTCCGCAAATCCAATATATAAAAAAGAGCAATCGACACCAGATATCGGGAAGACACCCACTCGGCGTGGTGGGTGTATCAGTGGTTGGCCTCGTAACCGGGAGGGTGGTGGTGGTGAGTGGTGCCGGCGGGTTCCCAGCCCAGGATCTGGTAGGACTGGATAGGGCCCTCCGGGTCGAGGCTGCTTGCGGTATCGTCGTCCTCGGCTTGCTGCTGGGGCGGCGCTGGTTGCTGGTGGTGTCGGAAGGGCGAGGGCGAGCTGGCGCTGGAGCGTGGGGGAGGGGGCGGAGGGATGACCAGGGGCGTCGAGGGCTCGTCGAAGGGGGCGGCAGAGGAAGAGGAGAACACGGTCATGTTGTCCCGTGTTTGCAGTTGTTGTCATATGGTCGTTTCCCTGAAAAAAGACACCAAGGATCAGAGAGGAAAAAAATGACGTCTCTCTACTACCATTTTTTTTTTTTTGTGCCTTTGTACAGTACGTGATTAACACTACAACCGCGGGATGGTCACTTTGACCCAAAAACTATTTGCTGTCAAATAATTTTTTTTACTTTTCCTAATTTTATACCCTTAAAAATCGATGAAAATATAAAATTGAAGAGTCTGTGAATATACAGTTATAATAATAATAATAATAATAATAATAAAAGTTCATTACTAACCTACCAAGTGTGGAATACCAGTATATAGAAAATGTATATATATATATATATATATATATATATATATATATATATATATATATATATATATATATATATACATATATATATACATGGTTTCCGCGCACCTGGAAAGTCATGGAAAATCATGGATTTAGACAATGGATTAATTTTGTCATGGAAAGTCATGATTTTTCAAGTAAAATGAGTAAAAGTCATGGAAAGTCATGGATCCGCTAAACTACTGATTAAATAAAAATGCATTGAATTGTTTAATTCTATTTTTACTTGTCATTTGGCTGAAGTTACTGAGTTTGGTATTTATGTATTATCTTATTGACCCTATTGCCAAGTAAAATTTGTTCCCCAAGGAAACTCAAAGTAAGTAAGCTTAATGGGTGGATAAATGTATATTATTCTGGTCTTTTCTTAAATTGTAGATTAAAATTTTATTAATATAATATAAAATTATTTTTTAATAAAAATTAGTTAAGATTTTTGCACAAAATATTAGTTTATCTCTAGGGATATTGTATATAAACATTATAGGGTTATATTTGGCTATTATTCATGGTCACTTGAATAATACCAAAGTACCCTGAATTCAAATTGGAAACATTTTGATTGAACATTTGCTATATGATTAAACTTAGGATGTAGATATAACAATTTATTTTTATGTATGTGAGTTTATTAACACATATAAAGTAAGTTTATAGTTTTTTTATGATAAAATTCCTGTAATTTCTCTAAAAGCATATATTTTATTTGTATGTACATCAGCAGTTTTATTCATACATACTATAACGAAAGTTTTTTAAAGTCATGGAAAATGATCCGCTTAATCAGGGAAAGTCATGAAAAGTCATGGATTTGAAAAATTTTATTTTGGCAGATACCCTGTATATATATATATATATATATATATATATATATATATATATATATATATATATATATATATATATATATATATATATATATATATATACATATATGTTGCCCAAACTGCGTCTGAACTTTGTAAGAAAACTTGACATTCTATTATAGTTGTCTATATATTTTTCTAACTATATATACTTTTCGATATTGTAATATCTTTTATATAAATAGCTAAAAAATAGTTTGCAAAATCATATTTTCTCAGCACGTTTTCTTTTTCTGGGAAAATAGGTGGTAATCTTATAAAGTCTATCAAATTTTTGGGTATCTGATATTACAACAATAATGCCATTCTAATTGACATTTTATGATTTGTAGAGCCTCACAAATTTATTTAATCGGCTGTTACGTCAGCTGAAATCTTGACATACAATTTTTTCAATTAGAAAGCTTTACCTTATAGTTATCTGTTTATTTATAATGTTAAAACTATTATTTTTAAGATTTTATCTTTGCAAATACTGTCCTGCAATGTTTAAAATGACGGTTGATCATTAACGAACAAAAGCTTTAACATTCAACATTTTTAAAATTTTATGTATGTTTGTGGACCATGACTTTGATTTAAGAAATTTAATAATATTAAGTCAAAATGACTAGCTTTAATGGGTTGATTGAATTAAGAAAATCATCTGAATTAATACTGAAATATACACACTCATTTATGTAAAGATTTAATTTGTTCTATTATTCCATATTTCTTGGCTCAATATATCATATTTTCGTTTCTTCTGAAATATAACTTATTATATCACGTGATTTTGTAACATTTAGCTGCATTGTTTTTAATCATTAATGTAAACAAGATTTAACATCCGATGTTGTTTAAATTTCACATTTGTTTTACTCTGTGCACTATAACTTGGATCTAAGAAATTTAATAATATTTATAAGTCAGAAATGTTAATGGGCTGAGATTTAATCAAGAAAACCATTTGAATTAATAATATGCAAACCCACTCATATATGTAAAGATTTAATTTGTTCTATTATTCTATATTTCTTAACTCAATGTGTCATATTTTCCGTTTCTTCTGATTTATAACATATTATATGATATGATTTCGTAGCGTTCTGCATTGTTTTTAATCAATAATGAAGACAAGATTTAATATTCGACGTTGTTTATATTTCATATTTTTTTTTTTTTACTCTGTGCACCATAACTTAGATCTAAGAAATTTAATAATATTTATAAATCAGAAATGATAATGGGCTGTGATTTAATCAAGAAAACCATTTGAATTAATTCTAATACATACATATATACACTCATATATGTAAAGATTTAATTTGTTCTATTATCCCATATTTCTTGAGTCAGTGTATCATATTTTCATTTCTTTTGAAATATAACGTATATGTCATACGATTTTGTTGCATGGTTATCTGCATTGTTTTAATTTTTTAAAAGCTGACTTTGCGTTAGCGGATTTTAATATCTTATGCTGCCATACAGCAAAACAACGTTGATTGAACTCTGTGTGTTTTGGGCAGGGTTTATCCTCTTTGATGTTTTCTCCGAACTATGCTTGGGATTCCATAAATATTTGATAGCTGCGGTACGCTCGAGAATTATTTCGAGAGCATCTTATGAATATTTATCGGCGCTGTGGTCTAAAACTTCGATTTATGTACCGAAGCGTTCAGTCAGGAAAAGTCCCACACTATCTTTCCTGGGCTATGCAACAAATCACAAAATATAATATATGATACAAATATTCCCTGGCTGGTATTTTTTTTGAGGGGAGGCAAAAAAAATAATAATGAAGAAAGAAAAGATAAGAATTCCCGAAGAAAACGGGGCAATCAAAATGTGGAGCAAGCTGGGGAAGAAAGAGTTTTGAAAAATGGAAAAAAGGGTGGAAAAAACCAGAACTCTGGCATGTGTGATCCGTCATTTCTATATCTTTCGATAACCAGTAAGAGCACTTGGAATTTGAAAGGTTTATTTTTACTGCCCACTTCAACGATTGTTTAAAAAAGAAAAAATCGTCTGAAAATTTTCTTCTCTCTCTCGGATATCTGTGGTTTTTATTTTCAACGATGAATTTGGAAAGTGGATGGATTAGTTGCATTTTGATGGCTTCTTATCGAAACTTTGATGGTTTTCGAAAGATTGAGCCATTGACAAATGCATATATGTACACAAACACACACACACACACACACAAGGAGAGTGGTAGAAAGCTTATAGTTAAATTTATATATTGTATAATACGCACACTCACGCGCATGAATGCACGCTAATTATTATGTAGATGTACTTATATTGCTGTATATTCTGAATTAAAGTATAATTAACATCATTTTGTGTTTCGTACAGTTAGATTTTATTTTTGTTAGTAGAAGGAGTAATACAGTAGAACCTCTTTTTAACGACCCCACGATACAACCACCCCTTCGTTAGAACGACCATCTTAAAAAAGTCCCAATTATTTTACCATAGGAATAATGTTAATTTATGATTACAACGACCCCAAGCGTATTTTTTTTTTCGTTAGAGCCACCGCCAATTTTAGTCCGCAGAACTCATAAGCAAGTGGGCTATTTCAAAATTATTGTACTCTGGTGCAACTTCAGTTCGAATATTCAGTGGTTTAGATAAGTTAACACTAGAACGGCAAGAGCGGTCATTTTGACAGTTTTCTCTATTTCTACAAGTAATTGGGAAGCAAAAACATTACAAGACATCGATTCTTAATTTAATTAGTGGAAGAATTAAAAGTTTCATTTAAAAATATAAGACAAATTTATTTCCAGAATTGGTATTTATTATTAGGGTAGGATAGACATCCTCCACAGATATCTTTATTTATAACACTTCATCGTCTGCCATAGGTGATTGCATGTTCATTTGTTAGTAAATGTTCTCATTTTGATATCCTTAAAAATATTCTTTTTTAGATGACAAATTTATTTCCAGAATTGCTATTTATTATTAGGGTGGGAAAAGCATTCTCCACAGATTTCTTGTATGAAAACGTATTTTTAACTTTATTTAACTTCTGCCATTTATTTATTTTATAGTTCCACGTCTCTTTGTTCTACAGATTTAGATCTGATTTTTCATTTTATTGAAAAGTTAAACTCACGGGAGAAAAGGGCCTCCTTCCCTTTATATTAAAAGAAAGTTTACCGATAAAGTTTAGAGACTAAGTTATTGTTCCAATAGTAAACTTATAGGTTTCCGATACTGATATGTTTTCTAACAAAAGATCAATTCATGCTTTAAACTATTGACTCGTATTACGTTTAATCATGTCATTACTACATAGTTAGAAATTCAGAACCAGTTGTACTTCTTAAAGATTGAGCATAACGTAATCTGCAATATATAATGTATACGTTAAATTTCTGATAGTATAACTAATGTATACGTTATACTAATATTAATATATACGTTAAATATCTGATCAATAGCTGTTTTTTAGTGTTTTTGTCTCTCTAATAAAATAATATATATTGCATAAAGTTATATTACGCTCATTACTTTACAGTTATCCTATATGCTTATATATATATAATTTCATTTCATATTTCCTCATATTAATATTTCATTTCGTTTATTCATGTACGGTAAAGTCGCTTCAGGTTAATCTAGCTTCCAAAAAATTAATTTTTCGAGAGTTATTCATTGCTATAAACTGTATCAAAATTGCAAATACTGCGAATGTATACTCACGGATAGAAATCATGGAAGAAAAAAAAATTATGGATTTTACTTTTTAAACACTTATACCGCTTTTTTACTCTTTACTGTTTTTATTACATTTTAGACTTGGATGTGTTATTTTCTTAGGTGGAAAATTTTAGGATATATGTATATTTACAGTAGGTGTTTTTCTTTCCTCTTCTTTTATTACTATGTATAAAGTAAAACTTCACTACAACAATTTCCGAAACAACGATAAATCTCCCCATGACGATATTTTGCTGTCCCGGCGAATTTGTATGCAACACATTTTTCTCTTGATTTAACTATATTTCTTACAGCAATAAACCTCTGTAAAAACCATGGTTTTTTTCTTTCCACCTGCAACGATATTTTAGATTTCAAATACAGAGAAAAGAAAGTGTGTGGGAACTTTTAATAGCGGATGATAAAGTTATGGTTCTTACAAGAGTTAGAAGATATTTTATCCGATATCGTAGACAAAAACAAAACGGATGAAACGATGTTGGCACTGAAAATACAGATCCGTCTTTTGTGACAATCCCTCACGCATTTTTTTTCCCAAGCTTTTTATCCAAAAGATAGTTTTCGTGCTTTAGACTGTATTCATACTTTCCTTATTCATTTAACAGTGAAAAATTATTAATTAGTTGTGTTTGCGGTCAACTGTCCCCGACCTAAGTCTCAGAGACTTGTTAATGACTCTTCAGAGACATGTCAGTGAGAAAAATGTGGGTCTGAAAAGGGGGAGAAAAAAAAAGAGAAAAGAGAACTAAAAAAGATAACTAAGCGAAAAAACGAGGCGATTTCTATCAAAAATTGACGAAATTTCGTCCTACTATCACAAATGTTTTTGGACCCAAAATATTTTCCTTTATTATAAATTTGCTATATATATATATATATATATATATATATATATATATATATATATATATATATATATATATATATATGTATGTATGTATGTATATATATATGTATGTATGTATATATATATATGTATGTATATATATATATGTATATATGTATATATGTATGTATATATATATGTATGTATATATATATATGTATGTATATATGTATATATATGTATATATATGTATATATATATATGTATATATATGTATATATATGTGTGTATATATATATGTATATATACATATTTATGTATATATGTATGTATGTATATATATATATATATATATATATATATGTGTGTATATATATATATATCGTTTACTCTGATCGTAAAAATATTGTATTTCTGCAAAAAATTAAGTTTTTAAAGTACTTGAAATTTACTGTTTGTCTGTAATTTTTTTCAATTTTTCTATACTTTCATTATTTAATATTATGATATTTCAAAAAAAATTTTTTTATTGTGTCATAAACGTATCAAACTATCCATTAGTGAAATGGTTTAGACTGAAATTATAACATTCGTCGATATAACGATGTATCTCTCTATAAAACTAGTTTTATCGTGTCCCTTAACAATTGTTTTAGGTTTTACTGTATTCGTATTATTATTAGAAAAAGCGAGGCTGTGGAAGTGGTGTATATTTTTTTAAAACTTTTGACGTAAAATTTCAGCGTGAAGAAAATTTTTCCTGAAGAGATTACACGTAACTCGTGCATCGTAAAGGAAAAATATTCAAATACGCCCTACTTGAAAAAAAAAATCGTTTAAAATTCAAAAAATTAAACGAATATTTCAAAACTTTTATTTTTTCCATCATCCTTTAAGAAGGTGCAAGGGAGTGTGGGGGAGGGGAGAGAAATGCGAAGTGAAATTTTCACGCAAAGTAAGAAAACCCCCCCAGCCCGATCGAACTGGTATATTCTTATAGAAAGTAAAAACTTATTATTCATGAAATTCCGCGGCTCTTGTTTTCTCTTTTCTGCCTTCAGCAGCGGGAAATAGCCTGGACAATTTACCTGGGGGGTCGCGGGTACAGCGAAAAGAAAGAATAGGGAGAGAGAACAAAAAAATGGCCCCGTGGAAAGGATTGCTAGAGGCGTGCCTGTGTCGATAAATAAATAAATGGAACGCACTTTTTTTTCCTCGGGCAATTTTCCAGGGAAACAGACGCCCGGAATGATTCTAGAAATAAAGGTGGGCAATATCGGAGACAGGGGGATGAATAAAGAGATTCGATTTCTTGCTGGATCGTTTAATTTTGCCAGATTCGTGGACTGGTCGGTTAGCCAACGCCGGAGGTAAATTTATAGAATAATAAATGGGAAAGATAGATCCCAATTCACAATTAAACCTTTATTATATACTGGCAAATGTGCCCGTGCTTTGCTACGGTACACTTAATGTATTACTTTTAAACAAAGATTTTTTTTTTCGTGCATAACTCTCTAAATTCGTCACAGTAGTGTTCCAGTCATTGGCATATTTATATATTTCTATTATAAGAGTATTATAACAATATTCAGTTTTTATACTACCATATTATGTACGTTGATTAGCTACGTTAATAGATCTAGACATATTAAGTGGTAGAATAGGAAGCAGAAGTTTTGACAACAACAGTTCTAATTTTGGTGGTATTAATAAATGTTGTCCAAAATTAAGGAAATTTATGACAAACCACATAGTTTTGTATGAAACAGAAACGCACATTCATACCGACAACCATATGAATATGAAGATAACTATATAAAATGATAGGTTTTTATTTACCCATGAGAGTCACTGAAATTTGTACTTTTTGTTGTTAAAATATTGTTGATAAACATTTCATTGTAACATAAAAATTAACTAAGAATTAAATTTAAAATAAGTTCTCATATAAAAATGCTATAATTTGCGTCACATAGAAATGAAAGTTAATGACTTTATATCTCAATTTCCAGGTCAAATCGAATGGATACTACGCAGACGATGTTTAAATAATATAAAATAAGAAATGAATAAATCAGATATTTAAAGTAATGACGTCATAATGATAGAAAAATATCATTTTCACCTATTTATTATGCGATAAATTGAAAATTTTAATCTCCTGCTTTTAACCGAGGAAAACTGCGTTTAAAACAATTACTTGGGATGACGTCACATTGCTAGAAATATTGCTTCTTTCACTTAGTTATGATGCGATAAATTAAAAAAATTAATCGTTTGCGTTTAACCGGGGAAAATAATGCTTGGAATAATGACATAAAATGCTCTAAAAAGGGGGAAGGAATGGATTTCGAACGTTAAAAATTTACAAAAACCTTCCCAGGGATGTACCTAATAATTTCCCAAATTTTCACGGCGATTGGATGCATGGTTTTTGAGTCTAATGAGTACATACAGACAGACACAAATTCATTTTTATATATATAGACTAGCATATAGCCCATCATATGACGGGATTAGTAAAATTTTTAATATTCCAGAAGTGTTAAGTACACTATGAGGCAGGAGAAAAATGGTTCCTTTTTTGGCTGAGAATTATCTGGTTCACTCTCAATAATTTATTTATCATCATACTCCTCTAGAGTCTCCCGATCCTGTAATGCAGTTTAGAATCACAATGAATTCATTTAGTCAAACCGTGTGGTTATGTATAACAAACAAACACACAAGCTAACAAACTTCTTATTTTTCAAAGCTATATAAGTTAAAAGTTAGATATTTATGAGTCCGTGAAATAGACTCCTAGACTTATATGAAAATAATTTATTGTTAATACCGGTGATAAAATTTTCATTGCAAGAAAAAATAATCGATGATTAAATTTAAAATTATCAAATATGTACCTAATCTATTATTTAAGCCCAATATAAAAGAAAATCATTTACGTAATATCTAAGTTCAGTGGTAAAAGATATTATAATAGTGTAGACGATATTTAAATAGTTTAAAATATGAAATAATTAAATGAGATGTTTAAACGAATGACGTCACAATGCTAGAAAAAATTATTTTTACCTATTAAGTGATAAATGGACAAATTTAATCGTCTGCTTTTAACCGGGGAAAATAGGGCTTGAAATAATGGTATTAAACTCTTGAAAAGGGGCGAAGGGGTGGATTTCGAACGTTTTAAAGACTACAGTATTTTTTGCTGTGATATGTAGCATATTGACCCTTCAGTTTGTCCCTATGATGAAGTGGGAACCCGTCCTTCAAAGTTATCTTAATAAAGTTCTATAGCTGAAACGGTATCATTTTTATGGCCATGACTGCAACCCCCCATCGAGAAGTCAGTCTCATTACATATATATGTATATTAATTAATAAAAATTGTTATCCTGTGCAATGGTCGAGACTTGTCAAAACGTAACACATGACGAGTGTCAGTTGTCAAATGTACTTAAGTAGTTTAAGTGGCCACCAGACTGTTTGTTTTCCATTAATTCATTCATTTTCCATAATTCTCAGTATAGATGTTGTCCCAGTTCTCATACTCCACGAAAGTTGTCTCTTTTCTCAAACTATTCTAGTTTTCAGGGAAAACGTCTTATTTAGTTATGAATGGACATCGAGACTATGATAAAACGTATTATAAATGTAAACGGCATATCACTGAGAAACGTCAAAACGAGGTTCATTTTGAGTGGGCTTGGGAATAATCTCCGAATTCTGTCTGGCGTGAAAGAAGGGTTAATAAATAGGAGAACTCACATGTAACCCCTTGCGGGTCGGCACATCCTGGACATGTCGACTGTAGGTCTGCGCATGATGCCCCCACCGTTGCAGTCGAGGGGCTGCGGTGTTGAAGCGACCGCGCAGCAAGGCAGGTCCACCGCCCCGTTTCGCAGGTCGCGGTGCAGCATCAACAGCAAGGTGGGGTTGACGAAGGCGTGAACGAAGGCCACGTGCAGGGTGATCTCGTACGAGATCGCGTAACCGGGCAGGCCCGGCTGGATCAGGGTCAGTGTGAACAGGGGACCCCAGAACAGGACGTAAGCGGCCAGAATGATAGCGAAGCTCTTCACCCGCCGAATACCTAGAAAGAAAAAAACAATAGGAATTAGTTATACTAATGCCAAACGTTTGGTACATAAGCCAATTAACCTACTACTTCTTTCCAGAGGTGATTCTGATCCAAAAACTTTCGAATTTTACGAATATTTGTGTGATCTAGTTCCGAAAATTATAAAAAAACACATTTTTTTTTTCCCGAAAATTTGGAAAGAATTTTCGGAAAAATCCGTTTCTGAAAATAAAAAAGAAAGTATTTTAAAACCATCTTCCGCTTCAGATAAAAAAATATGTAAATGAATCTAGAAGATAATTCGAAAGTTATATCTTTTCTCAACCCTTTTTCTTTTCTGCCGTATCTATAAATCTTTATTCTACCGAAGAACAGTAATAATATGTTTTGTGATTTTCTTTTTTAAAGCAGTATGTTAAAATTTAAATTTATGTATTCAGAGTAAGAAATTGAATTTTTGTTGTCTAGATACACACACATTGATATAGGTGTGTTTGTATTATTTTATGCAGAACACACTTATATTTCCAATTCTGTAATAAGATGATATATATTACAACATTAATATATTGATATCTAGTAAACGATATATCACAATATTAAAATTCAGATATCATTTAGATCTAGTTTTGACTTCCAGAAATTAACCTTAATATAGCCTTAATAATTTTAAAGTCCATTGTCAGCCATAGACGACTTAAGGACAAAGGTTTAAAGTCGGAAGTACCTGTAGTAATGCCACAACCAAGATTTAGAGTAGAGAAGCTTTGTTGAATCACAAATTAAAAATTACGCGAGGTTTTACATCCAGGTTAGGTCATACGTACCATCTACATAGTTTTTTAAACATAAAATTATGAATCCCCTATATAATAATAGCCTAAGGTGTCTGTCGGCAAATTTTTGAAGCGGTTGTACCTGGAATGGATTCCTCGGCTAAGGGCAGGCGATTAAATTTATCAATTTATTCACGTAATAAATAGGTAAAAATAACATTTTTTTTCTAGCATTATGACGTCATTCCTTTAACCATCTCATATAATCATTTCTTGTTTTAAATTATTTAAATATCGCGTGCATTATTTTCATACGTTTTATCGCTGACCCCCTATATAATAATAGCCTAAGGTGTCTGTCGGCAAATTTTTGAAGCGGTTGTACCTGGAATGGATTCCTCGGCTAAGGGCAGGCGATTAAATTTATCAATTTATTCACGTAATAAATAGGTAAAAATAACATTTTTTTTCTAGCATTATGACGTCATTCCTTTAACCATCTCATATAATCATTTCTTGTTTTA
Organism: Pardosa pseudoannulata; assembly: GCA_032207245.1. Classification (NCBI taxonomy): domain Eukaryota; kingdom Metazoa; phylum Arthropoda; class Arachnida; order Araneae; family Lycosidae; genus Pardosa; species Pardosa pseudoannulata. The sequence continues at coordinate 59,121,738 of CM063497.1, forward strand.
AATTATTTAAATATCGCGTGCATTATTTTCATACGTTTTATCGCTGATCCCCTATATAATAATAGCCTAAGGTGTCTGTCGGCAAATTTTTGAAGCGGTTGTACCTGGAATGGATTCCTCGGCTAAGGGCAGGCGATTAAATTTATCAATTTATTCACGTAATAAATAGGTAAATTTTTCTAGCATTATGACGTCATTCCTTTAATCATCTCATAATCATTTCTTGTTTTAAATTATTTAAATATCGCGTGCATTATTTTCATACGTTTTATCGCTGAATATACATAATAGCAAAAATTTTCTTTTTATATTGACTTAAATAATAAATAAGTATATAAATAATTTTAAATTCAATCATCGATTATTTTTTGTTTTAATAAAAATTTTATTTCATCGAATGAAATAAAATTTTATCATCATTTTTATCTTAATGAAAATATATCAATTTTAATTGTTATAACAATAAATTTTTTCATATATCGAGTATACTAATAATAATTTTTAATTATATATATTTGGAAATTAAGAAGTTTGTTTGTTTGTTATACATAACCACATGGTTTGACTCAATGAATTCCATGTGATTCTAAACTGCATTACAGGATCGGGAGACTCTAGAGGAGTATGACGATAAATAAACTATTGAGAGTGAACCAGATCATTCTCAGCCAAAAAACAAACCATTTTATTACCTGCCTCATTGGGTACTTAACAGTTCTGGAATATTAAAAATTTTACTGATCCCGTCATATGATGGGCTATATGCTAGTGATGCAATAGTTTCCAATTTTACAGAGGCTAAATGTAAAGATAAATGTTGTACATCTCTAACAAAAGTTGCAGTTATAAAACTTCACGGTTAAGGTTTAACGTATGTTGAATAAGATTAGGCAATCAAGTTACGGTACCACTGAAGATATAAAGTTCTTTTGCGTAAAGTGTGCCAAACATTTTTACATATATCGATATGTATTTTCTATGCATTAAAAACAATTTACTCCGTAGTGACTATTGGGATATTTTACATTATTCTAAAAATTAATGGTAATATAATATGATTATATGTATGCGTACATATGCACATATTATAATGCACAACTCTAGGTAATTGTCTGGTTGTTAATAAAACTGAATCGACTTCAAACTAAATCGACGTATTTAACGTTTTATTTACTTGGTGTACAACAGATTAATATGCATGAGAAATAGTGCGCTAGGAAATTTTTTTCTCTAGGTATCAGTTTATTCGGCAAAGTGTTAAAAAGACAAAGTGATAATGGATCAATATTCATCCCTTTTAGAAATAGTTTGCCTCTTATCTTGCTTTTAATCACGGAGAAGGTTAAAATGATTAGAAAATGGCTATAGAGTCGATGGATTATTTAGTTAGCTTAAATGTTCGTTTCGGTGTTTGAATTTAGCTTCAAAGGTAATATCCAGATATTTACATTATAGTGATATGGCAACGTTCTAATATAAACTTTTTCGGTATGATTTAATAATGAAAAACTGCATGAAATAACCATTTAACGTTCTTATTTAAAGCAACTTGTTTCGTTCTATAATTTTTACTTATTATGAACCCCTTCCGGTAAAATAACGAGTCTTGCTCGTCATTGGTTTTTCATGCCATACTGCATAATGACGAGCTGCACTCGTCGTGTGACTATAAATACTGCTGAATTATATCAACATATTCAATTATGCTGTATGGAATGAAAAACCAATGACGAGCTAGATTCGTCATTTTGCCGTAAGGAATTAAAGTATGTACTCTTATTTAGTAGATTTTTGTTCCTTTTTATTTATACTTTGTGTTGGTTTAAGTATACAATATTTCATGGATTACAATATATATGTATACAATATGTATACTATATTAATGTAATTCGTATTTACATCCAGTAAATTGGAATTACATTAATTGGATGTCAATTGGGATTACATTAATTAAATGTCAATTGGGATTACATTAATTGGATGTCAATTGGGATTACATTAATTGGATTAAGGTTTCTGTGCTCTTATTTGGTAGATTTTTGTTCCATTTTATTTATACTTTGTGTTGAAGTGTACAATATTTCATGGATTACAATATATATGTATACAATATGTATACTATATTAATGTAATTCGTATTTACATCCAGTAAATTGAAATTACATTAATTGGATGTCAATTGGAATTACATTAATTGGATGTCAATTGAAATTACATTAATTGGATGTAATTAATGTAATAATGTATAACTAATGTAAAATTCCTTTCTTTTTTTCTATTTTTCGAAAATATTTTTCAAATTGTTATTGTTATAAAAATTAATAACTTCTATCAAAGTATACGGATGCACGCTGACACACATATATACAAACTTGTATACACGCACATGCATATATATATTCATTTCGTGATTTCAAAAACTGACCTTTTTTTCTTTCTTTTTCTCTTTGCAGGTGAGTGGATCTATTTTTTGAAGCGATTGTATTCGTTAGGAGGTTAATTAAACTTGGAAAAGCAGGTTCTGTGAACATCCTGGGTAAGCTGCAATGTTCTGTGTTTAAATGAAGGTCCTTAGCCTGCGACCCGAGCTGTTAAATGAAGCATCGAGATAATCTGGCTTATTTCTGCCTCATGAGTTTAAGCACTGTCAATTTCAAAGGGCTTCTTTAATAGGAAGAGAGGTCGACGGCGGCGATTTCCTCGGAGAATTTACTTAATCACCAGCATCCGTATAGACCTAACTAATGGATAGGGGATTAATTAACTGGATTTCTTAAGATGTGGGATATTTTTTTTTAACTGGGGATGGTAGTGCTGGGAAAATAATTTCCCGGAAGATAATTTCGTAAGGATTCCCTAGAGGCACTCCTAATTCACATTATTAAGATTTGTATGCATCGAGGCTGTTCTGGAATTCGAAATCTGCAATCGATCTGTATCGAGCCGTAATTGGAAAGACAAGCGATTTTGAAATTGTAAAATTTGCAACAAAATATGACAGGTATCTGACTTTATTTCTTAACCCCTTCCGGTATGATTTAATAATGAAAAACTGTGCATGAAATAACCATTTAATTTTTATTTAAAAAACTTGTTTCATTTTACAATTCTTACATATTCTTAATTAAAATCCACTTTTTACATAGTGTTAAATACTATCAGAAACAGTAAAATTAAGAAAATATCAAAGCAAAACATTAATAAGGTATACAGATAATAGTCTTCAAGCTAGTGGTACTTTTCAAAACAAAGTGCAAAGGAATTCTTAATTGTTTACACCGCCAAGTAGTCTCACTTTTAATTCGATTCTTGTAACACACACGGCATTTCTTAGTAGGTTTTCTTTTATTCTGACTCATTAATTTGGCAATGACTTGTACCAAGTAAACAATATGCAATAGTGACTTGTGATTTTCACAAGTGATAAAAGTGTTGCCAAATTCAGTACACTAGAAATTTTAAACTAAATTAATTATATTTAACAGTAACTTTAATCGCATGACGAGTGTAGCTCGTCATTGTGCGGTATGGAATGAAAAACTAATGACGAGCTAGACTCGTCATTTTACCGAAGGGGTTAAGTAACGTTAAACGTTAACTAAAATTTCTTAATTTTAGTTTGTGTTCTCTAGTCCATTTTTTTTTTTTTTTTTTTTTTTTTTTTTTTTTTTTTGTATCCCTGATCCAGGTTTGCTTTCATGTATTATGGTTGCCACGAGGCTTCGATTGAGAGGCTAATCTAGTTTTATGTGAGAAAAATCAAGTAATTTAAGTAGTTCAGCAAGAATAGAAGAATATGTACTATCCATACCTAATTTGAAAGTTCGCATTCACATTTTTACATGATTGAGAAAAATTGATTTATTTCGGAAAATGGAAAATAATTTTAATGTCTGAGATTTAAAAAAAAAATGTATTAAGTACCTAAAACAAATCGCGTAATTTTTAAGGACGTACTAAGAATTGAATCGTTTATGAGAAAAAAAAATATTTCATTAGCATCCTTTATAAAATTTGAATAGTAATTTCCCCCTCGCTCAAATTTCTGCTTCATTTGCAACTATTAGCTCTCCGAAAACATCACCTATCTATAACAATAAATGCATAGAAGATAGAATATCAAAGCTTTATATGTGGCACGTGTTGAACCACAGAAGAATTAACACATTTTTCTATCTGTTCCTTACACTTGCTTCGCATTTATTATTATATCTGGCAGAGGTTTAACATTTTCCATTCAGACTGCTACATTTATTAACACATTGCATGCGGGACACGTACTGGTACGTTTTCTGACGATTGATACTTGAGCGCGGGGCACGTACTAGTACGTTTTCTGACGATTGATACTTGAGCGCGGGTCACGTACTAGTACGTTTTCTGACGATTGACACTTGAGCGCGAGTAATGTACTAGTACGTTTTCTGACGATTGATACTTGAGCGCGAGTCATGTACTAGTACGTTTTCTGACGATTAATACTTGAGCGCGGGTCACGTACTAGTACGGTTTAGTGTAACAACATGGTTTGTTTGTGGGTACAAAAATAACGGTACATACAGGAAAACGAAGCCGAATGTTCTTGTCTACTACATAGATTCTGGAAAAATTGAGACAAATAAAAACTAGTTTTTACATCAGTTGATGCGGAACCACAGAACGGGAAGGTTGATTAAAAATATCAATTTAGATTTAGTATAAACTTTTTATTTGTTCCTGCAAAAATGATATTATATATGTATATTTATGTTATATATATATATATATTTGTTTATTTGTCTATTTATATATTTGTTTATATATTTCAATATAAAATACGAAAAGTTGGTTAGAAAGTTAAATAATTTTCGATCTATTGAGATTTAACGGAATTACTAAATTTACGCTCGAAACGCCTCCTCCTGGTACAATTCCGCTGCGAAATGTACCCGCACACAATGTGTTAATAACGAAACTATACTCTCAGTGTCTATACATGACATAGTAATACAGATTTAGCTGATATGCTTACATTTAACGGTGCGGAAAATAATGTACATAAAATGGTATTGACACTTATATCAGCAACTGAAGAGTAAGTGTTACTGCACCTTACCTTCTTGTTCCAAGCGGTGAATGTAGCTTTGGATCTGCTGCGACTCGTTACACGAGGAGTCATGAGGATCTGACCTGACGGATATCATAGTCGTCACCAGACCCGCTATCCGAACGGCCTCCAGGTTCGACCTGTAGTCAAAAAGACGCACTATTTGCACATGAAAAAAAAAATATTTGAGTCACAATTATAAGGCATAACTTATAACACAATTACAAGGCATAACAAAATATAACTTAGAAATTGTATCCATAATTAGATATTAGAATTTAATGTAGTATTTTAATGTAGTATTGAGTGTGTGTGTATGTAATCATCTATGTTTATCTATATTATAAACATGTAAAATAATTGTGCGTGTCATTGTAAATATTTACTTCGGGAATAAACACATTTCATCTTTGAATGACTGTATGAATAAAGCCGTGTTTAGTACATACGTAACGTTGTATATGTGTACGTGCATGTAGGTCCTGATATGGGTGGGAGCATGTTCAACCCCCCAAAAGATCAATGTTGCCAATAGAGGGTTCTAATCTGTATCCTTTATCTTTAGTTTACTTAACCGCTGTTTATGTCTGTAAAATGTTTTTGATTATTCCAATCTAACATCTTCAATGGTCCGCTTCCTGTGAAGTAACAGCAGTCACACAACTTATAATTAATATATTTCACGTGATTTAATAAACAAATGCTCATATACCACCAATAAGGTGATTTCACGCAGCAAGGCACATCTCATCTTATGACAATTCTGGCTTTACTTTCAAACGGAAGGGCAGTTTATTGTTTGTCTATTGACTGTTGTAAACATGGAAATGAATGGGAAGGGCATTATAGTAGTTCGTGACGTTGCGACAAATTGTTCTATTGGTAAAGACCTACAAAGCTAATACAAGGCAAACGTGGGATATATGAAAAAATAGCTGTTCAAAATTAGGTTACGTCTACAAGAAACCGCGTTGATTTTTATTAACGGCGTATATATTGCTTATGTACCCCAAAATTGTATTCGGTTGAAGATTCCACTAATTTTATTATTCTTATTGCTGCCATTTGCCTAATCGCGGAACGTCCTTACCTGGTGAGGTCCCTGTATAGCTTCCTGAGGTGAACGCCGGTGAGGGCGACGCACATTACGTTGACCGTGACCCAGAGTACGTTGAGCACATAGTGCCTAACGGGGCCGTAGACCATGGGGCAGGCGTCCACGTGGCCCGCTGTGTCCCGGGAGCTGGTGAGGGCCCCGCTGAGCAGGGTGGGGCCCAGGTTGATAGTGAAACTGGCGAACCAGATGATGAACAGCCCGAACACGATGCATTGCGGACTGTCCAGTGAGACTGCAGATGCTGTGTTCGAGTCTTGGTTCGACGAATGGTGGTGCAGGGGATTCTGGTGGTGCGTGTGGTGTTGGTGCCTTGGACTCTGATGCTGGGGAGGATGCTGCAACAAGATAGGTCATGATCAATTAATTTTTGCAAAGACCCATACATCAAGTTCATAACAGTTCAGATAATCTATATATATAAAAATGAATTTGTGTCTATCTGTCTGTACTCGATATACTCAAAAACCATGCATCCAATTGCCGTGAAAATTTGGGAAATTCTTAGGCATATCCCTGGGAAGGTTTTTGTAAATTTTTAATGTTCGAAATCCATTCCTTCCACCTTTTTCGAGCATTTCATGTCATTATTCCAAGCATTATTTTCCCCGATTAAACGCAAACGATTAATTTTTTAATTTATCGCTGCATAACTAAGTGAAAGAAGCAATATTTATAGCAATGTGACGTCATCTGAAGTAATTGTTTTAAACGCAGTTTTCCTCGGTTAAAAGCAGGAGATTAAAATTTTCAATTTATCACATAAATAGGTGAAAACGATATTTTTCTATCATTATGACGTCATTACTTTAAATATCTGAATTATTCATTTCTTATTTTATATTATTTAAACATCGTCTGCGTAGTATCAATTTGATTTGTCCTGGAAATTTAGATATAAAATGATTCACTTTCATTTCTATGTGAAGCAAATTATAGCATTTTTATATAGGAACTAATTTTAAATTCAATTCTTGGTTAATTTTTACGTTCCAATGAAATGTTTATCAACAATATTCTAACAACAAAAAGTACAAATTTCAGTGACTCTCATGGGCAAATAAAAACCTATCATTTTATATAGTTATCTTTATATTCATATGGTTGTCAATACGAATGTGTGTTTCTGTTTCATACAAAACCATTGGGTTTGGACAACATTTATTAATACCAACAAAATTAGCACTGTTGCTGTCAAAACCTCTGCTTCCTATTCTACCACGTAATATGGCAAGATCTATTAACGTTGCTAATCAGCTTACAGTAGTAATACAGTAATGTTATTTAGGGTTAAACTTATATTTTATCATAAAAAAAGTTTGAGTAAATTTAATATAAGACACAAATTCGATTATAAAAACTGAATAGTTATAATACGCTTATAATAGAAATATATAAATATGCCAATGACTGGAACTGAACTGTGACGAATTTAGAAAGTTATGCACGAAAAAAAATCTTTGTTTAAAAGTAATATATTAAGTTCACCGATTGAACGTATGGAACAGGCAGAGTTCGCAACAATCTTTAAAATTTCTTAATTTTATTGCTACCGAGAAAACGATCCTAAGCCTCTATTTTTTCATGTTTAGCTCTTAATTTTCCAGCAAATTAATATTTTATCTTACAGCATCCAAATTTAAAATAAATCGCTAAACGAAAATGTTTCTTTTTTATATTTGTATACTTTAGTTTTTCCGTTTTTCTGTATTTTTCTCCCCCTTTTTTCTCTACTTTTTCAGAATTTTTGATTTAAATAAGTTTTTGTGAGTCATAGCTTTCTTGCTGGCGAGTTTCTTAGCGAAGTCTAAAGACTCATTTAAAAATATACATAACAGGTCTTTAATTTTATATTCCAAAAAAATCGTATAAACCCTGAAGAGTTTAAAGGTTAAATGTTGGAAAACCTTAGGACAGCCTAGGAGGGAATTCTTTGGAATGATAAAAACCATCCTTGGATGTTGTGCCTCTTACGCTTAAATTGTAAATGAGTAAGGGAGCTTTTCCTTCACAATTACGCCGAACGATGGCCGATTGGTTAGGGTGCTGGCCTTCGGTACGGAGTTCGTGGGTTCGAATCCCACTGTGGCATGGATGTTCGTAGCCGTTCGGAATCGGCTTTAAGCTGTAGGTCCCGGTCTCATTAGCCCTCGTGTTGCAAAAAATAGACCGTAGCACTCCAAACCAAACCTTCACAATTACTACAAATTTTATAGCTTACAACTACAAATTACTACAAATTTTATAGCTTATCCTATAAAATGCACAGATAATTCTTTTTAAAATGGCAAGTTAAGTGGAGAGCTCTGTGGAAGCTTAAATGACATATGACCCTGGTGTCGTAAACAATAGTTGTGCAGTGGTAGAGGTAAAAAGTCATCTCACCTGGAAGTCCTGGTCAGGCAGTAGGGAAGCGTCATTGATCACAGACGTGAGCATATTGACAGTGGAAACAGTAACTAGGAGCAAAAATGCTGTTTCAATAATATTGCACTTCGGAAGGCGTTGACAGAAGAGGACCCCCACACCGAGCAAAAGGAGCAGACTGGCACGGCCGCAATCGACCAGGCCCTGGTGGAACAGAAGGCCTTGGGACCACCTGCAAAATAACACACACGAAGGGAGTCATCATTCGATAGCCTAACAATAAAAACTCTTAAATTAAAAAAACATTTAAGCTTATTCATTTAACAGTGTTAGGGGCATTCATACATACAGCTGTTACTACATCGTGTAGCAATTAATAATCAATAGGGAAGAGATAGGATAGACGTAATTAGATAGGAGTTAACATATGTCGTACTGTTTTTAAGAATTTTAAAGAATCTTTGTTTTGTATGGTCGATCGAGACAGCGAATTAAATTCATTTTAAATTATTAATATTTGTTCCGCCGTGTAAATCTTTACTTTTCAGAATTCAGTAGTGCAAATCGTAAACGTGTAACACCGGTAATTTAATGTAACCCATTATTTGGTTATTTTATATTTAGTGACCTGTACAAGGGTGAGTCTGTTTCGAAAATTATAAAAAAAAAAAAAGATTGTTTTTGCCCAAAAAATTTGGGAAGAATTTTCGGGAAAATCTGTATCTGAATATTAGAAAAAATAATAAAAAAAAAAGTTTTAATTTTTTCTCACCCTTTTTTCTTTTTTGACGTGTCCACAAATCTTTTCTCTACCGAATAACAGTAATAATATGTCACGTGATTTTCTTTTTTAAAGCAATATGTTAAAAATTTAAATTTATATATTCAGATTTAGAAATTGAATTTTTGTTTTCTAGAAAACCAACACAAACACTGATATATGTGTTTGTATTATTTTATACAGAACAGACTTATATTTGTAACTCTATAATAAAGTTATATATATATATATATATATATATATATTAGTACATATTAATATATTGATATTTGGTAAATGATCAATTGCAATATTAAAATTCAGATATCATACAGCTCTATTTTTGACGTCCAGAAATTAACCTCAATATAGTTTTATTTTAAATTAGTAGTGTATACTTTCTCAGAAATTTTTTTCTTACTTAGAATCACCCATGCCTGTAATATCCGACGATATCAAGCACTTAAAATATATGAATACTTTGTTTTTGTGATTGCTGATCTACGATATTACAGTCTATCAAAAATTCTGTTCAATAATTTTTAAAACATTTAGCTTCGTATTAACGTTTAAATCTCAGAAGTAGTTTGCATTGCTTTCAATATTCCATAACTTTTTTTATTGTATCTTTTAATATTTACGACATGCTTGTAAGGAGTAATGTAAACTAAATAGATGTTAATGAGTCAACCACTTATATCGTTATTTTATTTGTTCCGGTTATTTGTCTCCATTAATCTCCAAATAATTTTGTAGTTTTTATTCTTAGTACTCTCGTGTACTGCAAGAAAGGGTGACAATTTTAATAATTCATTCCGGTTTTCCATTTTGATGAATGATCTCCCTGTGTTCATTGAGACACCACTGTGACTTGTGTTAATTGCAATCCTTCCTGTATTTAGGCTCCACCTACTCTAGTCTGTTACCATGGTGATGAGCTTACGTGCTTCCCCTGAAGATGATAGCCATTCGTATTAAAAAATAAATAAATAAAGTGAGATACCCGATCTGCTCTCGTAATTCCATTATAATAGATGTATAAACATTAAATAGAAAGCGTTTTCGTGCTCTGTTGGGTCGTATGTTTTTCACTCTCCTCTTCACTTATTAAATATATCAACCAACTGGAAATTTCGCTTTTGTTGCGCTAATTTGAATTTTAGATTTCTGTTTCCGTTTTCTTTTTTTTCTTATTTATATTTAGAGATACAATTTTTATTTTTGCGAAAAAGATGATGGATAACACTCAGACTAGTCTTTTTTTACAGGGTTTTTTTTAATTCCTTACATACAAATTAATGTAATTCCTTTTCTTTTCCATACTAAAAATAGTTGTTTTGTGATTTGATTAAATCGATTTTTTTTTTAACTTAAAATTCTCAGGGTTTCTTTGCTTGCTCAAATATTTTTTCCGTTTAGTTTGTAGTGTTGTTTATATTTGCATTCACAGGAAACTCATGAAAATTCTTTTTTCATGTCACTCTTTTTATTTGCGTTTTAAAAGATTATAACCGCCTTTTTTTTAGCAAATAATTTAAAAGTAAAGAATTTTTTGGCATATTTAAAAAAATAAAAGTGTTTGTTTTTAGGGAATTTTTCCTTCTGTAACAGGGTACGGCCTTATAAGGGAATCATCGTACCTTGCGAAAGTTATTATTAAAATCTTTGGCATAGAATCCTTTTTTCAGTTTATTATAAAATAAAAATTTCTACACTTTTTAGAATAATTTTTTGCTAGTACTTTAATACTGCAATAGCCTTTAAAATATTTAACTTTGTTATTTAAAGTTATATATTTCAATAATAAAAAAATTGAAAAAGTTATTTTACTTGCAAGATAGTTTTTGAAATATTTATATTAGAAATTAAATTTTTACATCAAATTGAAGTAAAATAATCTGTTTTATTCTGTAAACCAAAAAATGTAAAGGTACTTGATACTTTAAAATGAAAATAATTGAAATCTACATTTTGGTTCGGACTTGCTATTACTAATACCTTTATTTATTTATTTATTCACAATAACTTGCGAAAATTCTGCTCTTTTTAGAATAATTTTTTGCTAGTATTTTAATACCGTTATAGCCTTGAAAAATATTTAACTTTGGTATTTCATGTTATATGTATCAATAAGAAAATATTGACAAAACAATTAACTTGCCCGCAAGATAGCTTTTGAAATATTTATATTAGAAACTAAATTTTTACATCAGATTGAAATAAAATATTCTGTTTCATTTTGTAAACCAAGTAATGTAAAGGTACTTGGTACTTTAAAATAAAAATAAAAATAATTGAAATCGAAATTTTGGTTCGGACTTGCTATCTTTAATACCTTTATTTTATTTTATTTAAATAAGTGAGCATAATATCTTGCGAAACTTAATATCTACATGATAAAATCCTTTTCTCTGCCAGTTTTTATGTGTGTTTACTTCTCGCGAACAGTTTATGCTGATATCTGTTTCACGAGCACATAGCTTTTTTTTTTATGTTTTGCGAAAGTTTATTTTGAAAATGATACGTCACATTAAGTATGTAAACATCTATTACGTGATGAAAATTGTTTAATTCGAGCTGTTTGAATTTATATTTACTGCACTGAAAACATGCATCATGAGCTTAGAATGCAAACGATAGCTGAAGTTGTGAAATGTTGAGAAAACCCGTTATGTTTTGACGGGTATGAACTAGTAATATATAAAATATATTATTAGATTATTATAAAACAGACATTTGGGAAAATTTTCGTCTTTGACGCCATTCTGGACTTTGACGTCCGGATTTGGGCTGTGTACTTTATAAATTAATTAAAGTTTGACTGTGTCACTAAGGTTTTAATTTTATTTTGCATTTCTAAAACAGTCTCCTGTGTGTTCATAAATTGCGATAACGCGTTCCGTTAAATTCTAGCTTAAAGTTACCGCTACGGAAAAGTTCCTTTTATTTTCTCGAAAAGAAGCTAAAAGAACCAAAATTTCTCCACCCCAAATACTTTCTCCGTCAGCGTTCCAGAGTTTTGGGTTCCATCTTTCCAAGTTCTGCAGTTTTGAAACTTCTCTCGGTAAGTTTTGGATATCGACTGCTACGGTGCGAATTCTGACAAGTTGACGCAAATCGGGAAAATGCGTCGTCGGCTTCAAATCGATGCGGAAAGCTGTAAGGCAACCCGATATGGTTAGTTAGGCAGGAAATACATTTCCTTGTTTTCGCGTCTATTAAGTATCGGTGGAGTTGTGCCGAACTTTTATTTACTGTCCGTGTTAAATCACGGGGTTTAATTGTTAAGGAATGAAATCGCGTTTCTTATGCGGAAATTAGTTTCTATGTGTTTATTTGTATGGTAGGAAAATAATTGTTAATTAGTATGCTAGAGTGTAAAATATTGAAATGTGGATAAATCTGAGATAAAAAAGAGGGGGAATTTCGAGTTGGTTTTTGGCTTGGTTTGGAGCGCTACGGACTACTTTTTTGCTACACGAAGGCTAATGTGACCTAAAGCTGATTCCGAATTGTTACTAATATTCAAGTCATAGTGGGATTCGAACCCACGAATTTTGCCGAAGATCAGCGTCCTAACCGTTATCGTTCGGCGGGAATTGAGATATTAAACACTTAGTAAAGGGGGAAATCAACCGGCTCTCCATGCCTCACGACGATTAAATAATAAAAATCGTGTTAAAAATTATGTCAATCGTCTCTTGATTGACCACGTTTTCGCTCTGTGAAAAATTCCCCAAAAATGCACTCTCATGTACTCTGAAACACGTGTTTCCGATTTCTTCTCAGTATTATAACACATTGCTGAAGAAACTTTGCAATGTAGATGGAAAATAAAGAAAATCCAAATGTAAATTAGATGAATTTAGATGAGATTAGCTGATGCCATACTCAGAGATTAAAAATGGTGAGTTAAGTTGTAAATCAGTATTTTTTAGATATGTTAATATTGGCTAGTATTTTCAGAATTTAATTAGTTAAGTCAGCATTCTGTCAATCGCAACTCGATCGGCACTTTTTTTGCTCCATGAAATATCCCCAAAAATTTACATGTCCTCTGAAACACGTATTTTCAATATCTTCTCATAGCACATGGATGAAGAAACTTTGTTTAAAGTAAATTTAAAAAAAAAAAACCCTAATGTAAATTAGAAGAATTTAGATTAATCTAACTAATGCCATACACAGAGATAAAAATAGGTGAGTTAAGTTAGTAAGTCAGAATTTTTCAGATATGTTAGTATTGGTTAGTATTATCACAATTTAATTAGAGAAATCAGTATTCGGTCAATCGCCACTGGTCGCTACTTTGTTCGCCCCCCTTAACCCCCCCCCCAAAAAAAAAACACCCGTAAGCTTCGAAACACGTGTTTTCAATATCTTCTCATATTATAGCACATGGCTGAAAAAACTTAGTTGAAAATAAAAAAATCCAAATGTAAATTAGAGGAATTTAGATGAATCTAACTGATGCCATACACAGAGATAAAAAATGGTGAGTTAAATTAGACATTATTTTTCAGATAGGTTAGTATTGGTCAATATTTTCAGAATTTAGTTAGTAAAGTTAGTATTTGAGGAAAAATTAGGTTTCGCTTATTAAATTGTGTTTTATTTTAATACTGGATTAGAATCGGTTTATTTTAAATATTTTAGAAAAATCTTCATTTTTATTGCAATATTCAGTTGCCTTTGAAAATTTTTCGCTATTTAAAAGAGGGTTGTTAATCCCATTGTAAATAAATCTGGTAAATTGAGATTGTAATAAAATATTTCTCTTCAGAAACGAACGTTTTGAGTCCCTTTCCTCCCCCATATATTCGCCAAAAATAGTTCTTTATGTCATTTTCGGTGTATTGAAATATCCTCCGAATTCGGAAATTTTCTATAGATTTGGAATGAACACGAACTGTTGGAGTTGAAATAAATTTAACAATATTTGGTACCTCATCGATGTAGTAATTATTGATTTGATAATCAGTGGCTTTCTTGTTTTCAAATTAATAACGTCAAAGAACAGTTAATTCTGTTCCGAAGTGTTCTAGCGATCGATTAACTTTAATTTCCGCAGTGTTCCAAGAATTTGTTGAATTTGGGAAAGCTTAAATCATCAGCTCTAGAAACGATCATAAAGTACTGTAAGTAGAGAAATTGTTGGACATAATAATTGCAAGCAGGAAACAGGCAAAAATTTTCTGAAAGTAGAGTTGTAACGTTTAAAACTACGTCTGAAATCATGGAATTGTCGGCTTTTCTGCATGTAATGTAATAGCATACGGTTAATGGTTTATATTTAAATTATCAAATAAATTATTAAGAAGTATGTTTTAGCAAATATTTGACAATATAATTAAGTTTGTGATGAATTATATGTGTCTTGATATTAAACTGATGTAAGGTTTTTGGTCTGCATTATGTTACAACCAGTTAATGAATGTTTATTTTTATTTTATTCAGTGCGTTGTAAAAATCAAGTTAGAATTTTTTAAAATTAAGATTAAGGAAATTGTAACTCTTTATCGTGCTTACAACCAAAAAATTAAAAAAAGTTAAGTCCTTTACTTATTTGTTGTATCTGAATAATTTATTTTAGTATTGTGTATCTCCCTTTTTCCTTGTAAACTAGTATATTTAATGTGCCTCCGATATCATATAGCAAATAACACCACAAAGTTATACATAATGCATATTTGCAAATTTTACTGATTATCCGTAAAGTTTTTGGTTTAATTTTTCGGATTTAGGTTAGATCGTAAATTTTCACAGTTTTTGGTACCGTGAGAAAATGAAATCGGATGTTTTGATAAAATAAAAGAGCAATGGATTTTTTTCTTCAGTAATATGTGAAAATTGAAAAATCTATTTAATGTCAGCGGAAATTTTCACAGCGCATACAAATATGTATAAATATGTTGTGAAAAGCTTGGCATGTGACCTTCCAATACGGAATTATTTCCAGATGCCTTGTTTGCTCGTATCTGAATCGATTATCCAACAAACATGCGATTTGTAAATACGACATTTTAAAATTTGAAATAAAATCAGTTTCTATAAAGGGATTAATTCAAAGTTTGCTACTTTTAACTTAATTTGTGGATTTTGCCAAATACATATTTAATGTAAAATTTAGGTTTTCTCTTTTTTAAGTGCTAGAATCAATTGGATCTTCATTGAAAATAGTTAGCTGATAAATTTTATTATATATAATGTATGCATAAAGATTTTTAAGTATGATAATGTGTTCTTTTAGGTTTGGTTGTTTTTCTACCACCTTGATATTGAATCCTTGATGAAAGTACGAACAACCGTGGAGAATGGACAAATATAAAAATTGTTAGAGTTTGTTGTGCTAATTAAGCCACAGCCGTTAACTTTTCGCTTATGGCTCATTCCGTGGGTTCATGTGTACATATATTCAAAATTTGGCATCTTTTAGAACCGATTTCACCCTTTTGTGTGTATTCCACATTTCATGTTAATGCGAAAATATTGGTGTTTTAAGTTAAGCTTAGCTCGCGAAGCAGTTTTCAAAACCAGATATGCCTTTTGTATGTATTCCACATTTCAGGTTAATGCGGAAATACTGGTGTTTTAAAATGAAACTTGGCTCCTGAAGCATCTTTTAATAACGATTTCACCCTTTTATGTGTATTCCACATTTCAGATTAATGCACAAATATTGACATTTTAAATTAAGCTTAGTTCCCAAAATATCTTTTAAAACCCGTTTTCATCCTTTCGTATGTATTTTATTGTAAAGAACTACTACTTCCACTAGACTAAAAAGAACTACTACTTCGACTTCTCTCGTAGAATGTGTTATGTATGTGGATTGCTAAGCTCAATTATGGGTCGGTTTGATTTTATTAAGTTGTGATTCATTAAAGTGTTCTAAAATTTTATTTGTGGAGTTTTGTGTTTTACTGGAGAATGTTATGCTGGGTAACGCATCTACCATGAATGTGAAAAACAGATTATTCACGATACCACACTTCAGACTGATGCGCAATCATTGCTGGAATATGTGAAATCGGCTTTTGATTTTAGCCATTGTACCGTCTGAGCGGCCTCTTGAATACGATGAGCAGCATGAGGAACATATTTGCGCCCATGCCCAGGGCAGCAATGGTGAAGAGAACTACCGCTTCAGTGGTCTGGGCTGGGTGGCACACGGACCCCAAGGTCTGGTTGCTCGGACTCGTGCCGTTCGTGCCAAGGGCTTTGCCCACCAGCACGTTGGCAGCCTTGCCTACGCCCGGCGTCTGAAATGAGAACAAACGTCACAAATTAATACATGCATCATGTCCTTCACTACATTCATTGCACTGATGATAATATATTCAAGGGGATTCTGATCCGAAAATTTCAGAAAATTTGTGTGACTCTGTTCCGAAAATTATATATATATAAAAAAAAAAACAATTTATTTTCCCTCCCGAAAATTTGTAAAGAATTTTTAGAAAAATCTGTTTCTGGAAATTGAAAAAAAGTTTGTTAAAGTCCTCTTCAGCAATAAAAAGAGAGAGGTAGTGGGTATAAGTATTGGTTACAACGCGAAACAGGTGTCAAAGCTCGTCCCATGATAGGCTGCATTGTTGTCACCATTGTCCGGCTTCATGTATAGTACTCTATTGTAGGTATTGCATTTACCATGTGACACTCCTATCTTTTCTTTTGAGTAGGTTTACATGACCTCTGAGGTATAATAGAATAAAAATGGTGGGTCTATATTTAGAATTATTCTCCTTGATTATCCTAAACATTGATTGATAAAGTTTGGTAAACAGATCTCTCCGTATAAAAGTTTGAAATTATTTTTACCGTCTGCATGAATGTTAGTATAATATAAGTTCCTCAAAATTTAGTGTATTCCAATTTAAGTCCTTCTATGTGAATTCTATAATATTTCTTACTTCTTAACCCCTTTGCCTTAAGCTGGCACATAAGACCTGTAGTCTCTTTCTCTTCGCAACCCTGTCCTGGGCAAAGATACTTGCCCCTTCCATCCATTTAATTATACTTTCCTCAGATCTTGGTGCATATTTCTTTGCCAAGTAAGTCTTGCCCTTCCTCGTTTGCGTTTTCCGTCGGCTGTCCAAGTAATTGCGATATATCGGCAAGGCAATCTCGCTTTAAACGGAAGACATCGGCTCTTTTTAATTTCTCCTTGAATGGGTATTAATTTCGCTTTTTTTTATTAACTCTTTAATTGATATCAGACATGCCAACTACTCCGGATTCTTCGAAGTTGCTCCGGAGAAATGAGAAAAATTGGTAACTCTGGAAACTTCTCAGATTGATTCGGAAAACATCAAAACTTTTGAACAGCTAAACGATTACAATTCAGCAATTATTAAACACAAAGTTTTGCGAAAAATAATGCTGAATATTGCTCTTCCCACACAGTAATGCTGCTGGTTAAAAGTTTTCAGTACTGTGCCGAAAAACCAAACTGAATTTAGGTCAAATTTGAGTGGACAAACTCTAGAATAAGAATAGATAGAAAAATGGATATATTTTAATCAGGGTCAATGTTTCTGTAAGAAACACAATTTTGAAAAATAAGTTGTTAAACTTAAAAAAGCTACTCAAAAGTTTTTAAATGCGTAAATTTTAATTTATCTTTTTCCATTTACTACTGTATAAATATTTCAAATTTAATTTAGAACCAATAAGGTATGTATTTATGTATAATCTGTAATTAGCATGTTAAAATTTCAAACCATGCTGTTGCTCCGGACACTGTTTGAATGTTGCCATGTCTGTGAAAGGTAAAATTAAAAAATAAATAATCTTTAAGCATTTGTTCTGGAATGTTTCTATTTTTTCTGTTTCAATATTACGGAGGCTTCAACATTCAGCACCATATAAAGGTATAGAGCGAACCGTAGCTTTGGAACATTTAATTTTGTGTTAATTTTTATATTTGAAGCTCTCCCAAACTTTTGAAGGCTTCTGAAACATGTTCTAGCTTTTATGATTCTTTGACTGAAATCTTCATGGCTGCCCCTCTGTTTATTTTCTCTTGCTCCAAGATATGTGAAGGAATAACTTTTATAATATTTATTTCCGTGTTAAAAATAGAATACCACAAGAATGTTTTCAGAAATCAGGATAAAAATTTAATTTTAAAAATAAAAACAATATAAAAGGTTATATTTCAGTAAGATCTTCACCGTAAACGAAATTCTACGTCGTTTCTCAATTTGTGGTCATCCCCCCTTTCATTCTCGCCTTTTGTCTTGAGGAAAGCTGGTTAAGGGCTCGATAAATGACATTCCAATTACTCTTTCTGGCAGAATACAAAAGGGTGCCTAAGATATTCCTGGTACTTACACCGCGATATCTCTCGAATGAGAGGAATAAACCTGGAAACAATTAGGACAGTCTTGCGGGTGATTTTTCTTCGTTTCCCCTTTTCCTGGTGCTTGAAGGACCTCGCACTCCAGCCCCGAATATTGTTTAATGGAAATCTGGGTTAAGATTTATGGGACAGTTATTATTACTCTTTATATGCAT
The DNA here is from genome assembly GCA_032207245.1 of Pardosa pseudoannulata. NCBI lineage: Eukaryota > Metazoa > Arthropoda > Arachnida > Araneae > Lycosidae > Pardosa > Pardosa pseudoannulata. The sequence continues at coordinate 59,140,584 of CM063497.1, forward strand.
GATCACTCAAAAGATATTAACGTCCAAGTATTGTCTATTATGGGGTAATTTCCCTCCTAACAAATCTTCAATATATTAGTATTTCCTGTATAGTTACCGATTTCGCAGCATTGACTGCATAACTGTTTTCCGTTAACCTATTTATTAGATATTATTAGAAATTTTAAATACTGAAGTGATTATTGAAATTAAATTTTCTTTTAAGTAGCTATTTTTTTAAACTATTATGAAACGCTTTTTTATTTTACCGTTTAAAACTGGGATGTTGAACTGAGATTAGTAAACGAGTTTCGGAATATTACTTTAGTGTTTATATCGGTTGGAATATCAGAGGAATGTACAGGGATCTTACATAGTCAGTAACAGTCATTTGTTATGTTCTTATACATTCTAATTTTATCCTACTGTTTACAGGAAAATTTTATATTAATATTGATTTTTTAGAAGGACATCAGAACATAACCGCTCGTTAAAATTAAAGAAAACGTGTTTGATTTTATTTATAAACTCTAAAATAAAGTTATTGCTCTGAAATATTTTGTATTAAATTTTGCTATTTAAGATTTAATGTAAATAAATAATAAGATACAAAGTGCATGACGCCCTATTTTACATATTCTATTTTCCCAGGTTGGTAGGTATGAATAGGTGTATTCAGGTGCCTATGACTACTGATTATTTCGTGTCTGTAAAAATTTACATTTTAATTATATGCAAGTGTTTACGTTTTTACAAATTTCGTTTTGAAATTGTAGCTGTAATTCTATTTATCTCACGTGT
>CM063497.1:59146363-59156363 GCA_032207245.1 Pardosa pseudoannulata
TTACAATTGATCACTTCTAGTCAATTTTTTAATTAAACAGTCACTTTTAGTCACTTTTTTCATGGTATATCACAGCAAAAGTCTGTTGTTGAAAAATGAAAATCTGAGTGAATAACAAAATATTTCAATAAAAAACCAAAAATGGGATTCTCTAATATTATTTTTTTTTATTAAAATGTAATTAGTCATATGGTTTCCAGAATTTAGTGATTTTAAAAATTCGTAAAGAAGTTCCTGAAATCTACATATGTACTGAAATGTACATTTAATACATTAAGGTAATTTACGTCAAAGCACACATTTCTTTTTCTTCATAATTTTTGTTTAGATTCTCTAATCTAGCTATGTATATTTTTCAAAACATCATTAATATATGCAGAAAATGGTGACTATAAAATTAATGTATTGTATGTTTTCAAATCTAATTTATAGATTTTCTTAAATAAAAAGCAATGTTGAATTGTGTGTTAAACAAAATTTTTAACCTTTTTTGTATTTGACGCTAAAATCATGTCTTGCATGAATCATTTGATGTAGAGTTAAAAAATAGAAAAATCTTAATAATAGCATCTGTAATCAAGAGGAGAAAAAAAATCGCTTTTTGTTTTCAATGTTTAGTCACTTTTTAGTCACCTATTCTGTATTATTTGTCACTTTTCTCACCTTTTTGAAAGTACCTCAGCAGTTGCAAGCCTGATTAAATCACAGTGTCAATGTTTTCTTTAAAATATTTTTCTGCAGTTATTTTTCTCCGGCGTGTTTGCTTAGTTTTATTATTATCATCATTATTGTTATGATTATTCCAAACAGGCGTGCGACACTTATTTACTTGACGACCGCCTGTTTAAAAACCCCGGAAATCGTTATTCTCTCCCCCTTTCCTGGAGAAAAAAATACAAAGAAGAAAAACTCCGAAATTTTTATGACTGCAAATGGAAACCGGAATAGAAAAACTGATTTGAATTTATTATAGGCATTTTAAGTGCCTTTTTATGCACTGACTTGGGGTTCATTCTTATTTGAAATCAAACACTCGCTTATTTTCACCTCTGCCTCCTTGTCGTCGAAAAGGCATTTCTTCTTTTTTTTTTTTTTAATGTACATTTGACTTTATGGTGACTTTTTGAAATTCTCTCCGTGTTTGTTCCCTCCCTACCACCACTTCTTCGCCCATTTTAATATAGTTTCGTGTTCTTTCGAAAGAGGGGGAAAAAGAAAAACTTTTACGTTTGATGTTTATTATTTATGGAACACGGAGGGAAGGAGAGTTATAATTTTACTCTTCCCCTAAAGTTCTAAGGTTTTCAATTTGGTTATTTTCTACCATTTTTCTGCGTAATAGTTTACGCGAATTAATAAAGCAGACGGCGCAGGCTTTTGTTTTTATAGTTCAGGTCACGCATGGTATTTATAAGTCTTCTTTTTATAAAATTAATATATAGTTTGTGTTCCTATTAGTTTTTACTGAACAATTTCAAACTTTTAATGTATATTATTTTTTAATCAAACTTGCTTTATATATATATATATATATATATATATATATATATATATATATATATATATATATATATATATATATATATATATATATCTGTAATAATATCAATATCTAAACCCTAAAGCGTATTCCAAAATTATCCCTTTTCCCCATTCATATTCTAGATCTTAATTTCTTCTCTTTATATTAACCATATTTCCCAGCCATCCAATTTAAACGAGGATGTTTTCATTCCTTCAGCGTAACCCCGAAATTCTTTCTATGATTCCCAAAACAGAAAATGATTTAGCTGGCATTTTAATTAGGAAGTTATAACTCTCATAGGAAAAATCTGTAATGATCAGCAGTAATGCTCCTCTGACACGCCACCCTTTATGTAGCCTCCACACTATGGCCAGTTGTTCGCCACTTCCTGATGGTGACCTCGAACGATGGTTCACGGGTCGTATCCACACGCTGGGCTACTGAATGAGATGAGCGCATTGATTCGTCCATAGTGTCTACTGCGCACTTAAGTTGCGCATCTGGCTGCCTTTGATCTTTGGAGAAAAACCGCCTCCGAAGCCATCGTCCGCCAAGGCTATTTTATCGTCTGCCGCCATCAGCCACGGTAAGCCAAAGCCCCTCCAGACGGTGGTGATGGCTTGCAGTGGACCATAGTGTGGAGGCGCCTTTACAGATGGCTCCAGTCAAAGGTTACTTTCTATAAGCAAATAACACGTGCTTCAGCATTTTTCCCACACACGGGTTTTAGCCGTCTCTCGCAGAAGGTTGGCATTATAATTACTCTGAGAGATATGGAGCGTTCTGACTCCGTCGGTTTCACACGTCTCTGGATTCTGTGCTATTTTTATTGGATGAAATAAAAGTTAAGTTCGACCACGACGAATGATGTGCTTCTTTCTAACGGACGGTTAACGGGAAACTTGGCAGCCCAGCATGCCCGGGCTGAGGAAAATAATAGGGGCAATTTTAAAATTAGTTTTTAAGTGAAAGTTCGGGGCCAGTTGGTCCCTGGACGATTACATATATACATACATATATATATATTTTTTTTTTCTTCGAAGAAATTACTTTTTACAAAGAATTTTTTTTTCCTGTTAACGGTTGGTTGTGGAATTCCAGTTCTTAAAACCAGGTTTTCAATTCCACCCCCATTAATCAGGTTTTCAGTTTCGTTATTTTATCCCTTTTTCACGAATAGTTTACGCGGATTAATAAAGCAGACGGCACAGGCTTCTGTTTTATAGTTCATGTAACGCATGGTTTTTATAAGTCTTTTTATAAAATTAATATCTAGTTTTCTGTTCTTATTAGTTTTTACTGAACTGTTTCAAACTCTTAATGTGTACTATTTTTTTTATGAATCTTACATTTATTTATTTATTTATTTATTTATTTATTTTTGATCGTCGAAGAAATTACTTTTTACAAAGAATTTTTAAATTTTTTTCTGTTAACGGTTGGTTGTGGTATTCCAGTTCTTAAAACCAGTTTTCAATCCCCCACCCCACCCCGTTCCCTTTAATCAGGTTTTCAGTTTGGTTATTTATTCCACGAATAGTTTACGCGAATAGTTTTCCACGAATAGTTTTTCACGAATAGTTTACGCGAATTAATAAAGCAGACGGCGCAGGCTCTTGTTTTAAAGGTTCTGGTCACGCATGGTTTTTATAAGTCTTCTTTTTATAAAAATTTTTTTAATCAAACAAACTTGCATTATTTTTTTGGTGGTCGAAGAAATTTTTTTTTTACAAAGAATTTAAAAAATTTTTTCCTGTTAACGGTTAACTGTGGTATTCCAGTTCTTAAAACCAGTTTTCAATTCCACCCCCGTCCCAATTTATCAGGTTTTCAGTTTGGTTATTTTTTCCCTTTTTCAGGAATAGTTTACGCGAATTAATAAAGCAGACGGCGCAAGCTTTTGTTTTTTTAGTTCAGGTCACGCATGGTTTATAATAAGTCTTCTTTTTATAAAATTAATATTTAGTTTCTGTTGTTGTGTCTTCTGTTGTTGTTCTACTCCATTTCCATTAATTACTGTGGCAAACAAATTGGGAAGAACTGAACGATAATCTCGACGTAGCTGAGAACACTTTGAATTATCTTTCTAAATGAATTCAACGTGATTGTAAACTGCATTCACAGTATCGGGAGAATTTAGAAGAGTACTAAGATAAACAAATTATTGAGCGTCTACCAAATAATTCTCAGTCAAAACAAAAACTATTTATTACCTGCCTCATAGGGTACTGTACAATTCTGGAAAATTAAAAAAATTACTGATGCCTTCATAGGAAGAGCTATATGCTAGTGTCACAATATTTGTTTATGTTCAATTTTAATACCTTTCTAAATAATAGAAAACACATAGAGTGAACTTGTATATGAAATCAATTATTCTAGGCATTTATATAAAATTCATGCGAATCGGGTTAGAGGAATAGAATAGTTGTGTCTGCGCATAAAGCATTTTCATCTATAATCGTATTTTGATTTATATAAAATTCACAAATCATAAAAAAGAAACATCATCTTGTGATGGAAAAAAATTCCGTGACCACCGCTTATTTGAAATTTAAATTTTCTTTGGAAATTTCTCTCCTTCCCTCCCCTTTTTTTTTCGTTTTTAATGCTCTTTATGGTGTGTGGACGTGGAATTCTTTTACTAGGTGCTTTTCGCAAGGTGTTACCCGTATTTCTAGAAGCACTTTATTTTAAATCTAAATGTAGGAGAACATTGCTATTGTTTGAGAATATATAGGTAAATTTTTTTGTTTGTTTTAATACATTTTATCGGTTTTTTTAATGGGTTACATACATCGTGTGTTATATTAAGGGTAATAAAGTCCCTCCTTTTTTTTTTCGTTTTTAATGCTCTTTATGGTGTGCGAACGTGGAATTCTTTTTCTAGGTGCTTTTCGCAAGGTGTTACCCATATTTCTAGAAGCACTTTATTTTAAATCTAAATGTAGGAGAACATTGCTATTGTTTGAGAATATATAGGTAATTTTTTTTGTTTGCTTTAATACACGTTATCGGTTCTTTTAATGGGTTGCATACATCGTGTGTTATATTAAGGATAATAAAGTTCTCCTTAGTGTTTATCTTGTGCATTGAATTATTTAATTTAAATTCACCGAAAGAGATATGTACAATTTCAGGCTCTAATCATCATGTAGGTTGAGTGTCACGTGCCTTTTGTAATTCCAAAATTTCTTAGTATGCTGCAGATGTCGTCTGAATAGCCATAGTCATGGTTTCCGCGCACCTGGAAAGTCAGGGAAAGTCATGGAAAGTCATGATTTTTCAAGTAAAATGAGTAAAAGTCCTGGAAAGTCATGGATCCGCTAAACTACCAATTAAAAAAATGCATTGAATTGTTTAATTCTATTTTTACTTGTCATTTGGCTGAAGTTTCTGAGTCTGGTATTTATGTATTATCCTATTGACCCTATTGCCAATTAAAATTGGTTCACCAAGGAAACTGAAAGCAAGAAAGCTTAATGGGTGGGTAAATGTATATTATTCTGGTCTTTTCTTAAATTGTAGATTAAAATTTTATTAATATAATATCCATTATTTTTTAATAAACATTAGTTAAGATTTTTGCACAAAATATAAGTTTATCTCTAGGGATATTGTATATAAACATTATAGGGTTATATTTGGTTATTATTCGTGGTCACCTGAATAATACGAAAGTACCCTGAATTCAAATTGGAAACATTTTGATTGAAAAATTGCTATATGATTGAACTTAAGTATGTAGATACAACAATTTATTTTTATGTATGTGAGTTTATTAACACTTATAAAGTAAGTTTATAGTTTTTTATGATAAAATTCCTGTAATTTCTCTAAAAGCATATATTTTATTTGTATGTACATCAGAAGTTTTATTCATATATACACTAACGAAAGCTTTTTAAAGTCATGGAAAATGATCTGCTAAATCAGGGAAAGTCATGAAAAGTCATGGATTTGAAACATTTTATTTTGGCAGATACCCTGCATAGTGTAGCAAAATATCTAGTGTAGTCAACGAAAATTTTAATAATGAATGTAAAACTCTTTATTTATTAACCCCTTCTGTTTTGATTTCATAACCGTAGTTTAACATTGCATTGGGATTGGAGTTTTGGGGCAACGATGGGCCCAAGGTCCTATATCTCCGGTATTGAACATTAGATTTAGTGGATATTCCGTTTATTATTGGGAATTGAGAAAAAAAAAAAGAAAAAAAAAATCAAAACTTTACAGAAGTTAAGGATAACAAAAACTGGGGTTATTACTAGTTAAAATGTAAGGGCAAATAATTTGAACTTTAGAAGAAATAAAAAAAAGTAATTAACTACAGTGATCCCTCGTTTTTCGCGGTTAACGGGAACCAGAACCTTCCACGAAAACTGAAAAACCGCGAAGTAGGATTTGTCCCTAGGATTTTTCGTGTATGCGGGTACACGAATGTTTTAAGTGTGTAAACAGTATTTTTACTTTACACATTTAAAATAAAAATGACAACAGTATACGTATTTACTTAAACGTGTCAGTGCTAAAAATAAGGTTAATTACAAAACCTTATAGAGTAATAAACATTAATCAACATTGCTTTCTGAGGCGAAGAGTCTTGTGCTGGTGGCGGAGGAGAGGCTCTCCCTTGACTCTTAGAAGTTTTAGGCTCACTCGGAGACTGCTGCTGGAGGCGCTGACGGTAGAGCCGGAGGCTTTACCTTGGTGAAAAACACGGTGATGGGTAGTTGTTGTCTTTGTTTTTTTTTCTCATTGATTTATGTCGTACCGGAAACCAAACACGCGCTTTTATGAGAGCCCGTGGTAAGTACTCTGAATCAACTCATCTTTGTTTGACATGCAGGGATCCATCTCTCTCGCGTATCAGCATGAAACAACGCTCCTTTACTCAATGTGGCTGCCGACATGGTTGTACCTTTTCATTTTTATTTTTTGATGAATATTTTGGAAAAACCCGCGAAGCACTGAAGCCGCAAAACAGGAAGCGCGAAATGGCGATTTAACACTGTACCAGTACTTAACATAAAACGAAGTTAATTTAAAATTTATTTAAAAAACAATGCAAAACTAATGTATTGACGCTTTTACATTTATCTGTGTATTACATATAATGCCAAATTGCGTTTTTTCTTCTTCTACAGATTGTTATTGGCGAACTTAACAAATTAAGAAAATTATTCTGTATTTCTGGTGATTTTTTTCAATTAAAAATAAGTAAGGAGCAATTAATGATACTATATCTAACATTTTTATCATTTAGAAACAAACTAAGAAGATTAATTTTGATCCGTTAATATGCTGTACATATCTTTACTTCGATCTGAAACGCATTTACCAAGTTAATTTTGTTTCAAATAAAACTAAGCATTAAATACTATACACATACTTTCTTTCTTTAGTTCATAAAGTCTTTAATAGACGATATTGCAGAATAGTTAATTGATCTTGCGCTGCATCTAGTTTCCGAACGATATCAGCTGTAATTACCCCGAACACGCCATTTCGTGTCTTTCCCAATTCTTTAAAATTGCTGGTATCAGCTGCGCGAAATGTAAGCTGTATATTGAGATTAATAACCACCTGCCATAACCGGAACACGAAAACAAACTGTAGCTCCACCTTTTTTTTTTTAAATTTTAGAAGAAAAGAAAAAGAAAATAAGTGACGCCTTTCAGTTTCTAACGGTGCCCCCCCTTTTTTTTATTAAAGTATATTTATAATATGAAACCTTATGATTTCGTCCGACTGTAATATATATGTAATTTCTTTTAAATATAACTATTTAATATCAAGTACAGTTTTTTTTCGTAAAATGAATATTCTGTGATATTAAAGACCATCACTATAATGGAATGTTAATATTATACATAGTTTTCTTTATTTAATTTATATATTAATTTTTTTTATTTGTTCGACAGTTTCGAGTCTCATTAACGTTAGCACGTCTATTCCGTATAATATCGAATAAAATTTTTTCCCTTTTCAGAGCTCGTTATTGGAAAACTCTTGTCATATATTTAAAACAAAATGAAAATAAATAAATAAATCTGTAATGCTGATGATTTTTTAAAATTAAAATTAGATTAGGAGCAGTTAATGGTACTGTCTAGGATTCATATTATATAAAAATCAAAACGACTATTTTGGATTCGTTAATGTGTTGCACAATTCTACTTCGATCTGAAACACATTTACAAAGTTAATTTTGTTTCGAAAAGAACTAAGCATAAAATATCCAACACACACGTTCTCTTTTAAGTTCATGAAGTCTTTAATAGATTAAGACGACATTGCAGAATAGTTAATTGATATTGCGCTGCATCTAGTTTCCGAACGAGATCAGCTGTAATTACCCCGAACACGCCATTTCGTGTCTTTCCCAATTCTTTAAAATTGCTGGTATCAGCTGCGCGAAATGTAAGCTGTTTATTGAGATTAATAACTACCTGCCATAACCAAAATATGAAAACAAACTAAATCTACTTTTTTTCTTAATTTTAGAAAAAAAAAAAAAGAGAGAAAAAGAAAACAAGTAACGCATTTGAGTTTCTAATGATGCCAATCATTTTATCAAAGTACGTTTATAATATGCAACATTATGATTTCGTCAGACTGTAATATATATGTAATTTCTTTTAAATATAGCAAATAAATACCATGTAAAAAAATATTTTTTTCGTAAAATTAATATTGTGTATATATATATTTTTTTATTTATTTTATACAATAATTTTTTTTTGTTCGATGATTTCGAGTTTCAGCGACGTTTGCACGGATATTCCGTACAATATCTTATTACAGTTTTTCCCCTTCCAGTGCTCATTATTAGCGAACTCTTGTCATATATTTAAGAAAAATGAAAATAATAAATAAATAAATCTCTAATGCTGGTGATTTTTTAAAATTAAAATTAGATTAGGAGCAATTAATGGTACTGTCTAGGATTCATAATTTTTAAAAATCAAAACGACTATTTTGGATTCGTTAATGTGTTGCACAAATCTACTTCGATCTGAAACACATTCACAAAGTTAATTTTGTTTCGAAAAGAATTAAGCATAAAATATCCAACACAGACGTTCTCTTTTAAGTTCATAAAGTCTTTAATAGATTAAAACGACATTGCAGAATAGTTAATTGATCTTGCGCTGCATCTAGTTTCCGAACGAGATCAGCTGTAATTACCCCGAACACGCCATTTCGTGTCTTTCCCGATTCCTTAAAATTACTCGTATCAGCTGCGCGAAATGTAAGCTGTTTATTGAGATTAATAACCACCTGCCATAACCGAAACACGAAAACAAACTGTCTCTCCTCCTTTTTTTTTTCTTTAATTTTAGAAATAAAGAAAATGAGTGACGCATTTCAGTGTCTAACGATGCCATTTTTATCAAAGTACATATATAATATGCAACCTTATGATTTCGTCAGACTGTAATATATATGTAATTTCTTTTTCCTCCAGAATGTTCTCTTGTCATGACAGGAAAATTTCCTTTAGTTCTGATTTAAGAAAATAAAGTATTTGCGCTGTCTGTTATAATGAAGAATTGTTTGTGTCGGAAATTTTACCTCGTTTCTTGTTAATGTTTTTTTGCTACTTTTTTCTTGGCCGTTTAACTTTTTTTTTTGTCTCCTTTTGTACTGCTGTGGCATTTTGCCAGCTATGTGGGGTAATGCATTATCTAGAATAATAAATGGGTGAGAGAAATAAAAATATTTCAATAGTCTTGCATGTATCAGTTGATGAGTACTTGTTATTCTGTGCATATGTTGTATTTTTAATAATAAAACTATTGTGTTTGAGATGGAGTTTTGGGAAAAGTTGTGACCGCTATTTTAATTAAAATATCACTTACTTAGTGGTAAAGCGCTGTTTCGTCGGTTTCTAATGGCGTCTGTTTGTTTCAATACTTTTCTTCCTTTCCGATTGTTTTGGTTTGTGCAAGCATCAGTACTGATTAGTAAAACCGAAATGTGTCATTTCTTGTTAACTTTATGTCTTCTGTAATTGTTTTGGGACGTCGGTTTGCTTATTAAAATTAATTTTGTGTGAGTCGTTATCTTTAGATTCAAGGAAGTTGACATGAGAAATTTCGAATCAAAAACTGTTCATCGTTGCATATATTTTACGATTCATAAATCAATAATTTCGACTTATGACTAAAATTTTTAATATATATTTTTAAAGCAATCTCATTAGAATATTAATTCAATGATGTAGAATTCTATCAATTGTGGTAAGTATAAAATTTTGTTTTCATACTATTTGTATTATTTTTCATAAATGCCCATATTTTTCTAATTTTTATAACTTGGTAAAAATTATATCAGTTCATGAATAGTTTTACGACGGATAAATTAGATTGATATACATGGTTTCCGCGCACCTGGAAAGTCATGGAAAATCATGGATTTAGACAATGGATTAATTTTGTCGTGGAAAGTCTTGATTTTTCTAGCAAA
>CM063497.1:59161363-59166363 GCA_032207245.1 Pardosa pseudoannulata
CATAGATCGTGTTTTTTTCTGGGATGTCAACTACGAGTAATCGTGCTGGTTTACTTGCCATTTTTGTGCAGCTACGGATAAACTCGTAGTATATCAGTGCTAATATCAATAGAATTCTAAGAACAAAAACATGCTCTTGGAAAATAAATAATTCAGGACTTTGTTGAATTTCTCTCCACAAATTAACACTTTACTTAGATAATCGTAGATTGCTTTTTTTTAAATCTTTCGTGCTTGTTACTTGGCATTTTTGTATTTATATCGTAGTTATGCTAATATCGATACATGACTTTAAAATAACAAAAAAAGAATGTTAAAATAAAAATTATTGTTATTTCTATCAAAATTAATAGTTTTAAAATATAATGTAAAAATCAAATAAGTAGTATTTCTAAAATTGGCAAATATTAACGTGTTTTTTTTTTTAAATGTCTTGAAAAATTGAATGTAGTATTAGTAATATAAAAAGTATCACAGTTCAAATATCTTTGAACTGTATCTCTAATAACAATAAAAAAAATCTAACAAAATTGATCAACTGTTTTGTCTACAGTTTTTCTAAGAAACTCATTGATCAATTGTTCGTAATCATAATCAACCTGTAATAAAGATTTAAAATTTAGATCTTTTGTTTTAATGTTAAATCATTTCGCTTTCTGGTTTCCATATCGACAAGCTGCGTGTAAGCGGGCAAGGAATAAAATGTTAATACGCTCCTTCTCAGTTACGATAATCATGTGTAAATTTCTTATCTGACAACCATTGACCAACATCAGGGCGTGCGTGTTTCTGAAAAATTTCAGGAACGTGTACTCTAACTCCTTTGTTCATTTTTTTCCCTAATTTGAAGAGGAGATATTCGGAAATTCAAACAACAGGAAGAAAGAAAAGATTCTTCTGAATATATTGTGAATATTCCTTTGCCAGTTAAAGTGAGGTTCGAAAACTGATAAAATTAACCGATGTAACGATCCCATGAAGAGAGAATTTTAACATGTAAATGAATAGAAAAAATCGGACAAGTGATTCCGATAACAATAAACGATTGATAACAAGCGAAGTCCATTGTATTATATGCTGGAAAACTAGTTTTTTCAGTCACTGTGGATATTTGTAAATTCACTTTTATTTCCGTTTGACAGGCTTGCAATTCCGTCACTTTTCTCACCTTTAGTCACTTTTTTTACAATTGATCACTTTTAGTCACTTTTTTAAGTAAACAGTCACTTTTAGTCACTTTTTTCTTGGTGTATCACAGCAAAAGTCTAGTGTTGAAAAAAAATCATAATTAATAACAAAATATTTAAATAAAAGACCAAAATGGGATGCTCTAATCTTATTTTTTTATTAAAATGTAATTAGTCATGGTTTCCAGAATTTAGTGATTTTAAAAAGTCGCAAAGAATTTCCTGAAATCTACATTTGTACTGAAATGTGCATTTAATATATTAAAGTAATTTACGTCAAAGCACAGATCTCTCTTTTTCTTGTTCTTCACAATTTTTGTTTAGATACTCTAATCTCGCCATGTTCATATTTCAAAACATTAATATATGCAGAAAATTGAGATTATAAAATTAATGTATTGTATGTATTCAAATCTAATTTATAGATTTTCTTGTAAAAAAAAAGCAATGTTGAGTTGTGTTAAACAAAATTTTTAACCTATTTTGTATTTGACGCTAAAGTCATGTCATTTGATTTAGAGTTAAAATAAATAGAAAAATCTTAATAATAGCATATGTAATCAAGAGGAGAAAAAATCGCGTTTTTTTTTTTCAATGATTAGTCACTTTTTAGCAAGGCTTCGAACCGGAACTGAACCGAAAACCGGAAAAAACCGTTATTTTGGTCGGAACGAAAACCGGAACTGAACCGAAAAAAATATCGGTTTATTTCGGTTCGATATATCTTTCAGTCATTTTGTTACTGTTACCAACTTATCAATATTTTCTAATTTAACGTCAACTTTATAATTATCATTACATGTATACTGCTTCTCGATTTCCTATTTTGATATTCACTAGTATTTTTCTGTTTCAGTTTCGCATGAAACTACTTGTAGAAGACATATTTAATTCAGTTGATTAAACTAGAAGTATAGATGATTTTTTAAGAAAAATATCGAGTTATATTTTATTTTTCACATCTCAGCATGCGATCCACGGATGTTTGTATAGACTGTTTAGATCAGGGAGGAGTAAATAGACAGGAGAGGCCCTAAGTGACGTAGCGTGAAGCATCTATTAAATCTTCTGCGCATCAAATGGGTGTTTGGTAATGGCGGCGATTCAAATGTTTCGTAATATTAGTATTTCATTAGGCCTGCTGTTTGTATAAATTCACATAGTGTACCAATTAAAAAAAGAATAAAATCTTCTAAATTTTGATAGAATTAGATTTTTTGTTTATGATAGAATTATATTTTTAGTACAAATAAGAATATACATAAAATGAAATTATTCATTTGGAACTGAAACGAAAACAGTTATTTTTGGCGGAGCGAAAACCGGAACTGAACCGAAAACCGTTATTTTTGGCGGAGCGAAAACCGGAACTGAACCGATATTAATTTTTTAGTTGTACCGGAACGAAAACCGGAACAAAAAAAATTACGGTTCGAAGCCCTGCTTTTTAGTCACTTATTCTGTATTATTTGTCACTTTTCTCACCTTTTTGAAAGTACCTGAGCAGTTGCAAGCCTGGTTTGATGCTCAAAAACTGACTAGTCTCTCTTTTTTAAACCTATAGACCCTGTGACTGCCCTGGCATTATGTGCTCATGCAGACATACGTCAGAAAATAAGCTTCTTTTGTAATGTCGCGCGTTATTCCATTTGCTGCAGTTTTTCCAATGTTATGACGGAAAAGTTTTCTTCCTGCCGACAGGTTTTTTTCCTAATAAAATATATATATAAAAAAACCTTTTTGAGGAAATGACGGGGAGGTGTGAGCGTGAATGGGGGGAACGGAACAGGATATTAAATTATTATTTATGCGCTCTCCAGGAAACACAAAAATAACACTATCTCGTATTCTTTTTGTTCATTTTTATCGCATTTGCAGAGAAACTAGATTAATTATTATGCGTTATGCAGAGGTGTTTTTTTTTCTTTATATTTCAAACGAGATATAGTGTAGTAATTTTTTTTCTCTTCTCCGTTTGTTTCATTATGCGATCTGATATTGAATAAGCAAAATTTATGGACGCTTTTTCCTCGCTGTTATATGTATTCGAGAGATTTTATTTAGAGTGTGGCTGAATTTTTCGAGTCTCGTTTCCTTTCCTTTAATTTAATATCGTCTGGCTAATGCGTCTACTTGGGAGAAAACGTCATATTTAGCGTCAGAAAATAACCATTTAAATTTTGGGAATTTTGATTTAATAAGTTATTCTTTTACGAAAAATATCTTTAAAGCATTTTAAAATAACTGTAGACATAGAGAATTTCTGTTATCTGTTGTAAATTTTGGTAGAACACAAAAAGTTTTTGAAATTAAATATATTTGTGTAATAAATCACTGTAAAACTTGTATTGATGTTTTATCGTTAATTTGTTTACAAGTACTTGAATAAATTAAGTGTATACATTTTGCGTGTATACTTAATTTGTTTATGTACTTTTTTTCAGTAATATGTTTAAATTTTACGATAAATAGTTTTTAAGAATTTTAAAATAACCGTAGACGTTCTGAGAATTTCTGTTATCTGTTGTAAATTTTGTAATATGCAAAAAAAGTTTTTGAAATCAAATATATTTGTTTAATAAATAACTTTAAAACGAATTGATATTTTATCGTTACGTTAATTTGTTTACGTACTTTGTTTACAAGTACGTAAATAAGTTAAGCATATACGTTTTGCGTATATACTTAATTCGTGTATGTACTTTTTTTTTCAGTCATCTGTTTAAATTTTTACCATAAAAATGAAACTTTTTTTTTTCACTTTTGCTAGATAATATTTTAAAAAATAATGTTGGTTTTGTCTTTTTTAAAAATTTAAGTCCGTTTTATTTATTAACTTTTCACGAAACCGTTTTTATTTTTGGTAACTTTTGAATTTGTTATATCGGCTGCCTTAAAATGATGAAAATGTTTTAAAATATTTCAAGGTAACTTGAGAGATACATGCTTCATAAACTAGTCATGCATTGTGTATATGATAGAATAATCTTAAAACGTATATATATGTGTGTTTGTGTATTCATGTATGTGTGCGTCCGTGCGTGCGTATATAACACAACACACACACACACACATATATATATATATATGTTTACTTTGTGTTCATTTTTATTGCATTTTCACAAAAACTTGATTAATTAGTATGCGTTATGCAGGGGTGTTTTTTTCCCTTTATATTTCAAACGAGATATAGTGTAGTTATTTTTTTTCTCTTCTCCGTTTGTTTCATTATGCTATCTGATATTGAATATGCAAGATTTATGGAACTTTTTTCCTCGCAGCTATATGTATTCGAGAGATTTTATTTAGAATGTGGCTGAATTTTTCTAGTCTCGTTTCCATTCCTTTCATTTACTATCTTCTTACTAATGCGTCTACTTGGAAGAAAATCGCCGTATTTAGGATTCGAAAATAATCATTTAAATTTTTAGAATTTTAGTTTAATAGGTTGTCCTTTTTTGAAGAAATAGTTTTTAAAGCTTCTTAAAATAACCATAGTCAGAGAGAATTTCTGTTATCAGTTTTATTAAGGAATATAAAAGAAAGTTGTTGAATGTTTTTCAAAATAAATTTAATCAGACTTGTGTGATAAAACACTTACTAGAAATTGATTTTTATTATTAAATGGACTTAATTTGTTAATGCTCTGTATGTCTGTTTCTGTACTCTAATGAAATATTTACCGGGAAATAATATGATTACCTTTTATTTCTTTCATTTTTGCTAGATAATATTTTTAAAAATAATTTTGTTCTTTACCATAAACTATTAAAAAAATTAGATTAGTTTAATCTAATTTATTAACTTTTACCA
>CM063497.1:59171363-59183863 GCA_032207245.1 Pardosa pseudoannulata
ATCTACCGCCAGGGTGTAGTGGAAATGATATCTTCATTCCTAACATTAAACATGTGTTTCCTCTTTTTTCCTTAATAAAATAATACAAACTCACCCAGCTCTTTGTAGTTCCCTGAAATCGTCTGTTTCATTAGCATTCGTCACCCGCATTAATACACAAGGAGATTACCTCTGCTTTTCTATTCTGCGATTGTGAGTTCGTGATTAATTGATTGAATATCACGTATAGTTATTTTGGTTGGAGCGATGGGGGTAATCCCCCTTCGCTTGTTCGTGTGACATGCATTATGAATCCTTCCGTTTGATTTCGAGCTTTATGCCGCGAGCGTCGAAATGTGCCCTGTCAAATTCGCTTTCTCTTACCCTTTCAGGCGTGTGGGCTCGGGAAAAGCGGTTTTACACGTAATTAGAGTTTCCTCTGATCTTTTAATTAGTTTAGTGGGTTTGAATTAGTCTAGTGTTATACTGTCGAAATGCAGGAGAGGTATATGTATATATTAATAAGTATGTCGTGTGTAGGCCCGGTTGCTTTATGAAAATTGTATAACGAGATTTTTATCGTTTCTTTATTACTATTTTACAATTTAGTGTCATGGAATTAAAGAATTTTTGGTTGAATTTTTTTGCTCATCTAAAATGATTAATAACGTTAAAGATACGTATCCCACTTTTTTCCTTAATAAAGTAATACAAACCCACCCACTTGTTCCTATTTCCGTGAAATTGTCTGTTTCATTAGCATTCGTCACAAGCATTGATACACGAATAGATTACTTCTGCTTTCCTATTATGTGATTAATTGATTGAATATCACGTATAGTTATTGTGGTTGGAGCGATGGAGGTAAACCCCCTTCGCTTGCTCGTGTGACATGCATTTTGAATCCTTCCGTTTGATTTCGAGCTTGATGCCTCGAGCGTCGAAATATGACGTGTGAAATTCCTTTTCTCTTACCCTTTCAAGCGTGTTGGCTGCGGAAAAGAGGTTTTACACCTAATTAGAGTTTCCTCTGATCTTTTAATTAGTTTAGTACCTTTGAAGTAGTCCGGTCTAATGCTGTCGAAATGAAGATGGGATATATGTATGCGTATATTAATTAATGACTATGTCGTATCTAGATTCACTTGCTTTATGAAAAGTGTATAACGAGATTATTACTATTTCTTTATTACTGTTTTACAATTCAATGAAATAGAATTTAAAAAGTGTTATTTAAATTTTTACGCATCTAAAAGACCGCTAAAATTAAAGATTTCCTCATGTTTCCTAATAAAAAAAAATATAAATCCACCCACTTAATCCTAGTTCAGTGAAATCGTGTGTTTCATCAGCATTCGTCATTAATACACGAGGAGATTACCTCTGCTTTCCCATTCTGTGATTCAGTCCGTGATTAATTGATTGAATATCACGTATAGTTATTTTGGTTGGAGCGATGGAGGTAATCCCCCTTCTCTTGTTTGTATGACATGCATTATGAATCCTTCCGTTTGATTTCGAGCTTGATGCTGCAAGCGTCGAAATGTGCCCTGTCAAATTTACTTTCTCTTACCCTTTCAAGCGTGTGGACTCGGGAAAAGAGGTTTTACACCTAATTAAAGTTTTCTCTGATCTTTTAATTAGTTTAGTGGCTTTGAAGTAGTCCGGTCCATTGCTGTCAAAATGCTGGAGGAATATATGTATGTATATATTAATTAATGACTATGTCGGGTATAGGGTAAAAGACTACTAACATTAAAGATGTTTTTTATTTTTCCTTAATAAAATAATACAAACCCACCCAGCTCTTTCTAGTTCCGTGAAATCGTCTGTTTCATTAGCATTCGTCACCTTCATTCACATACGAGGAGATTACCTCTGCTTTCCTATTCTGTGATTGAGTCCATGATTAATTGATTGAATATCACGTATAGCTATTTTCGTTGGAGCGATAGAGGTAATCCGCCTTTGCTTGCTCGTGTGATATGTATTATGAATCCTTCCGTTTGATTTCGAGCTTGATGCTGTGAGCGTCGAAATATGCCGTGTCAAATTCGCTTTCTCTTACCCTTCCAAGCGTGTGGGCTCCGGAAAAGAGGTTTTACACCTAATTAAAGTTTTCTCTGATCTTTTAATTAGTTTAGTGGCTTTGAAGTAGTCCGGTCCATTGCTACCGAAATGCCGGAGGAATATATGTATGTATATATTAATTAACGACTATGTCGTGTGTAGGCCCGCTTGCTTTAAGAAAATCGTATAACGTGATTTTAACTATTTCTTTTTTACTATTTTATAATTCAATGAAATAGAATTAAAGAATTTTCAGTTGAATCTTTTGCACATCTAAAATATCATTACATTAAAGACGTGTTTCCTCTTTTTTTCCGTAATAACATAATATAAATCCACCCAGCTCTGTGAAATCGTCTGTTTCATTAGCATTCGTCAGACGCATTAGTACACGAGGAGATTACCTCTGCTTTCCCATTCTGTGATTGAGTCCGTGATTAATTGCTTGAATATCGCGTATAGCTATTTTGGTTGGACCGATGGAGGTAATCTCTCTTCGCTTGCGCGTGTGACATGCATTATGAATCCTTTCGTTTCATTTCGAGCATCATGCTGCGAGGTTCAAAACGTGCCCTGTCCAATTCGCTTTCTCTTACCCTTTCAAGCGTGTGGACTCTGAAAAAGAGGTTTTACACGTAATTAGAGTTTTCTGTGATATTTTAATTAGTTTAGTGGCTTTGAAGTAGTCCAGTCTAATGGTGAAATGTCGGAAGGATATATGTATATATTAATTAATGATTATGTCGGGTATAGGCTCGCTTGCTTTACAATTTAAAGGAATAGAATTAAATGTTCATTTGAATTTTTTGCTCATCTAAAAGACTACTAACATTAAAAACGTGTTTCCTCTTTTTTCCTTAATAAAAAAATACAAACCCAGCTCTTTCTAGTTCCGTGAAATCGTCTGTTTCATTAACATTCGTCACCCGCATTAATATACGAGGAGATTACCTCTGCTTTCCTATTCTGTGATTGAGTCCGTGATTAATTGATTGAATATCACGTATAGTTATTTTGGTTGGAGCGGTGGAGGTAATCCCCCTTCGCTTGTTCGTGTGACATGCATTATGAATCCTGTTTGATTTCGAGCTTGATGCTGCGAGCGTCAAAATGTGCCCTGTCAAATTCGCTTTCTCTTACCCATTCAAGCGTGTAGGTTCCGGAAAAGAGATTTTACACGTAATTAGTTTCCTCTGATCTCTTAATTAGTTTAGTCGTTTTGAAGTAGTCAGGTTTAAAGCTGTCGAAATGCAGGAAGAATATAGGTATGTATATATTATTTAATGATTATGTCGTGTGTAGGCTCGCTTGCTTTATGAAAATCGTATGAGATTTTTACAACTCTGTATAACTGTTTTATATTTTACTGAAATAGAATTAAAGAATTTTCAGTTGAATTGTTTGCGCATCTAAAAGACTACTAATGTTAAAGATGTGTTTCACCTTTTTTTTTCTTAATAATATAATACAAACCCACCCAGCTCTGTGAAATCGTCTGTTTCATTAGCATTCGTCAGACGCATTAGTACACGAGGAGATTACCTCTGCTTTCCTATTCTGTGATTGAGTCCGTGATTAATTGCTTGAATATCGCGTATAGCTATTTTGGTTGGACCGATGGAGGTAATCTCTCTTCGCTTGCTCGTGTGACATGCATTGTGAATCCTGTTTGATTTCGAGTTTGATGCCGCGAGCTTTAAAATGTTCTCTGTCAAATTCGCTTTTTCTTGCCCTTTCGAGTGCGTGCGCTCGGGAAAAGAGGTTTTACACGTAATTAGAGTTTCCTCTGATCTCTTAATTAGTTTAGTGGCTTTGAAGAAGTCCAGTCTAATGGTGCAATGTCGGAAGGATATATGTATATATTAAGTAATGATTATGTCGGGTATAGGCTCGCTTGCTTTAATCGTATGAGATTTTACAATTATAAGATATCACTGAAATAGAATTAAAGAATTTTCATTTGAATTTTTTGCTCATCTAAAAGAATACTAACATTAAAGATGTGTTTCACCTTTTTTTTTCTTAATAATATAATACAAACCCACCTACTTCTTCCTACTTCCGTGAAATCGTCTGTTTCATTAACATTCGTAACCTGCATTATTACACGGGGAGATTACCTCTGCTTTCCTATTCTGTGATTGAGTCCGTGATTAATTGATTGAATATCACGTATAGTTATTTTGGTTGGAGCGATGGAGGTAATCCCCCTTCGCTTGCTCGTGTGACATGCATTATGAATCCTGTTTGATTTCGAGCTTGATGCCGCGAGCGTCAAAATGTTCTCTGTCAAATTCGCTTTCTCTTGCCCTTTCGATTGTGTGCGCTCGGGAAAAGAGGTTTTACACGTAATTAGAGTTTCCTCTGATCTCTTAATTAGTTTAGTGGCTTTGAAGTAATCCGGTTTTGTGCTGTCGAAATGCAGGAAAAATATGTATTATATATTATTTCACTTGCATTAGAAAAATCGGTTAACGTAATATTTGCATTTCTTTTTTTACTATATCATACGTTTAAAGTGACAGTCTCTTTAAAAAATTAAATAAAATAAAAAAAAAAAATCTTTATACAGAGTAAAAAAACAAAAAATTGATCTCAGTTGTTCAAGGAAGCTTGTAAGAGTGAATTATTTTATTGGGACAGCTGAAAAATGTTGCTAGTGCATAAAGATATTAGCCTTTAGTTCAGGGTTAGCTTTGGGAGATGGGTAGAAAGAATTCTAAATCAGCCTGCACTCCTTTGAATAAGATATTTTATGGCTGAGAAAATTGATGTGAAAGAATGAAAATGGGAAGAGGGGAATTTTAGAGAGATATTGTTAGTGTAATAATTTTCATATATATATATATATATATATATATATACCGAACCAAACATACATATATATGTATGTATGTATATATATATATATATATATATATATATATATATATATATATATATATATATAAAAATATATATGTTTGTTCGTTTGGAGTGTCTATTATTTTTTTGCAACACGAGCGCTAATGAGACCGGGACCTACAACTTAAAGCCGATTCCGAACGGCTACGAATATCCATGCCACAGTGGGATTCGAACCCACGAACTCCGGTACCGCATGCCACCACCCTAACCAATCGGCCATCGTTCGGGGTATGTGTATGTATACGTGTGTATGTATACATGTGTGTGTATATATATACATATATACATGTGTGTACATACATACATATATGTGTGTATGTATATATATATATATATATATATATATATATATATATGGACCAGTATTTTGCAAAGTGGCATGTACTTTTTCTGATTTTATTATAGCATCGTACTTATACTATGTGCTATATATAGGGCAGCGTAAAGATTATTGTTTCTTATAATTGTAAAAAATTTTCCTTTTTTTTCATTTGAAATGTAAAAAATACATATTTTTGAATCTTTTGCATAAAAAGCTATGTATTATGCATTCTGTTTTTTATACGTCCTTAAGTTAACATCCTCTTATATTTAAAATCGTATTTCTATAAATAAAATAAAAAATAAATCTCTATATATTAAATTTAAATTCTCATTATATCCTCTAAATTATTGTAATATTAAATTATATTTATTATATTTTCTTAATATCTCTTTACTAAATTAATTATTTAAAAAATAAATCATAAAAAAAATAAAACTAAAAAAAAATTTATGACAGTTTTAAAAATTAAAAATTATTAAAAAATTTATAAAAAAAAAATATATTAGGGATATTAAAAAGAATTTCTGCTTAAAGATATTGTAGTTATTTATATTATATGGGTAGAAAAAAATTCTAAGTCAGCCTGCACTTATAATTATATATTTATAATAATATAAAAATGAATATATTATATATATATTTGGAACTATATATTAATATATTTTATATTTATATATATATATATAATATATATAATATAATATATAAATATATATAATGCTAAGTATTCGACCTAATTCTCAACTACATTTACTTTACTTAGCATACGAACTAAAATCATTATATTATTTATATGTATACATATACATGTGTGTATTAATACAATATGTGTATATACACATATATGTTGTGTAATATATATATATATATATATAATATTATATATATATAATATATATATAATAATATATAAATTATCAAATATGTACTTTTTGATATTTTTATATATTATACTTATACTATGTGCTAAAAATATAAAGAAAAAATTTAGTTGTCTTTAAATTGTCGAAAATATGCATGTTCCTTTTTTTAATCATTGGAATGTAGTTAAAAGAAAAAAAAATTATTTGCTGTTGGCACCAAGTTTTGCATAAAAAGAAACTTAGTCATTTATGGTAAAGGCATTAACTGTAAAATTTTATACAGTCCATTACAGATTACATCCTCTACCCCCATCATAACTTTTTTTCTTTACCATATTGCCAT
The DNA here is from genome assembly GCA_032207245.1 of Pardosa pseudoannulata. Lineage (NCBI taxonomy): Eukaryota > Metazoa > Arthropoda > Arachnida > Araneae > Lycosidae > Pardosa > Pardosa pseudoannulata. The sequence goes on from CM063497.1 coordinate 59,177,851, forward strand.
GATATTACGTTTTCCAGAAATTTAAATACTCTCTGTATTTATTATTCATGCCGTTACTCTCTTTTATAGATAATGTCGCTAATAGCTTTCAGGGGTATTAACATGCAAAAGATGCAAAAATATACGATGTAGCGTGATTTTTCTCGAACATTTTTTTCCTTCTCTCTAATTTGTGAAGAATAATTTTTATCTAGAAGTTAATTTTGCCTCTGATGTCGAAACTTATCGTGTATCGACAAATGGGTCGAGGTTTTTAAATAGCTTACCTTATTTTTCTTTTTTAAAAAAAAATGCATAAAAAATATTTCTCTCTAAATAATGAGGCGACCTCCCCGTGCTACTTTTGATAAAAATAAATTATCTGCCAACCATAGCCGAATTTTATCCCTTTTCAACGATTAAACTTTTTACTCTTCGCTAACTTTCGCATATCTTCAATTTTTTTTTTTTTTCAAAATCGATAAATTCTTTAAAAAAAATAAATAAAATAAAATATAAAAATCATAATTTTCTCTTTTTTTTTCTGAAGAGGTTTCGAAAAAGGCGAGAATAACCTGGCAATATATTTTCTTCTCATTTCGCCTGATACCAATCAAAAAGAGAAATTGTTTGATTAAATTTTTTTCCCCATTCGTTTTCCCAGGCTAATTCAGACGAGAGAAAGCGTCGAAGAAATATTTTATTTTCAGGAATGGCAACTTCCTGTATTTTATGAAGAAGTACTTTATCGCTCAGATATATTCATGAGGCTTTTATCTTCGAGATTTTGCGACCGAGACGAATGGGTATTTTGTTAAAAGAAATACTGATATTTTAAATAGTGTTGAGACGGGAAAAAAATAACTTACGCTTTACTGGTTTCAGATATTTCAAAACTGGCAGCTCAAGTAGGAATTTGTGTTTTACTGAATAACAGCGCGATACTTCAGAAATGTGTATTAAATTAAAGAAAACGATGTACAGGCCAGGGAGCATCGGATATAAAGATAGTATTAAATATCTGTGCATGTTAAGGGGTTATAATATTTCTCTATACTCGTTATTTTTATTGATTTTTTTTTGCTTTCAGGGAAATTATCTTGGTTTCTTATCTTTTCCTTATTCATAAGTTTGTTTCGTTTATATGCATGGTTTCCGCGCACCTGGAAAGTCATGGAAAATCATGGACTTAGACAATGGATTTATTTTGTCATGGAAAGTCTTGATTTTTCAAGCAAAGTTAATAAAAGTCATGGAAAGTTATGGATCCGCTAAACTACCAATTAAAAAAATGCATTGAATTGTTAAATTCTGTTATATATATACAGGGTTGGCATGATTTAAATCAGTTGATTTAAATCATGATTTAAATCTTGATTTAAATCAGTTGATTTAAAAAAAAATCATTGATTTAAATCATTTTTTTTCACTTCTTTTAAAACCTATATTCCAAAGACAGGAGAACTGAGAATCAGTCAGCACAGTAATACCAATAAGTAAATAAGTGTCAATAGATAGCATGTGCTTTCCAAGAATTTAGGGGTTGTTATCAGAAAATATGTAGCAGGGGTAGTACAATGATTGATTATGACTAGTTGAATTCATTTTATGTAATGGGAGGTAAAGAGAACTGAAATCCAGTTTGTCTACCAAATAACAATAGCCGTGGCTTTGTCTGTTGGAATGGAAAGACAGTTTCCTTCTTTTGGTATCGTTCATTCTAGCCTTCGTAACCAATGAGGAGTGGATAAATCATCAAAGCTAGTGTTTTTATTGAAACAATTAAATCCATAATTCGGTACTTAAAAAAATATTAAAATAATTGTGATTTGTTTTTTTAAATAAATAGTTTGCATTAAAAGAATATTTAATTTGTTCTTTTAATTGACATCTTATTGAGTTTGCGCTATCCAATGACAAAATAATAGAATGTATTTAGTTTAAAATTTATATATTTAAGTTTAGGTAATCAGTGTGCAGACTATACTAGATAGATAAGATGTGACTTCTTATAACAAACTATTCTATGTATATTGCAAAAAACATAAAAACAACAATTAAAATTAGTACTCAGAAAAAAATATAAAAAATCCGATTTAAATAAAAAAAAATCTGATTTAAATCAAATAAATCTGATTTTTTTTATTTTAAAAAAAAAATCATGATTTTTTTCCAACCCTGTATATATATATATATATATATATATATATATATATATATATATATATATATATATATATATATATATATATATATATATATATGAGTAGTAATCGTTTCTGCTCATGGAAGCAATATGCAATACTGCCATGTTTTCTAGCTCTTTTTTAATAATTAATCAAAGTTTAGAGGTAAAAATATATTTATATGAATAGCAATCTTTTCCTTCTTTGGAAGTATTGTAGAGTACTGTTATTTTTTCTAGGTTTTTTTTTTTAAATAATTTATGGTAGCTTAGACACAAAAATATATTTATATTTATATGCATGGTTTCCGTGCACCTGGAAAGTCAGGGAAAATCATGGATTTAGACAATGGAAATCTTGTCATGGAAAGTCTTGATTTTTCAAGTAAATTGAGTAAAAGTCATGGATCCGCTAAACTACCGATTAAAAAAATGCATTAAATTGTTTAATTCTATTTTTAATTGTCATTTGACTGAAGTTATTGAGTTTGGTATTTATGTATTATCCTATTGACCATATTGCCAAGTAAAATTTGTTCGCCAAGGAAACTCAAAGCAAGAAAGCTTAATGGGTGGGTAAATGTATAACATTCTGGTTTTTTTTTAATTGTAGATTAAAATTTTATTAATATAATAATAATAATTATTTTTTAATATAATTAGTTAAGATTTTTGCACAAAATATAAGTTTATCTCTAGGGATATTGTATATAAACATTATAGGGTTATATTTGGCTATTATTCATGGTCACCTGGATAATACCAAAGTACCCTGAATTCAAATTGGAAACATTTGGATTGAAAAATTGCTGTATGATTAAACTTAGGTATATAGATACAACAATTTATTTTTATTTATATGAGTTTATTAAAACTAATAAAGTAAGTTTATAGTTTTTTTTATGATGAAATTCTTGTAATTTCTCTAAAAGTATTTATTTGTATGTACATCAGAAGTTTTATTTATATATACTTTAACGAAAGCTTTTGAAAGTCATGGAAAATGATCTGCTAAATCAGGGAAAGTCATGAATAGTCATGGATTTGAAAAATTTTATTTTCTCAGATACCCTGTACGAGAAACCTACAGAAGAAAAACCACACGTAGATCAATTTTCTAATCATTGAAGCATTCTATCCCAAGTAGGCGGAGGAATATTAAAATCCAGCTATTCCTCGTATGCCACCACAATAATGTCAATATAACACCGGTTTGATGGAATAATAACGGTTTATATCTCATTTAGGGCTGGATGATTCAGAAATTTAATATCGCGATATATCTCTAAATTAATATCAATATTATTGAAAGTACAGTTTTCCCTCGCCACTTCGCGCTTCATGTTTTGCGGCTTCAGTACTTCGCGGGTTTTTTCCAAAATAAAAATGAAAAAATACAACCATGCTGGTAGTCACATTGCGTAAGAGAGCGTTGTTCGAGCTGTTAAGATCAGCAATCGCGTTAACGGGTTTTTGTACAGTGGAATTTTGAAGGAAAAGGTAAAACAAAGGCAACAATTACCCATCACCATGTTTCTCTCCAAGGTCAAGCCCCCTGACTCTACCATCAGAGCCTCCAGCAATTGAGTCTCCGAGTGAGCCTAAAAATTCTACGAGTGAGAGATTCTTCTCCGACACAAGCTACGACACCAACTCAAGACTCTTTGCCTCTCTCAGAAAGCAATGTTGATTACTGTTTATTACTCTACAAGGTTTTGTAATTAACCTTATTAATTAGTACTCATACGTTTAAGTAAATACGTGAACTGTTGTAATTTTTGTCTTAAATGTGGCCTGGCTTGGCAATTTCATAGGTATCCTTGGGAAGTTAAAGGACATTGCGGGTTTGAACCTATTTTATGTGCCCCAACTACCAATAATAAACACGGAAAGTATGATAGAACATACAGTCACATTTTCAGAAGGAGTGGCATATCGCTTGAAATTGTTTCTCAGCGATGAATATTAGATGAAGACCCACCTCTGTGGTGGGTGGCTTTCTTCATCTATAATTCTTTCCTTCTCACGATAAATGAATCCGAATTATGAAATGTAATAGACTGTACCACAATTTTTTTATTGTTATATTTGTCATTTAAATATCATCTTTTATCTAATTTTTACTCTTCTATCTATTTAAATTAATAATTTTTCTTTAATATATAAAATTTTTAAAATTAGTATTCATCTTTAATATTTCTGTATTTTTTTCAGATAGTATTTAAATAAGTCCTTTTTTTGTAAATAGTTAATTTTCCCTTAAAGCTACCATTTTTTTTTTGTCATTTTTAAAGAGAATCAAGCTAATTGAAACGTAGCACTTGACTAATTGAAGATCACTTTATAATTTCTTTAGTTCTTTTAATCTCTCGCTAATTTTCCACTTGATTTTTCTATCGGCTTCATTGAAATTGTATTCATTAGATACACCATTTGGATCCCCTAATTAGAATTCTCGAAGTATTCCTCAATTCCTCTTTTCTCCTTGAAGAATTGCATTCAACCATTAGGCTGTAATTGCGTTTCGTTAAATGTTTAGTTCTCTATTAATGACTCGGCCATCATTCTCGTGTTCCTCTACCACGCGCTTGAAAACGCGCCGATTACTGACTTCGTTAGGAGAGAGATTTAGTTTCTGTTATGCTTTCAAATTCTCTTCCCTAGCCATTTTTCTATCCTTCGCTTTTAACACTAATTTCGTGTTTTATGCCAGTTAATGGCGTTGTTGTCGTGATTCATGATGGTTTTTTAATATGTAAACTGGCTTATTCTGGAAGGGGCGATTGTCATCCTCTCCCAAGGCAAAAATGGTTCATCAACATTTTCGACGACTGGTCATTACGCCGAATTTTGTTGTTCAGGAACAAACAAAAACTATTATAGGCTAAAGCAATACAGATTAAAATTGTTCCCTGACCCAGTAAGGAAAAAATGATTTTCTTCGGGTAAAACCAGGGTTGGCATGATTTAAATCAGTTGATTTTTTTTTAAATCATTTATTTAAATCATTTCTTTTCACTTATTTTAAAACCTATATTCCAAAAACAGGAGAATTGGAAATCAATCAGCACAGTAATACCAATAAGTAAATAAGTGTAAATAGATAGCATATGCTTTCCAAGAATTTAGGGGTTTGTTTTCAGAAAGTACGTAGTAGGGTTAGTACAATGATTATGACTGGTGGAATTCATTTTATGTAATGGGAGGTAAAGAGAGAATTACAGAACTTGAAATCCAGTTTGTCTACCAAATAATAACAACCGTGGTTTAATCTGCTGGAATGGAAATACAGTTTTCTTCTTTTGGTATTATTCATTCTAGCCTTCGTAACCAATTAGGAGTGGATAAAGCATCAAAGCTAGTGTTTTTATTGAAAAAATTATATTCATAATTCGGTGCTTAAAAAGTTATAGAAATAATTGTGATTTGTTTTTTTAAATAAATAGTTTGCATTAAAAAATAATTTAATTTGTTCTTTAAATTTACTTCTTATTTAGTTTGCACTATCGAATTTCAAAATAATTGAATGTATTTAGATTAAAATTGATGTATTTAATTTTAGGTAATCAGTGTGTAGAATATATTAGATAGATAAGATGTTCCTTCTTATAACAAACTATTCTATGTATATTGCAAAAAACATAAAAATAATTAAAATTAGTATTCAGAATATATATATATATATATATATATATATATATATATATATATATTTATATATATATATATATATATATATATATATATATATATATATATATTTATATATATATATATTTATATATATATATATATATATATATATTTATATATATGCGCTAAAGCGTCATAACTTATAAAAGCACCTTA
>CM063497.1:59196363-59218863 GCA_032207245.1 Pardosa pseudoannulata
GGACTATCAACACCTTTTCCACGCTTAGTTCCGCCACGAACAATGAAAAAGGCTCAAGTTTTGCTTCTAAAAGAAACGATGATTTAATAAACTTATTATCATTATTATCAAGAAAGAATGCTTTCCATTCGCCTTAACACTGCATCACGATACATACATACATACACACACACACATATAGATATATACATATATATATATATATATACTCATATATATACATATATGTACATATATATATACATATATACATATATATATATTCATATATATATATATATATATATATATATATATATATATATATATTGACTCAGCCTTTCATCCCTTCAGTCGGTAGATGAGCTGAGGACCAAGCGTGATTGGAAGCTAAACACTCGGGGTTCCGCGTGAGATTGACCACCTAACCGGAACATATTCTTCGCACCCCAGATCCCTTGGTCGGAGATTGGCACTGTAGGCCTTGACCCCTTAGGGGCTGTTGCGCCGAGGAATTTAGTTTATATATATATATATATATATATATATATATATATATATATATATATATATATATATTTTCGTGTGTGTGCATACATACATATATAAATGCATATATATGTACACACACGGTGCACAATATACTTTTGCAACGTTATTTCTATGAAATATGTATATAACCCCGACATCGTGTGTGTGTTATAGTGTTTTAATTTTAAAATCTAGATAAAATATTTTATGTGTGAATTGAATGCTAATTTGCTTAATTTATTTCTTTTTTTCTTTTTTAGGTAAGTGCAAATTTAGATTATTTGGTTACGAACTTCTACTGAAGTCAAAATTGGATAATAATGAAGGTATTTTCTGATTCGTTTGCGATTCTTTTATTTGTTACTCATGTTTTAGTAACTTCCTTTTTTAATTCTTTCACACAAATTACAATGTTGTGAATATTTATTTATCTATTTTTTACATAATTTAAAGTTATAAAGATTCACATTATTTATTTATTACGATTAATAAATAATCCAATTATTAATTAGATTTTTTATTAATCTTAATTTTTTTTTTCGTTTGGGATTAATTTACCAACATAGTTAAGCCCTTAAAATCAGCGGTTTCCAATTGGGGAATTACGTACTATTGTGAAGAAAAGCGATAAAAGTTTTCATATAAACATTTTTAAGCCCATGGTTTCCGCGCATCTGGAAAGTCAGTTAAAGTCATGGAAAATCATGGATTTAGACAATGGATTAATTTTGTCATGGAAAGTCTTGATTTTTCAAGTAAAATGATTAAAAGTCATGGAAAGTCATGGATCCGCTAAAATGCCGATTAAAAAAAAAAATGCATTGAATTGTTTAATTCTATTTTAACTTGTCATTTGGCTGAAGTTACTGAGTTTGGTATTTATGTATTATCCTATTGACCCTATTGCCAATTAAAATTTGTTCGCCAAGGAAACTCAAAGCAAGAAAGCTTAATGGGTGGGTAAATGTATATTATTCTGGTTTTTTCTTAAATTGTAGATTAAAATTTTATTAATAATAATTATTTTTTAATAAAAATTAGTTCAGATTTTTGCACAAAATATAAGCTTATCTCTAGGGATATTGTATATAAACATTATAGGGCTATATTTGGCTATTATTCATGGTTTACCTCTATAATACCAAAGTACCCTGAATTCAAATTGGAAACATTTTGATTGAAAAATTGCTATATGATTAAACTTAGGTATGTGGATACAAAAATTTATTTTTATGTATGCGAGTTTATTAACACTTATAAAGTAAGTTTATAGTTTTTTTATGATAAAATTCCTGTAATTTCTCTAAAAGCATATATTTTATTTGTATGTACATCAGAAGTTTTATTCATATATACTTTAACGAAAGCTTTTTAAAGTCATGGAAAATGATCCGCTAAATCAGGGAAAGTCATGGATTTGAAAAATTTTATTTTGGCAGATACCCTGTTAGCCGTAATATTTACAAAGAAATAAAGCTTTATATCCACGCGTAGGAATAAAAAAAAAGTTAACTAGTGTGTATTTTTCTTTTCCATAATTGTTTTTATACAAATTTAATTTCTATATCAAAATAATCTGGAGTGGACGATTTTTAATAAATCGGCCTTTACAAGAAACTATTTCAGTACTGTAAATCAAGTCGTAATTTAATATAAAAGTAAGTTTATATATTTGTGTAGCATGTAGGATTGCTATCATAATAAGCTCATGCTGTATTAATAGAAAAATATATTGCATTAGTTGTAGTTTTCAGGGTTTTCGTAATAAATGATTGCAGTTATGGCCATAAAAATGATACCGTTTCAGCTAAAGACCTTTATTAAGATAACTTTGAAGGACGGGTTCCCACTTCATCGTAACAGGACAAACTGAAGGGTCAGCTAGCATGAAGTTCTATGTACAAGACACGTAACACCTGGGTCAACATTTGGGGGGAAATATCTCTAGAAAAATCTGTCTCCGACAGCGTGTGTTTCCTTTTTATTTGGAAATTTCCTAAATTATCCGCTAGGACCATGTAGGATTATAATTGGTAAGGCCCCTTTTCTGAGGGCGTAAACTGTAGCCCCAGTTTTTAATTTAGGTGAGGGGTCAAAAAGGGGAATGCAAAGTGCGCGGGAATTTTTAGCCCTTGATTTAAGTTTTGAAAACCCCTGAGAATTTTCCTTACACACACACACACACACTATATGTATATGTATATATATATATATGTATGTATATATATATATGTGTATATATATATATATATGTATTTATATGTATGTATATATATATATATATATATATATATGTATATATATGTATATATATATATATATGTATGTATATATATATGTATGTATATATATGTATGTATTTATATATGTGTATATATATATGTATATATATATGTATATATATATATATATATATATGTATGTGTATATATATGTATATATATGTATGTGTATATGTATATGTATATGTATGTGTATATATATATGTATATATATATATGTATGTGTATATATATGTGTATATATATGTATGTATATATATTTATATATATATATATATATGTATATGTATATATATGTATGTGTATATATATATGTTGTATATATATATGTATGTATATATATATATGTATGTGTATATATATATATGTGTATGTGTATATATATATGTATATATATGTATGTATGTATATATGTATATGTATGTGTATATATATGTATATATATGTGTATATATATGTATGTATGTATATATATATGTATATATATGTATGTATATATGTATATGTATGTGTATATATATGTATATATATATGTATGTATGTATTTATATATATATATATATATATATAATATATATGCTTACGTATATATGCAATAGGCTTTTCCTCTCCATTTCTTTCCCTCGTAATTATTTTTCGTACGGTAAGGTAACCCTCTTTTCCCGCAAAAGTGATTATTTCTCCACGGTCGCGATTCGGAAGGTGAAAAAGAAAAGTAAAATAAAATATAAAAAACCAGAAGCATCGTCTTGGCTTGTGTAAAAGCGCGTCGAAACCCGCGTGGGAATAGGCCCAGCCTCGTGTTCAGGCAAAGCGAGACAAGATAGCGAGATCGATGGTAGGAACGGGCCACTCTCCCACCACGGGAGAGGTCCGTTCCGGTGTGTGGAGGAGAGAGAGCAAGCAACGCACACAACACACTCCGAACCCCCACTTCTCTCGGCCGATAAACTGTGGCGGGAAAAATGCGATTGTGCGTGCAAGTCGGTGGATCACGAAATTCTGTTTGTTAGTCGATGGTTGTTTTTTTTTCTCCCTGCTCCGCTTGCTTTGAGGTGTTGTGTATAGACAGAATATCGGAGAATCGTGTTTGTCCTTTTATTAAAAAAACTAGCATATAGCCCGTCATATGACGGGATTAGTAAAATTTTTAAATTATAAAGTTCCTTATGAGGCAGGTAAAAAAAATGGTTTGTTTTTTGGCTTAGAATGATCTGGTACACGCTCATTAATTTGTTTATCTTTACTGGCCGTATGTTAGTTGCCAGTTTTAATTTATCTTGTCATATTACGTGATAAGATGAACATCAGAGATTTTAACCCTCCGAGTGGAACACACCTAGAAAAAAATTCTCCAAAATACGCTAATATTAGTGGCCAAAGAGTTCTATGATTTTTACCTTCACCCTTTGTCGACTAGAATGAAATATGGAAAAACCCACCTTCGTTATTGTCCCTTTACTTCCGGTTTTATATATAGATATATAAATATATATTATAGATTGTTAATTTTTAATACAAATAAAGCTCGTCAAGTTTTGAATATTATCAAATAAGAAATGATGGATAATAAAAGTACAAATAGAAATATTCTTTGAGAGACTTATTTATATTTTTTTACGAAAGTCATCCAAGATATTTAAGGGTTGCAATTAGAGATACATCTGTTACCGCAAACGAAATACTTCGAAATAGAGATTTACAAAGCCATGAAAAGCTATCAGCGTCTTTGTGTCTCACGGGGTAGAGTTGCATTCCTCAAGAAATGTCAGTGAAAGAAGGGTGCAGTTCCTAAACAATAGACCGGTCCCTCCTACCTCAAAACTCCATGGAGGAAAGCACTGGTAAAAATGGACATTACATCCATTTTCGGAGAGTTTTTTGAGGTCGAAAATTGTACGTTTTGAAGTCATCATAGGTTTAGCGGAATTGTACGTGCGAACCGCTTAGAGGGTTAATATTGACAAGGATTACTTGGCGGTATATATGAACGATGTCCAAAATTTAGCGAATCGATTGCTAATCATGTGGTTATGTATGAATAACAAACACACGTACGAATAAATTTCCTTATTTTCAAAGATATATAACTTAAATGCTAGATATTTATTAGTCCGTGAAATAGTGTCCTAGACTTTTATGAAAAGAATTTGTTGTAAATGCAAGCGATAATATTTCTTTGCAACAAAAATAATCGATAATTAAATTTCAAAATATAACATATATATACCCAAATTGTCATTTAAGCCAAATATAAAAGAAAATTATTTATGTAATATCTAAGTTCAGTGATAAAACGTATGAAAATAATGCAGACGAATATTAAATCATTTAAAATAAACGATTAAATGAGATGTTTAAAGGAATGACGTCAAATTGCTAGGAAAAATTTTATTTTTACCAATTTATCATGTGATAAATTGATAAATGTAATTGCCTGCTTTTAATCGGAGAAAATAGGGCTTGAAATAATGGCATTAAACGGTGGAAAAGGGGGGATGTTATAGATTTCGAACGTTTTAAAGACGACTGCATTTTTTGCTGTGATATGAAGCATATTTTTACTAATTTATTTAAGAATCGGATCGATAGTTTAGAAGAAGATAAATTTTACATGCTTTGAAATTTACTAATCACTCTCTTTGCCTTTTCTCCTTCCAAAGTAGTCATCCGCTTTTATGAATGCCGGACGAAATTTGTCATACCATTCAGGAACTGCCCGTTTTAAAGTTGTCCGACTACTTTTATGTTATTTTCCTGAAAGGTAAAGGGGTTTCAGGACAATGGTATTCTTTCTATTATAATAGCTTTGTAATGTATTTTTTCTTAAAAATATCTTGCAATATTCATCTCTCAATTTAGTGATTTTTCACACCCTAACCTGCACGAAGATCATTTTAGTAGCAGTCGCAAAATGTCGGTTTAATTGTCCCCTAATCTTTTACTTTATGTATTAACCCATCCACTGACCGCCCTCTTTGCCCTTTTCTCCTTTCAAAGTAGTCATCCCCTTTTGTGAATTCTGGACGGAATTTGTCATACCATTCAAGAACTGCCCGTTTTAAAGTTGTCCGACTACTTTTATGTTATTTTCCTGAAAGGTAAAGGGGTTTCAGGGCAAACAATGGTATTCTTTCTATTATAATAGCTTTGTAATGTATATTTTCTTAAAAATATCTTGCAATATTCATCTCTCAATTTACTGATTTTACACACCTACACCTGCACGAAGATCATTTTAGTAGCAGTCGCAAAATGTCGGTTTAATTGTCCCCTAATCTTTTACCTTATGTATTAACCCATCCACTGACCGCCCTCTTTGCCCTTTTCTCCTTTCAAAGTAGTCATCCCCTTTTGTGAATTCTGGACGGAATTTATCATACTATTCAAGAATTGCCCGTTTGGAAGTTGTCCAACAAGTGTTATGTTATTTTACCTGAAAGGTAAGGGTTTCGGGACACAAAATGGTATTTTTTTAATTATATAACAGCTTGTAATGATTTTTTTCCCTAAAAAATATCTTGCAATATTCATCTTATAGTTTATTGGTGTAACACGCCTACACCTGCACGAAGTTCAGTTTAGTAGCAGTCACTAAATGTCGGTTTGAATTATCACCTAATCCTTTACTTTATATATTAATCAGGGTGAGTAGCGTACCTGCCCGTCGTGCAGCCTTCTGATCAAGGAGATGACTTTCCCCTCTCTCTTTTTTTTCTTTCTCCTTTCTCTTTCCGTTTTTCCTATCCCATCTAATTTCTCCTCCTACTTCTCCTCAAGTATTGACTCTGCTTTTACTGCAGAAGTCGCGAGCTATCATGACGATGACTCCCTCGAGATCTCGGCTTTTACAACTTCGGCCTCCCGCCTTACACTAATTACTTTGCCTCAGCCCAACTAGGTTTTTTTCCCCCCTCTTTTTTATTTCCTTTTCCCATCCGTATAATCGTGTATACCAGGTTGCAAGTTTCCCAGCACTGGTGTATGATAAAAAGCTCTTCATTTTCTAAGCAGCACGAATTTATAGAGCTTTAATTTCGTATGCAGGAATATGTAACGAACGACCGAGCTAGTAAATCTGTTAAAACTGGAATTACGGTAAATGCTGACGGATTGTTTTCGTCTGGTAGTAGTTGTATTCTAATGCTTTTACTAAGAAATTTTTTTATTTATTAACTTTTTCACGTGCACGATTAAAAATTCTTAAGAAATTGTTGTAAATAAATTATATCTATGAACTTTATAAATATGGAACATATAAAAATTAAATTTTACTTTAAGTAAGAGGTGGAATTGGTGTATGTGTGTGTGGGGGGGGGGGGGTATTCCAAAAACATCCTTCTTGTATCGAGTCGAACGATGGCCGAATGGTAGAGTGGTGCTGTTTCTTACCGGAGTTCGCAGTTTCGAATTCCGCTGGTGGCATGGATGTTCATAACTGTTCGAAATCGGCTTTAAGCAGTAGGTCCCGATATGATTAGTCCTCGTGTAGCAAAACGATAGGCTCTAGCTCTCCAAATCGAATCATTTTAATACTGAACTTCGCGGTTCGAATCTCACTATTTGCTTTTAACCCATATTGGACCGCTGTCCTATAACCAGGACAGCAAATAAAATTCCATTTAATAATAAAGTTATAAATAATTTCTGAATGGAATTAATTTTAACACCTTTAAAATAGACACACTTCAGCCTAGTAACAAAAAAAAAAAAAAAAAAAAAAAAAAAAAAAAAAAAAAAAAAACTGAGAAATCAAATTATATTTATTGTAAAATCTATTTTCAGTAACCCCTTAAAAATTGTTCTTTTTTATTTATTATTATTTTTTTTCAAACATTGAGGAGGTTACTTATAGTTTAAAAACTGAAAGCTGAAATTTTTTGTTCAAAAATATATTTTACAAATTATTTTAGAAGGCACTGTTGCAAGATGTTCATGAAAAATAAACCTGTAAAATTTGGATATAAAATGTAGATGCTAGCATCCTACAACGGATATCCTTTTTCTATTATCTCTTACCAAAAATGCCAGAACTGCAAGAGAATACCAACAAAAGTATGCTTAAAATGTAATGTTGGACTTTGCTTTGTTTCCCAAATTTCACATATAAATCAGCCTAATGCTATTAAAGTGATATTTATTAAATTTTAGTCGTGTATTGGACCGTTGTCCTATTTATAGGACAAATAATTACTTAAAAAATTAAAAATATTTTTTCAAAATTTTAGTTTTACATGCTTAGTTACACCATATTTATGATATGGATAAAGTTTTAATAACTTACAGAAATAATTAGTTGGTGTGGTGCAATATGGGTTAAGGTATCCGTCTACGTTCGGAGAACTTTTTTCTGTAAATGTAGAAACTAGTTCATGTTTTTACATTTTTAGATTTATATTATCATAGAGAATTGCACTTAAAAAATTTATTCCTGGAGAAGTTTTTATAAAATTTCTAATAAACGAAGAAAATGTAGTAGAAAAATCGGGTTTTTTCTAAAGGTCTAATTTTTTTTAATAAATTAAATTATTTCTCTATTTTTTGATGCAACACATTTCTTATACACTGGACTAGTGAATCACCAAAAATCTTTGCTTAATTTACATTTGGTAAAAAATGTTGGTCCTTCAAAATCATACACATTGAATTTTTAAAGAATTTTCATTACGTTTATATCTAACTATGAGTGTAACATCATTAAAAATTATCCAAATTTAAAGCTTTTAGGTCGTTTACTAGTAAATACTATCAAAAGCATTCATAATAATTTCCAACAAAATATTTTAAGACCTTTTTGAGAAATCACATTTCAAGTTTCAACAAGTTTCAAGTTTCATTAATCTATATTATAACTTATATTATTGCAATAAACCAGTGAGAAGGTGAAAGAACAACAAAGTTATCTACGCCAATTGCGACGTGATAATCTTCTGGAATAAATTTTCTGGCTTAAGTGTGTATCAAGTACGCGAGTAAGTACGCGAAGCTGATGTCAAAAGAATGCAATAACTTAAAAAATATTGCTTTATCTGGAATCTTTAGGATGTCTTTTGGCAATCTACGTTATCGTATGCGTGAAAAAAACAGTATCGCTGGAGATATATCGATAGAGAAAAACTTTAATATTGTTATCGCGATAGTAAATCAATATTTAACGATGTATTGATAAACGATCCAGCCCAACCAAATACTTCTAATCCGTTAAGAATAACTACGAGTATCCTTGTACCAGTGAAAAGGTGAAAGAACAACAAAGTTATCTACGCCAATTGCGACGTGATAATCTTCTGGAATAAATTATCTGGCTTGAGTGTGTATCAAGTACGCGAGTAAATACGCGAAGCTGATGTCAAACGAATGCAATAACTTAAAAAAATATTACTTTATCTGGAATCTTTAGGATGTCTTTTGGCAATCTACGTTATCGTATGTGTGAAAGAAACAGTATCGCTGGAGATATATCGATAGAGCAAAACTTTAATATTGTTATCGCGATAGTAAATCAATATTTAACGATGTATTGATAAACGATCTAGCTCAACCCAATACTTCTAATCCGTTAAGAATAACTACGAGTATCCTTGCAGTAATGCAATTGGATCGTACAAAATCGAGTAATAAAGACTTTATTCCAGACTTTGGAATAAAAATCATCTTATTTAAGAAAAAAAGGCGATGTTTTTAAATCATCCACAAGCTTATTATGGGGTAAATACAAAGTTCTAAAAGCATCCATATCACGATATCCCTGCCAAAGATTTCGAAAGGAGGACGTTATTTTAAATTCGAATGGCATATGCGAATAAAATTTTTAAGCCGGGGCAAATGTTTATGGTGCTATAACAAAAGACGAATGCCTTTCCAGGACTTTTTCTTTTTCCTCCGCTTCGAAAAAAAAAATCCTTAACAACAATAGTTTTATAGGCTGATCAATGATCAGGGCTCATATATGTTTGGGGATATGTAAAATAAGCTGAAATGCATTCTCATTATTCCCCTCTGGAAATAATCCAGAGTAGTATCTCGGCCCGTCTTTTTTTATCGTGGGTACTGATGTGCATTTTGATGATCAGAATATTTCTTTGATAAAGGTGTGATGTATTGGGAACTTCCTGTTTTTTCTCTCCTCTTACATCCTTTTGGTCTAGGAATATTGCAATTTGTCTTTTTTTTCTCTCTTTCTAGACCTATTTATTTTTATTATGATTTTCTTGCTGTAATAAATGGACTTTTTATAATTTCTCTTGGGAAATTGCATTTTATATTATTTGCTATAATATAAACTTGGCGCTGTTCTTGTTATAAATTTGGGAAGCTAAGTTTGTTACTAAAAACTTGTGCATATTTTTTGTTATTAATATATGTGTGTGTAAGTATGAATGTAGGAATATATGTATGCACACACACACACACACACACACACACACACACACACATATATATATATATATGTGTGTGTGTGGGCTGTATATATAAGTGTATAATGATATATACAATTTTAGATATATATAAGTATAAAAATGGATAAAGATATTTTAACCAAACTAACCAACTTCATTATAATAATATCCTAAAATAAGTTTCTGGCTATTATATCTCTAAAATTACAACCTTCAGCATACTATCGTTGTTTCACTTCTAATTGTGGTAACCTTTGGCGACTTCGAGAACACCAAGCTAATTTCTTTTTTAGCTCAGGTAATCTTATTTAACTTTTTGGCTTAGCATAATTTCTAATCGAAGCTTCCTCATGTGATTAGTCTTAACACTGATTGGCTATCTCCGTTGCGTCCTTAGTACTATATAAGGGAATGTAAGATATTTTGGCTGGAGATACATATATACATATATATATATATATATATATATATATATATGTCAAGCATGTGCCTGAGGGATGAAAAGTCCGAGAAGTACTCTTATAACATTATTTATTTACATTTTAATAAAACATGGCCTCGGTCAATTGGCGGGCATAGGTTAACAAAGGAGCCTTATTTAGCGAGGGTTCATGGAGCAACCTTTTCTCAAGTCGCTCTGTCTCTATCCTTACGCGTTAAATGGTTTTATAGTGGATTATTAAAGATTCATGCGCATGCATTAAATGAGTGCGCTGCGTTTTTTATTCTTTAAACCCCTGATTTATTAATTTTACTTTTTCAAATCTGATACACACACACACACACACACACACACACACATAGATAGATATAGATATGGGTATATGGTGTTTAGGATTTAAAATGTCTTATGATTCATCAATTGGTGGTTTATACGGTAGTTTTACGCCCTATCACATATCAATCTGTACCCGTTGAAAAGGTAACACATTCAATTGCGATCTTTTTCCCCGATGAAGAATGTTTGCATTTCTTGTGTTCTATTGAAATATTTTTAACAGATTATAGGCCTTAACACGTCTCTCACACGTCTCATTGATCCTATCACATGTCAGCCTGAACGAATATTTGAAAATATTTTGCTATTACTCGAGAAATGTACGCACCTTTCCCGGGAAAAGGAATCCGTTGCTTTTTTAATCTGTACAGGTTGTCGAGTGATAATGCCATAAGTTTAGGCCGTCGCCTAATTAACTCTTACCTAGCAAAACGGGTGCGCCAATACTACTTGATACTTTTCCAACTTAATGTCACGCTTGAATGTCTTGGCAAGTTTCCCCGTAATCATAACCGCTTTTATAAATGATGTTACCGGGTGGTGGCAGAATAGGAAAAAGTCTACCTTTTGATACTGGCATCCACTCCTATTTTAGATGCCTGTAGGCATTTAAAATTGTATTTAAATTCTCCACTAGGTATTTCAGATGGAGCTTAAATGCATGTAAAACTAGAGTGCAGTTTATGCGAGTATTTGGGCATCGAAAATCTATGCAGATATATAGAAGACAGTTTTTTCTGGTTATTATTGCTTTTAATTTAGGTTGTCTTGTTCTTTATCAAAATAGTTCCTGGACATTTGCTCAATAAGCACCTATGGAATATACGAAAATTAACTTCTTTTTGGAGTCCAGCCTACAATGTATCAAAAGTGTTTCGGCACTGGAGTAATCACTAGTTTAAGCTAAGAACAAAGGTGTTTTCAGTTAGCAAAGTGGTGAAGAATCAAAGGCTAAAGAAAACTAAGTTATTTGTAGTCATTAAAAATGGACACAAAAATATAGAAGACATTTTTATTTTTGTTGTTGTTATTATTATTACTTTTAATTTAGGTTATCTTGTTCCTTATCCCTGGATATTTTATCAATACGCGCGTATGGAATATACGAAAATTAATTTCTTTTTGGGGTCTAGATTTCCGTTCATGCAAGTGTTTGGGCATTGTAGCCAACACTAGTTCTAGTTAAAAACAAATAGGATTTTCAGTTAGCAAAGTTGGTGAAGAATCAGAGGAAACAAGCGTTCAAGTTATGTGTAATCTATGAAAATCGTCGTAGAAATATAGAAGACAATTTTTGTTACTATTGTTGCTTTTAATTTAGGTTATGTTGTTCCTTATCAAAATAATTCCTGGGTATTTGCTGAATAAGCGCCTATGGAATATATGAAAATTAACTTCTTTTGGCCGTCTAGACTGCCATTTATGCAAGTGCTTGGATGTTGTAGCCAGCATTAGTTCAAGCTAAAAACAAAGGGATATATGGCAAAGTAAATTAACTTCTTTTTGGGGTCTAGACTGCCTTTTATGAAAGTGTTTGGATTTTGTAGCCAACAGTAGTTTAAGCTAAAAATATATGGGAAAGTTGGTGAAGAATCAGAGGTTAATGAAAACAAGCGTTCAAATTATGTGTAGTCATTGAAAATCTTCGTAGAAATATAGAAGACAATTTTTGTTGTTGTTATTATTATTGCTTTTAATTTAGGTTGTCTTGTTCCTTATCAAAATAGTTCCTGGCCAGTTGCTCAATATGGAATATATGAAAATTAACTTCTCTTTGGTTTCTAGACTGCAGTTTATGCAAGTGTTTGGGCATTGTAGCCAAGTCTAGTTCTAGTTCAAAGCAAATAGGATTTTCAGTTAGAAAAGTTGGTGAAGAATCAGAGGCTAATGAAAAACGTTCAAATTATGTGTAATTATTGAAAATCTAAGCAGAAATATAGAAGAAAATTTTTGTTGTTATTGTAATTGTTATTATTGCATTTAATTTAGGTTGTCTTGTTCCTTATCAAAATAGTTCTTGGCCATTTGCTCAATAAGCGCCTATGGAATATGTGAAAATTAACTTCTTTTTAGTTTCTAGACTGCAGTTTATGCAAGTGTTTGGGCATTGTAGCCAACTCTAGTTCTAGTTTAAAGCAAATAGGATTTTCAGTTAGAAAAGTTGGTGAAGAATCAGAGGCTAATGAAAAACGTTCAAATTATGTGTAATTATTGAAAATCTACGCAGAAATATAGAAGGAAATTTTTGTTGTTGTTGTTGTTGTAATTGTTATTATTGCTTTTAATTTAGGTTGTCTTGTTCCTTATCAAAACAGTTCCTGGACATTTGCTCAATAAGCGCCTATGCAATGTACGAAAATTTACTTATTTTGGGAGTGTAGACTTCAGTTTATGTATGTGTTTGAGCATTGGAGTAAATACTAGTTCAAGCTAAAAACAAAGGGATTTTAGCAAAGTTGCTGAAGAATCAAAGGTTAATGAAAACAACGTTCAAATTATGTGCAATCATTAAAATTCTACACATAAATATAGAAGAATATTTTTGTCATTACTATTATTATTGCTTTTAATTTAAGTGGTCTTGTACCTTATCAAAACAGTTCCTGGACATTTGCTCAATAATCGCCTGTGGAATATGCGAAAATTACTTCATTTCAGGGTATTAAAGACATTTAACTGAAACATATAGTAGCTAATTCGACCTTTTGAAATCGGAGTTTTCGGAATTGGCTTTAGAGAATATTCATTACATTTGTTTGACCCCGCGGAACAAAAGAATTGAAATAATTGTCGGGTATTGTCGAGTTGTTTCATTCTATCCGAATCTGATTAAAATTCCTCGTTTTCGACGACTGATGGAAAAAGAAATCGATTTTAACGATTGCGTATCTTACGGTCGTCTGGGCGAACATTAACTGACTGGCAAATTTTAAAACAAAAAATTAAAGAGGGAATTGATAATAATAAAAGAACTGCGAAAGAAAATGAAGTGAGAGCCAAAAAAAAAAAAAAAAAATAATAATAAAACAAAGATAGCCAGGCATGGTTAATTACCTTCACGCATACACAAAATTTGATTGAACGATGGTGTTTTTAAGGTTTTTAACCATTCATCATTGTGTTAGTCGCAATTGTCAGTAACTTTAACGACTCATTTTATTAAAAAAAAAGAAGAAGAAAATGGTCGGAGTTCCCGCTAATGGTCGTTTGCGAGATAGAAATCGAGAGATCTGTGTTGGGGTATTGGAAAATGTGTGGAATTTTTTTTTTCTTCGCATATTTTTGCGGATTTTTTTTTCCTAGGATCTCGTGAATTGAAGTAATAGTTAGTCTGTTATTAAATATATTCGCAGAAAAAGATATATTCTGCAATCGAAGGTCATGGTTGCGAGATTAACCGAAATCGAGAGATCTGTATATCTATATTAAATAGAAAATGTGTGGAAATTTCTTTGTGTGTGTGTGCATATAATATATATGCGGATTTATATATATATATAGGATCTGTATATTGAAGTAATAGTTAGTCTGTTATTAAATATATTCGCAGAAAAAGATATATTCTGCAATCGAAGGTCATGGTTGAACACATTAACCGTGATGTCAGTTCCATTAATCTGTATATCTATATTAAATAGAAAATTTTGAAAGCATGTATGTATATATATGTATATATATATGTATGTATTTAAATATATATATGTATATATGTATATATATGTATATATATATGTATGTATGTATATATGTATATATATATGTATGTATGTATATATATGTATATATATGTATATATGTATATATATGTATGTATGTATATATATGTATATATATATATACATATATATGTGTATTATATATCTATTATATATATATATATATATATATATATATATATATATATATATATATATATATATATATATATATATATATATATATACATACAAATATATGTTTATGTATGTATAGACTGAAATGTACATATATTGTATATATATGTGTTTGTGTGTGTAATTGTATATAAACATATAATATACATACAGTTATATATATATATATATATATATATATATATATATATATATACATACATACACGCACATGCACACTCAGCCGTGAACAGTAGATGTACAGAGTGTGCATGTAAGCAGGAGTACAAATTTCTAGGGGGGGTTGTTAGGATATATAATGTTATATTTCTTTCTCCATCTCCCTCTCTTCACAACAATTACTGGAGATAGAATATATTATATATATATATATATATATACACTCACATCAATTGTTTATATACACATTTACATATCATACTTAATTATATTAACTGTGACACAAATTCCATTAATGTATACGCATCACAAACTTTTTACGATATTTTAAAATTTCCTGTGCAGGAAATTAATTTCACTCTTGAATATAGATAATATAAATTATTAATTATCCTTCCCTGTATATAAGTAACATATATTCACATGTGTATGTGGTGTTATATCGATATATACTTACACATCAAATGTTTATACACACATTTATAAATCATAGGTAATTATATTAACTGTGACACAAATTCCATCAATATGTACGTATTTCAAAGTTTTTAGGATATTGTGAAATTTACTGTGCAGTAAATTAATTTTACGTTTTGAATGTTGTTTCTAGAAATTATTAATTATCCGTCCCTGTAAAGAAATAACGTTTAAAATTCACATGTATGTGGTATATATATATATATATATATATATATATATATATATATATATATATATATATATATATATATATATATATATATATATATATATACATATATATATATACATATACACACACATATATATATATACATACATACATACATACACACACAGATATCAATTGTTTATATACACATTTACATGTCACAGTTAACTATATTAACTGTGACACAAATTCTATTAATATGTACGTATCATAACGATTTTACGATATTGTGAAATTTAATTTGCAGTAAATTAATTTTACGTTATGAGTATAGTTAATATAAACCATTAATCAATACCTTGGTTTACTTTTAAAATTTATCTATGACTGTTTTCGTTTAAAATTTAACGAGTATTTAAATCTTAAAGCGAAAATTTACGATTTCAGTTAAAATTAAGTTAATTCAAATAAAATTTCAGGTATTTTAACTGCAACCCGTGAAATTTATCTCCTCTGTTTATGGTGACATCTAGTCGCGTTTACGCTGGCCCGATGAATTTTTCACTAAATGCACTTGTCATAATTGATGTTAGTTGAATTAGAATTTCGTGTCATTTCACGGTAATTATGCACGACAGTCAATTAGCCATAAAGAGCGGAAGGACTAGAGAAAAATCTGGAATTGGACATCTCGATCTAATTCAAAGCAATTTATGACTCAGTTTAGGTGAAGCTAATTTGAAAGTTGAACGTCGGATATTGTTCAAAACTGTATTATGAAAGTTTTCATACAATCTAGTTTCGTTTGAAAAATAAAGTTGGAACTGTGTATATTAGAGTGGTTCTCAAACTTTTTATCCGACGGAATCTTATTCTTACCATATACATCGTAATGAAATACTTAAATAGAGGAGGAACTAAGGGTCTATAATTTATCGATGATTAGACATAAACATAAAAACTAAACAGTATGAAGTGCTTTGAAAACGTAAATAATGCTTACTATAGGTGACTGGAAAGAATTGTTTTTTCAGGGAATGATTAAAGTAAAATTATACATTGATGGATATTTTACATTGTGGATCTTGCGCTCTAGAGTAGCGTGTGATTTGAATCACTCAATATCACACCGCTTTTCTGATTCATATTGTTACACTTCTAGCGTATTAGTTACTATAGTTAATTCTATATAAGAGACTAGCAGCCCGTCATATGACGGTATCAGTAAAATTTTTAATTTTCCAAAATTTGTAAAGTGCCTTATGAGGCAGGTAAAAAATGGATTGTTTTTTGGCTGAGAATTATCTTGCAACAAAAAATAATTGTTTATTCAATTTAAAATTATCACATATGTACCTAATCTATTATTTAAGCCAAATATAAAAGAAAATTATTTACGTCATATCTAAGTTCAATGATAAAACGTAAGAAAATAGGGCATAATTTAAATAATTTAAAATAAGAAATGATTCAATGGGATGGTTAAAGGAATGACGTCATAATGCTAGAAAAATGTTATTTTTACCTATTTATTATGGCATAAATTGATAAATTTTATCGCTTGCTCTTAAACAGGGAAAATAGGAGTTGAAATAATGGCATTAAAGCTCGAAAAGAGGGGAAGGGGGGATTTCGAACGTTTTAAGGAAGGCAGTATTTTTCGCAGTGATAGGAAGCATATTTATACCAATTTATTTTAGAATCGGATCTATAGTTTAGGAGAAGATAAACATTACTCTCTTTGAATTTTGCTAACTATGGATGCCTCTATCCATTCCAGGTCCAACCGCTTCATAAAATCGAGGACAGACGTACAGATAACTTAGGCTTTTATTATATAGGGGATTAGGAAAAAATTATGAAATAAACGTATTTCACATACGCGCGCGCGTGTGTGTGCGTGCGTGTTAGTTATATCAAAATTATAACACCTAAAATATTTATCTAAAATGCTTCTTTCCACTTCTCATTCTTTAATACCGAAATTATCAATCGTGTAATTTCAGATTTGATGGGCGGCCATTTCATAGAAACCGTTGTGACACATTGAACTACTTTTTATCAATTTTTCTATAAAGAATATAATATTTCAAATACAGTCAAACCTGTCTATCTCGAATCTCTTGGAAAAAAAAAAGTTCGATATAAACAGGTTTGGAGATACACAGGTTTTATGAAAATAAACTAAGAAAATTTCTTTACACTATACAAAAGATTGAAAATTTGAAGTACTTTTGGTTTTATTTACTACATGCACGGCTCTTTTTCATTGTTTTCGAAGTTCTTTTGTACGATAACTTTGTTATTCATGATAGTGGAAATAGTGCTGGGTGGAATTCCAAATTTAGCGGCGACTACGCTTTTCTTCGTGGGTTTTCCTTAAAAAATGACAGAATTCCCATTTTTTTTATGGTTAAAACATTCCATTTTGTTTTCACAGCTGCCATTTTTAGCTCTAAAATTCAGACAAGATGCGAGATATACTTTAGTCATTAGGCGATAGACTGAGAACTAGTTCTATTTCCAAAAAGAAATTTCTCCAGTCTCCTCAACCCCGATCGCTTATTATACCAAAGCAGAGAACCCGATTTTAGTACAATGAGGAATTTGCACATGTGGGGGATTCGAACAACTTAGTGTTTTTCTGATAATTTCAGACTCGTAGATTCCAAAATGTTCTCAAAAATGTAAAAAACTGGGTCCATGATTTAAAAAATTAATTTTAAAGTTAAGCGAAAATCACGTGACATCAAAACGCTCCGTGATTGGTTGTGATGTCATCGTTCATGCAGACCAATATTTTTGTATTGCTTTTAAGCGCGCACTATTTTCCGATTTTGTTTTTGCAAGTTCCTGAAATTTTCTAGCTATCAAAATTTGTTTTTATTTAAACCTGAAGGTTTATTTTATCGATCTAGATAGCTTAGTTATCTCAATTTGTCATAAATGTCTCTTCTACCTGAATTTACCAAAGGACAATCAGACAACCTCCCGAAAATTGACAGCATGTCAATGTTTTCTTTCTTGGCAAAAAACCCGGATTTTATGGGAGCAGAAATACGAGGAATTAAAACCCAAAGGTGTGTAAAATCATTTATATTTTTTTCGAATTTTACTTAACATGTATTAATACTTTATTCATGCTAAACACAGCTCTTTTCTTTGTAAACACAAACAAGTCAAATAAATATACATATATCATATACACACCCATTTGTAGTAGCATCGTTTTTTATAAATAGAGACGGATGTAATATTAAAATAAAAATTAGAGGAGGTATTTATTGTGAGACCGGTCTCATTAGCCTTCGTGTTGCAAAAAGTAGACCGTAGCACTCCAAAACCAAACCAAAACAAAATCAATTCTTAGATATTTTAAATATGATGAAAAGAAATTTAAAATCTTTAAACGGCTTTACTTAATTATTTATACATTTTTAAATAGCAATACAATTTTATTGCTTTTAATATTAATGTCAAATTAAAAAATGTATAAAATTTCTCAAATTAAATTTAATTTTTAAAGTAATATAATTATTAAGTATTTTAAAAATATTATACTTTTTTTTTCAAATTAGTCACCAATTTAATCGAAAA
Source organism: Pardosa pseudoannulata (assembly GCA_032207245.1). Classification (NCBI taxonomy): domain Eukaryota; kingdom Metazoa; phylum Arthropoda; class Arachnida; order Araneae; family Lycosidae; genus Pardosa; species Pardosa pseudoannulata. The sequence goes on from CM063497.1 coordinate 59,215,614, forward strand.
ATATCACTGTTACATTTGATACACAAGAAAGTATGCATCTCTGAAGAAAATATTTATAATACATTGAAAATACATAACTTTCCCCTCCCCCAGTTATTTATTAGATAATTATATGCTTTAGATATTTATGTTTTTCGATATTTATATGCTTTATAAAATATTTATTGTACTTGAACTCTGTGATAATACTCGAAAATTAGCAGTTTTAAAAGTTAAATAGCAGTGGTTAATCAACAATCCTTTTAAAGGTATAGATGTATTTTATATACTTTAATTATTCTAAATTAGTAATATTTAAACAAATGCAAGCATTTATTTACCAAAAAATGGTCTTCACAAACCCATAGAGATGATTTATATGATAATTTGAGGTTTAATTTCTCCTCCCTTTTCATCTCAGTTGTCCAGATTTTACTTGTATGTGGGTCTTTCGGGACGCTGAAAAATATCTTCTCATTGCAATTAGTTGTTGTATTTTTACAGAGTGGCACAATACAATATTTAGAGTATGATTTTTTAATGCCAGACATAACAAAAAAATTTCTATTATATGCGATACTTTACACAAAAACAAATTTAAAAGTCGACTTTTAACATGTAAACAGCATAGGCGCTCGGTGTTTACATGAACGATGACGTCACAAACTCGGCGGAGAAAAAGTATCGTTTTTGAGAGACGTTAAAGAGTCCGCTATAAAACCCATTAGAAATCGCTCATTAGGCCCCCAAATGAAATAAAAATAGCTACTGTCCTGCTTACTTTTTTGTCTTCTATCGTTTAAAATCAAAATTAGAAAACGTGAAAATTCCTCATTCCCACCCAATCCCTGACCGAATAACCCTCCGAGAGAGAAAACTAGAAGTGTATTTCCTGGAAATGAGAACTTGTGCGGTTGTCAAAGCAATAAGGCTTTAAACTGGAATGTTGTGTTTTTTACAAAAATTCGAGATAGACAGGTTTTGGAAAAAATAATTTGAGATAGGTTTGGAAAATACGTTAAATTTCTATTGAAAATGTAGGGAAATTGAAAAAATTCGACATAGACAGGTTTTCGAGATAAGCAGGTTTCGAGATAGACTGTATATATTTTTTGTGAAGCACTCATAACACCAAAGGTAAAATTTTGCAACAAATAAAGAATGTCTATTTTTTGTGTACGTGTTTAAAAAATTATAAATTTGCTGTTACTGGTGTGACAGTTATAACTGTGACACCCGCAACAGTATATTTATATATTTTTTAAACCTGTAAATAAACGGAAATTTTTTATTTTTCGCAAAAACCCTTCCTTAGGTGTTATAATTGCTTCACACACACACAAAAAATATATTTGAAATATTATATTCTTTATAGAAAAATTGATAAAAAGTAGTTGAATGTGTGACACTCGTTTCTATGGAATGGCCGTGTGTCATCTAAATAATACAAAATTTAAATCTTGAAAAACTTGGTGGATAAATTTTCGGAATGTTGTGGGAGCATTTTTTAATCCAAAGCTCATCAGATTAAATTCAAACAATCCAAATGGTGGGATTATAGTTTTACTTTTATCCTTTTCCGCTATGGGAATTTGCTAACAAGCTTTCATTATATCTGTTTTAGAAAAAGTACTTGTATCTTCTAAGGTATGATGGAAATCTACTATCCTTCTAAATATTGCTATATCAAACAATATTTAGGTGTTTAATCTTAATGTTATAATATGTTTGATAGAAAGATAAATTCCTAATAATACTCTGTCATAATTCTCCTTCCGGGTCATCCAAATATCGTCTGCGTGATATTTAAAATATTAAAAATAAGCAACAACTCTAAATAAATTAATGAGAAAAACGAACTCCATTCAACAGCCTGAACACTTCCATCCTTTTTTTTTTCTTTTTCCAACAAACACGTGTTGCCGATCGGACGACACAGATTTAAATATCCATAACAACCATGGAGAAAAAACATTGAACATATCTGCGTCACAACAGATGTAATGTTCACCGACTTAAATTATTTTTACCCACATTCCAAAACTAACGCTAGAATAAATAATTTTCTGTCCACTGGCGACATTTGCCAGCTGTCTCAAGAAAATAATTAAACCCTCGAATGTCTAAATTACTGCATATAAGGTTTCCAAGTTGACCCATATAGTTACTTTTTGACTGGCAATAACGCTGCGTAATCTCTTGACATATTTAGAAATAAAATTCACGTAATTCCTATGTTGTGGGGAAAATTTATGAAAGAAGTTTACATTCGTGAGGATGCGATGCAAAGCTCTTGTCGTGTAAAGACGTTCATTTTTAACTTCATGATTACAAATCACTTAGGTTCTCACATTGTTTACTAAGCCCGAATCCAAATAATAGGGGATAAAATTTACCAGTGTAACGGCGGGAATAATTTCGCTGGGTTACAGACACGCACGCCCCCTCCTCCCTTCATACAGGATGGAATTTAGAAACTTTAGATATTTTACCATATTTATTGTCTGTTTATGTGTGGCTATATTTATTTGTTTGCAGTATTTATTTCTTTAGAAAATTAATATAGTTAACTCGTAAACAAATGACTACCACTTGTTTTCACGGCTGTTTAATTAACCCCTTCCGGTAAAATGACGAGTCTAGCTCGTCATTAGTTTTTTCATTCCATACCGCACAATGACGAGCTACACTCGTCATGCGATTAAAGTTACTGTTAAATGTGATAATTAATTTAGTTTAAAATTTCTGGTGTACTGAATTTGGCAACACTTTTATCACTTGTGAAAATCACAAGTCACTATTGCATATTGTTTACTTGGTACAAGTCATTGCCAAATTAATGAGTCAGAATAAAAGAAAACCTACTAAGAAATGCCGTGTGTGTTACAAGAATCAAATTAAAAGTGAGACTACTTGGCGGTGTAAACAATTAAGAATTCCTTTGCACTTTGTTTTGAAAAGTACCACTTAGCTTGAAGACTATTATCTGTATACCTTATTAATGTTTTGCTTTGATATTTTCTTAATTTTACTGTTTCTGATATTATTTAACACTATGTAAAAAGTGGATTTTAATTAAGAATATGTAAGAATTGTAAAATGAAACAAGTTTTTTAAATAAAAATTAAATGGTTATTTCATGCACAGTTTTTCATTATTAAATCATACCGGAAGGGGTTAATCAGTGATCGTTTGTTTCTACGCGTAGAAAATTGCTTGCCATATCTTCCACTCCATTATCCACTTTATTTGCCTTCATTTCGGAAATTAA
>CM063497.1:59223863-59226363 GCA_032207245.1 Pardosa pseudoannulata
TCTTTTTTTATAGTTAAGGGTCCATAATAAATTAGATTTAAGATATTCACTAATGTATATTTGGCAGAAATTATTCCAATGTTTAATATTTAATTCATTTATGATAAAAATAAGCAGGTGGTTTGTGCCATCTGCTTACCAGACGATGCATGGTTCCTGATAGATTCACTGTCTTTCCTCTCAAAATTCTCTCTCTCTCAAAAGTCAACTCTCAAAATTCCCTGATTTAATGACATGCAATATCATATGTAATTAATTTTAAAAGTTGTAATCATACATTATCAGTAACAGTTGTTATTGAATTAAAAGCAATATTCACTTAAAAGTAAATTTTGATAATACCTTTTTAACATTGATTTTATAAAATTAATGCAAAATAAATTTATAGCATTTAATGCACATAATTTCAAAATGTGACCTTCTATATTGTTTTCTTTCTTTTACTTTGGGTTTTTTCTTATTAACAGAAAATATTTGTAAATTTCCCTGGTTTTTGATATTCTGTATTTTCCTTATTTTTCCTGAATAGTTAGCAATTCCCTGACTTTCCAGGTTGTTGGGAATCATGATAATTATTAAAGTATAATTCTGTTTTGCATTACGAATTATAAGAGCAATATAACAGTTCTAATGTGAAAACATTAAAGCAGTTAATTTTGTATATATTTATAAATCTATATAGATATATGTGCATATGTACGTACATATGTACACACACAGATATATATATATATATATATATACACATATATTTATATACATATATGGATATATATATACATATATATACATATATGTATATATTATATATATACATATATATACATATATGTATATTTATATACATATATATACACATATATATATATTTACATATATATATATATACATATATATATACATATATATATATATATATACATATATATATACATATATGTATATATATGTATATATATATACATATATATACATATGTATATACATATATATATATATATATACATACATACATATATATATATATATATACATATATATACATATATACATATATATATATATATATATATACATATATATATATATACATATATATATATACATATATATACATATATATATATATATATATATATATATATATATATATATATATATAATATAATATATATATATATATACATATATGACCGAATGACATATAAATCAGTATAATGTATAAGCCACAACACTAATTTAATTATGTGATGAAATGTTCTCCCTTCTTTTAATTAAGGAATCACATCTTAAATTACTTTAACCTTTGAAATATTTAATTTTTTTTACTTTGTTCCCACATGAATGTTTCATAAAACAGATGGTTGTCTGTTATCGAAAAGGGAACAACAATAGACTAATTTCTGGTTGGTTAATTGAGAAGAGGTGTAGAAAAACAGCTCGTCTGTGTTAAGGTAGAACTATCTCTCTACGTCAAGTACCTCGTATTTTCATTCATTTTCACTTACCTTGGCTGTGAGTGTTATTCCGCTGTGTACGATATTAAGCGGCGAGAAGCCCCCACCGCAAATACAGTACGCAAAGAAATTTAAAAAGAAATTATCAGCACCAAATTATTGCAGCACACTCAGCCATTATTTACTCCACGTGGCCTGCTCCTTTTTTTTTGTTTTGTTTTGGGGGGTCCCCTCTCACATAGAAGGGGAGGGACGAACACTAGAACGTGAGAAAAACTACACACTACGGCAGCGCCTGAGTGTGAGGGGGTGGCCTTCACCTCACATACACGAACTTCCACACACTCTGATCTTGGGATCTCTCTGAGAGCACCGGAGGATGGAGATCAGGTTGGATGTGACGTCACGCGCTACGGAGATATCCGATTGGGTGGTCGGGATGGGAAGAGGCGATTGTCGCTGCGTGGGTGGGGGAGACATTCTGTTTGACCCTTAGGGGCATATATATATGGGTTATATTCTGCGTACCAACAGGTTACTATTGTCTATTGTTGATCAGATCGACATTGGTTGATTTTGCTGATAGAAGTCTTGATATTCGTCCCCCGAGCTGCTCGTGAGCTTTATGAAGGGGAAAAACGGAAAAGGGAATTTCTTTTATATCGCGATCTTTTCAGTATCCCCAATCAGTTTATTATTTGATACCGTATGCTACCTGGTGAAAAGTTCGTTTAAGGTGTATTCGATGCAACTAGGTTTGTGTGAGTGTCATCTATATGTATAGACATATATATATATATGTATGAATATGTATAGTGTGTGTGTGTGTGTGTATGTATATATATATATATATATATATATATATATATATAGAGAGAGAGAGAGAGAGAGAGATGCATATATATATATATATATATATATATATACATACACTCGTGTATATTATATATAAATATATATACATTGAGACTGACTTCTCGATGGGGGGTTGCAGTCATGGCCTTAAAAATGATACCTTTTCAGCTAAAGACCTTTATTAAGAT
>CM063497.1:59231363-59253863 GCA_032207245.1 Pardosa pseudoannulata
GACATTAGCTTTGTATAACACATAAACAAGCTTAGAAGAAAAACGCAAAATAAACAGTTTATATTGTAATTTAAAAAAATCATTTTATTGATACCGAACACATTGCAAGATTGCCGATATCGAAAAATTCAAAGTTTTAATTACTGTTATTTTTTATAGTTATTTAAGTTTTTTAACTCTTCTTTTGTAACAGATTATCGATATGTATAAAAAATGAGAATAATCTAAAGCTCCTATTTAAAAAAAATAACAAAAAAGAAATAAACAGATCTTATTTATTGCATTCTTAATAGGAAGGCATATCGTATGTCAGTTCTTTATCATATATTACGAGATAGTTTATTTTTATGCGGGGTACTCATAATAATGTCTTTAAGCAGATGTTCAGTACGCAGATGTTTGTCATGAATTCATGATGAGGATATCATCATTATTACCTAAACTACACGTTTTCCCTTTTCTTCCTTATAACTTTCTTTGCTATAGTGGTCCTTAATGTACTTTGGTATAGTGGTCCTTGGACAAGTCAAGTTATTTTAAAAGAGGGAAAATTAAAGCTAGTTAAAGAATGTTTTTGATTAACGTTAATATATGTATTTCCATTGATAATTTGCAGATTCGCGAGTGTATTAGATTAGCAATTTGTCATGTGCATTTCGCTAAATAAAATTAACTAGGTAGGAAAAAGTTTCAAGGTTTGATCAAAGTTTGGGATTACGGGGATTTTTTTTAACATTTAAACTATGTTTATTTATTAAGAAAAATGGAAAACATCTTAGTATTGTTTCAATGCTTCCATAGGAGGGAGCTTGTACTATTTAAATATTCTCACTATTCACTAATAATTCTCTCTCCTTTCCTTTTCGTATACGTGAGGTGTGTGTGTGTGTGTGTGTATATATATATATATATATATATATATATATATATATACACACACACATACACACACAAATATATATTGGGAGTCTTTGACCCCCTTTGATCCATCATGCAGTCGTAGATCAAAAGAAAAGACAGGAAAATTTGGTGATAAAAGTGTTGAATTCATTGAAGGAATGCATCTTTGGCGCTCTGTCGCCAAAACGTCTTATATTTGGTGTGTGTGTGTGGGGAAGGCACAAGTGAGAGAGAAAATGAGAATGTTAAAAGTTAGTCACGCGAGAGATGTAAAAATGGAAACTAAGTTACGTAAAGGAGTTATATGAATAGTTGAGCTAAGCAGAAATTAAGATGTTATCGAAGTCGCCAAAAGTTGTCACTGTTAGAGGAGAAATAAAGACATCTACCCAAAGATAGGTATGTGTGTATATATGTATGTATGTATGTATGTATGTGTATATATATATATATATATATATATATACATACATATACAATACATATATGTCTGTGTGTATGTTTATGTATGTATGTATTCAAATATATATAAAATGGCCTACCGCCTCCTATTCTTTCGTGTAACATATTCTTTAACCGCCCTTTTCTGAATATTTATGTCTAGTAGAATTTTTACCGACCACCGTAGCAGTTTGCCGCTTGCATGCATGCATGCATTGCACACATACTAGTTTCCAATCTTTATTGAAAGAAAAGATATTGTCTACGTTCATTGAATGCGATATTTTGTACTAATTATACTTGTTTATTTAAAACGTAACTTTTTGTTAACAATGTTTTAGGAGACGCACACTATAACATATTTATCGTAGACGATATTTTGTTCTACATTGAAGTTTGAAAAATGTGTGTGTGTGTGGTGTGTGTGCGTGTGTTGGTTGTGTTTATTGTGTGGTTTTGTGTTGTGTTGTGTTGTTTTGTTTGTATTTTGTGTGTGTTTTTGTTTGTGTGTTGTGTTTTGTTTTTTTTATGTGTGTGTTTTTGTGTGTTTTGTTATGTGTTTTTTTTTTTTGTTTTTGTTTTTGTGTGTGTGTGTGTGTGTGTGTTTTTTTGTTTTGTGTGGTTTATATGTGTTTTTGTGTGTTTTTTTTATTGTGTGTGTGTTTTTATGTGTGTTTTTTTGTTTTGTGTGTGTGTTTTTTTGTGTTTTTTATTTTTTTTGTGTGTGTGTGTGTTGTGTGTGTGTTGTGTTCTTGTTTGTTTTTTTTTTTTTTTTTTTTTTTCTTTTTTTTTTTATTTTTGTGTTTTTTTTTTTTTTTTTGTTTTTTTTATTTTTTTTTTTTTTTTCCATCTAGCTCTTTTTTAATAATTAATCAAAGTTTAGAGGTAAAAATATATTTATATGAATAGCAATCTTTTCCTTCTTTGGAAGCATTGTAAAGTACTATATTTTCTAGGCTTTTTTTTTATAATAATTAATCATAGTTTAGAGGTAAAAATATATTTATATTTATATGAATAGTAATCTTTTCCGTCAATGGAGGGATTATACAATACTGTCATTTTTTAGCTCTTTTTTAAGAATTATCCAAAGCTTAGAGGTAATATATTTGTATGAATAGTAATCTTTTCCCTCTATGGAAACATTGTACAGTACTATTATATTTTCTAGGTTTTTTTTAATAATTAATCATAGCTTAGAGGTAAAAATATATTTATATTTATATAAATAGTAATCTTTTCCGTCAGTGGAAGGATTGTACCATACTGTCCTTTTTTAGCTCTTTTTTAATAATTAATCAAAGCTTAGAGGTAAAAATATATTTATATGAATAGCAATCTTTTCCTTCTTTGGAAGCATTGTAAAGTACTATATTTTCTAGGCTTTTTTTTTATAATAACTAATCATAGTTTAGAGGTAAAAATATATTTATATTTATATGAATAGTAATCTTTTCCGTCAATGGAGGGATTATACAATACTGTCATTTTTTAGCTCTTTTTTAAGAATTATCCAAAGCTTAGAGGTAATATATTTGTATGAATAGTAATCTTTTCCCTCTATGGAAACATTGTACAGTACTATTATATTTTCTAGGTTTTTTTTAATAATTAATCATAGCTTAGAGGTAAAAATATATTTATATTTATATAAATAGTAATCTTTTCCGTCAGTGGAAGGATTATACCATACTGTCCTTTTTTAGCTCTTTTTTAATAATTAATCAAAGCTTAGAGGTAAAAATATATTTATATGAATAGCAATCTTTTCCTTCTTTGGAAGCATTGTAAAGTACTATATTTTCTAGGCTTTTTTTTTATAATAACTAATCATAGTTTAGAGGTAAAAATATATTTATATTTATATGAATAGTAATCTTTTCCGTCAATGGAGGGATTATACAATACTGTCATTTTTTAGCTCTTTTTTAAGAATTATCCAAAGCTTAGAAGTAATATATTTGTATGAATAGTAATCTTTTCCCTCTATGGAAACATTGTACAGTACTATTATATTTTCTAGGTTTTTTTTTAATAATTAATCATAGCTTAGAGGTAAAAATATATTTATATTTATATAAATAGTAATCTTTTCCGTCAGTGGAAGGATTATACCATACTGTCCTTTTTTAGCTCTTTTTTAATAATTAATCAAAGCTTAGAGGTAAAAATATATTTATATGAATAGCAATCTTTTCCTTCTTTGGAAGCATTGTAAAGTACTATATTTTCTAGGCTTTTTTTTTTTTTTTTTTATAATAACTAATCATAGTTTAGAGGTAAAAATCTATTTATATTTATATGAATAGTAATCTTTTCCGTCAATGGAGGGATTATACAATACTGTCATTTTTTAGCACTTTTTTAAGAATTATCCAAAGCTTAGAGATAATATATTTGTATGAATAGTAATCTTTTCCCTCTATGGAAACATTGTACAGTACTATTATATTTTCTAGGTTTTTTTTAATAATTAATCATGGCTTAGAGGTAAAAATATATTTATATTTATATAAATAGTAATCTTTTCCGTCAGTGGAAGGATTATACCATACTGTCCTATTTTAGCTCTTTTTTAATAATTAATCAAAGCTTAGAGGTAAAAATATATTTATATGAATAGTAATCTTTTCCGTCTATGGAAGTATTGTACAGTACTGTTATTTTTCCTAGATTTTTTTAAAAAATAATTTATGGTAGCTTAGAGACAAAAATATATTTATATTCATATGCAATAGTAATCTTTCCGGCCTGTGGAAGCATTATACAATACTGTTCTGTTTTTTTAATTTCTTTTAATAATTAATTATATCTTAGAGGTAAAAATATATTTATATTTATATGAATAGTAATCTTTTCGGCCTGTGGAAGCATTATACAATACTGTTCTGTTTTTTTAATTTCTTTTAATAATTAATTATATCTTAGAGGTAAAAATATATTTATATGAATAGTAATCTTTTCGGCCTGTGGAAGCATTATACAAAAAAGACTTTTCTGTGTTTTAGCTTCTTTTAATAATCATAGTTTAGAGGTAAAAATATATTTATAAGAATAGTAATCGTTTCCGCCTGTGAAAGCATTATACAATACTATTATGTTTTCTAGCCTTTTTTTATTAATTAAGCTTAAAGGTAAAAAATATATTTATATTAATGTCACTAAACTATAAGAAGAAATTGATTATTTTTGTCTACATCAGATACAGCAAGTTTCCGTTATTTCGTAAACCAGCGGTGCAAATCAATCTTTAAAACAAATCATTAATTCTCCTTTGTTTCAATGATCTATTAGCTAAATGGTATATGATTTATTCTCAGGGAAATCATATAACTCTTTATTCTTTGACGTCTTTAGTGTAGATGTAGCATTTTAGAATTTCAAATGCAGCAATTGTTTGGGCAGAGGTTTTTGTGTAGTATAAAACTAAGATGTTATCATATGTAAAACAATTAGAAATAAAAAAAAGAGTTAGAAAAGAAATATAAGAATGATAATACCTATTTTCCTGTACAAAATGTCCATAACTATTCTCTTGAAATCATAATCGACTGATTTTGATGGGTAAGCTGTTTACTCATTTTTTTTTTTCTCTCTTTGTATAACTAGATAAAATTTACTGTGGAATATTTATATAGGTGTTCGAACATTCTTTAGCGTAAGTTAATAATATGTTACGTATGCCTTATGGAAATTTTACCGAGAAGATATACATCTAAGAGGGTTTTGTATAAAATAGTTACCTCTGTGTATGGGTTTGTATGTATATTAATATGTTTACACACACTCACACGTATATCTATGTAATATAACAAAATTATCACCCTAAAGTAAAAATATTTTCTCTTCTTGTTTTATAATAACCTAATTCCCAGCTATAAAATATTAGATAAATTGATAAATTCATTTTACTCTCTTTTAAAGTTAACACTGGTTTAAATGCCAGTTTTCTGTACACACGCCACATTTTCCGACTGCCGCAGGAAAATGTTTTCGCGTCTGTTATAACTTAATAGGAGAACTGTGTGTTTCCAATAAAGATATAATCACTCTTGCCTCCTGAAAATTGCTGAGCAGTCTTTAGTCCTATATGTATAAAATCACGTGTTTGTTCAGTTTGGTGCCATCATTGTCGATAAATGTATTAATCCTAGAGCTGTTGCAATTTAATAACCATCGCTTGACCGATGCTTTTCGATCCACAACAAATGGTAAATTATAGAATGCTGAAGTTTTTCTTTTTTTATTTAACTTTTCATCATCATTGCTAATATTAATATTATTGCTTTATCACTGCTTATAAAGTAGGGATTCTTTTTACCCAGCAAGACTGGTCAAACTTCATAATATGGTCTAATCTCTCGCGTAATCGGTGAATAATCTATATATATATATATATATATATATATATATATATATATATATATGTATGTATATATATGTGTGTGTGTATATATGTGTGTATATATGTATATATATATATATATATATGTATATATATGTATATATATATATATATATATATATATGTGTGTATATATATATGTATATATATATATGTGTGTGAGTGTGTATGTATATGTAAATATGTATATATATATGTATGTATCTATATATATGTATATGTATATATATGTATGTATGTATATATATATATGTATATGTATGTATATGCATGTATATATATATATATATATATATATATATATATATATATATATATATATATATATATATACATATATATATATATATATATATATATATATATATATATATATAAACAGCCAAGTGGCGCTGGGGTAACGCTTTCCTCTCCCAAGGCACAGATACGAGGTTCGATCGTCGGGATGGGCAAGGTTGACGGAGCATTTTATGCCTTCAGTGAGTAGACAAACTGAGGACCAACAATACTTGGGAACTAAACACTGGGGGTTGACGCATAAACATGACCTCTTAACCGGGACATATGTTTCGCACCACAGGTCCCTTTGTCTCGAGAATGGAGATTGGCACCGTATGCCACTCCCCCAAATTGAGCTGTAGTCTCAAGGAGTTTATATATATATATATTATATTATATTTTTCTTATTTATTCCTATCTTTGGGGGTAATATGTACCTGTAATTATTTGGTCATTATTGGAGTAAAAAGTTGCAGATAAAGTAATAATTTTTTTTTCTTACGGTGCAAATTAAAAGAAGTGTTTGACCTCAGCTATTTTTCGACTCTAATTTACGAAGTCCCAGCCGGAACAATGTTTCCACATGCCTGGAAACCTGAAAAAGTTTCGATGATTCTTCATAGATCTTCCTTAAGGGCTCGGCGAATGAAAATGAGAAATTCGGAATTTGTTATAATAGCCTTTTACATGCTGACAGATACAATAAGTTCTAATTTTCGGATGACGCGATAGGCTTTTGTGAAATTCTTTTTCTCTCATATTGTATAAGATGTTTCTTTAAGTTTTTGATTCTTATTTCAGGCACGTACAGACTCGGTTAAATATATTTCATTTTCCATGAGTTAGTAGACTAAGATTTTAGACATAAGAATAAAATTTTTATATACCGGGAAAGGAGTGGAATTTTATATAAAATAACTTTGTGTCACATGGCTTGTAAAACTTAGAACATGTGGATGGGGAAAGTGTATAGGAAGAGATTTTGTTATAGAATTTCGTATTTGTGGATTCTTTGTTATTTAATTGTAACGAATATCACGGACAGACATGAGATTGTTTGAGCTAAGCAGAAATTAAGTTGGTGTTCTCGTTGTTATCATTCCTATATATATATATATGAAATAAGGATTTTTCTCATCTCGAAGGGGAAGTTTCAAGCGAACATTGCCGCCCTGCAGTTTTGCTGAGTGGTGTGTGTGTGTGTGTGTGTGTGTGTGTGTGTATATATATATATATATATATATATATATATATATATATATATATATATATATATATATATATATATATATATATATATATATATATACCGGGTGATCGAAAAGTCAGGACAAAACTTTGATCAAATGAATAATTCGAAAACTAATAAAGATAAAAAGATGTGCCTTACACCAAGCGAATAGAAAGGAAGCCGGGTTTGTGTGGCAATGCAACGAAAATAGTTCCGTTGGCGAACAACAGACGGCGCTGTCGAATTTAGCAGCGCTGTTTAGGGCCATCCACCAAAATGTATCTGCCATAACTCAAGAAATGCTACTAAATGCTGTGAAGAACAGTGTGGTGACTCGTCTCACAGCTGTAATTCTAAATGATGGACAGTACATTGGACATTTACTGTAGTACTAATTAACTCTAATTAAGTTGACTTGTAAGTTGTCAACATTTCTTCATTTGTAAATCATCTTTTGGTGCTATAAAACACTATAGCGCTATCTGTTTGTCTCTAACACAACTATATTTTTCATTGCCACTCAAAATTCGGTATCTTTTTCATCCGTTTCGTGCAAACCGTGTCTTTGTATTATATATATATATATATATATATATATATATATATATATATATATATATATATATATATATATAATATCATAATTTGATGTACTTTTCGCCCAAGGTCGGGTATCTCAAATAATTCACACTTTGAGCTACTCTCACGGATGGAAAAAAAAAGCCGGGTTTTGTGTGGCAACGCAACGAAAATAGTTCCGTTGGCAAACAACAGATGGCGCTGTTGAATTTCTGATGTAGGACGGGCATCACTAGCAGCACTAAAGATGCCATCCACCAAAATGTGTCTGCCTTAACGCAAGAAATGCTACTAAATGGTGGTGACTCGTCTCACTGCTATTGTTCCGAATGAAGGACAGCACATTGAACATTTACTGTAGTACTAATTAACTGTAACTAAGTTGATTTGTAAGTTGTCAACATTTCGTCATTTGTAAATCATCTTTTGGTGCAATAAAACACTATAGCGCCATCTGTTTTTCTCTTACACAACTATTTTTTTCATTGCCACACAAAATCCGGTATCTTTTTCATCCGTTTCGTGCAAACCGTGTCTTTGTATTATATATATATATATATATATATATATATATATATATATATATATATATATATATATATATATATATATATCATAATTTGATGTGTGTTTCGCCCAAGGTCGGGTATCGGAAATAATTCGCAATTTGAGCTACTTTCACGGATTACAGTTTTAAGAACTGAAAATCGATAAAAATCTTTTATTTTATAATTTTGCCGATGAAAAACTATCCTAAAAACATATTTTCATTGAAATTCCAGAAACTTCATAATTTTATGTTTTTTTTCGTCCAAGCCCATATATATATATATATATATATATATATATATATATATATATATGCATACATTTATATAAATATATATGTATATATATGTGTATGTATATACATACATACATATATACACACACACACACTAGACGACTGGACAGATTATGTCCTGTTTTAAAAATGGAAATCCAAAAATTACGGTTCCAAAAGCACACGGTTAGAAGAATTTTATGCATACACACACACGCGCGCACACACACACACACACACACACACACACACACACACATATATATATATACATACATACATACATACATACATATATATATGCGCACATACATATTTATTTTTATAAATATGGTGGGCATATGTAAGATTTTATTGAAAGTAACAGACAACGAATTTTTCTTAAATAATTTGTCTGAAAAATTTTTAAAATATGAAAAAAGAAAAAATAGAACAATAGAAAATACTGATTTCATTGTTAACATATTTCGAACAGCATAAAGCAATATAAATGACTTCTTTACCACGAATATATAACAGTGCGGCAAAAAACGGAAAATGTAAATTATGACTCAAAAATGATAAAATTTGTTCCAATAAATCATTCCCAGACATGAACTGAAGACGTGAATTATGAGCGTGAAATTCTGTCTTCGCTGTGAAGAAAGACAGAAATGAATGTTTACGTGAATTATGAGCGTGAAATTCTGTCTTCGCTGTGAAGAAAGACAGAAATGAATGTTTACGATAAATTATCAATCTACGGCAGCGATAAATTATTTTTATAGGATTTTTGCACAATGCAAACAATTGGAAGTATCACTTTAGTTTTATAAGAGGTTTTAATGGTGCAAAAGTAGATTATATTAACTTCAGTGTATATAAATGTCTGTTTAGAAACATATTTATGCACACTCACGGCTATGTACGCTTTACATGGGGAGATGTGTATAATAATAGTACATTAGAATAATGCAAAACTATATGGAGCCTTTTGAATTGTTAGTTATAAAAAAATTAATAAAATAAAAAATTTCGATTTTTTACCGAAACTTGTGGTAATTTTTGTATCCGAGAAAAATAAATTAGACATTACAAGCCGTTTTGATTTAAATATAAACTATAGATCAATTTATTTTTCAGCTTGTCAAATATAAATGCATTTACATGAAAGTTTACTTATTTATGACACTTGAAAAGCAAAAATTTTGCACACTTTCCCAACTGCAAAAAAATGCATGAAAAATTTTACTCAGTACAAATTTTACTAGTGCATTTGATAAGCTATTTGTGATTTTAAAAATGTCAAACAAAAATTACTTATTTTTACTTCGCCATTTTCTGACGATGTAAGTACAGTACCTGAAAGTATGCAGTACTCTAATTGGCTTACAGAGCTCAATTTCTATAAGAACAATTCCAAGAAAAAACAATACTGGAGTTTTATAAATCCTTACCTCAGGAATTTTATATTAAAAAACAATGCATCTGAATGTTCTACCTTTTTTGCAAGCACTTATATTTAACAAACTTTTTCACTGATGAATCTTAACAAGTCAAAAACTAGAAACATGATACTGATGAAAATCTTTCATCAATTCTACGGATTGCTACAACTAGTGTTGATCCTAATATAAAATCAATAATTTCGAAAATTCAATTACCCATCTCATTAATGTGAGTAGTCATTTTCATGCCAAATTTTCTCTTCTGAATTTACATTTTTGTACTTTTACATTCTGGTAAGAACAAAATTTTTAGCCTTGTGTTTAGCTATTTGAATGTATCATTAATGTGATTCTTTTGCTTTTTTTTATAGTTTTATTTATAGCAATTTTTTTATTTCATAATTTGTGCATGATTACAGTAATGATTAATACATGTAATTCATACTATCTATTACCTTTAAATAAAATTGATATTATATTTTTAAGACTACAACGTTGTGCTACTTTGGAACATAATACTTTCTAATTTTTTGGTTATCACAGTTTGTGCATCACTGCATTAGAATCTTTTAATATACACTTAAAAAACTAAAGATTTTGTTTGCTATATTGGAACAATTATAAAAATATTTTAAATTTTTGTAACTCATTAACCTTTAATGCACATTTTTGAAAAAGGCTAAAAAAAAAAAAAAAAAAAAAAAAAAAATCAATTTTTTATTATGTGAAAAACAGAATTTAGAACGTTGTCTTGCGAAAAAAAATTACAAAAATAATCAGAATTTTTATTGCAATTTTAGATTTTGATAACATTGCAGAAAATAGTCAAATATTCTAATATTACACGCACATCTACTTTTTTTTTTAGCTTTCTTTTCGAATTCCGATTTCAGAATAAACATTATTATCAGTAAAATTACTTATGTATACTTATAAAACATAAATAATAATAATACTAGTATTTATGTTATTAATCAAAATTTTCTTTTGTGTGATATGTTTCGAAACAAGGTGCAGCACATAGCCCAACATTGCAACTATCACACATGTAACGACCCTTTCCTTTTCTTTTGCTATCGCTTTTAGCGCAACACACAGCGCAATATCTACAAAAGTATAGCGCTCTTGAGTTAACTCGAGCGTTCACGTTAATTGGTTAATTACTAAATGTATTCAGTTGTAATGCAATAGAAAAATTGAAAAAGCTTAACAACTTTTTATCAATTTATTTAGCCCTTTGTTTGTTCTGTACATCACATTTGATGTACACTTCTAAAGCTTTATACGCTTTATATTGCATGTAAATAAACTGTACTTTATATACAATATTTTAATATATTTTATATCATTGTGTATCAGGTGGTATATGCGAGCGTATAAAGCATTAGATATGTATATCATAAGTACTATATTAGGACATGGAAAGTACTATACAAAAATTTATACAAAAAAGTCAAGATAAGACGAAATAATTAATCGAATTTTTTAAACGTACGAAAATTATCTAAATTTTTGTTTACATTTAAATCAATTAGATTTTAGTAGTCACTTATCGATTAAAATTTAGTTTAATAATAATTTTCACTAAATATTAGATATGTATATAATAAGTACTGTATTAGGACATGAAAAGTACTAAACAAAAATTTAGACCAAACAGTCAAGGACAGACAAAAACTTAATCAAATTTTTTAAACTTACGAAAATTGTCTAAATTTTAGTTTGCATTTAAGTCAATTAGCTTTTAATATTAACTTATGGATTAAAATTTAGTCAGTTTAATAAGTTATTTTCACTTAGCATTAGATATGTATATCATAAATACTGTATTAGGATATCGAAAGTACTAAACAAAAATTTACACAAAACAGTCTAGGAGAGACAAAAATTTAATCAACTTTTTTAAACTTACGAAAATTGTCTGAATTTTTGTTTATATTTAAATCTATTAGCGTTTAATAGTCAGTTACCGATTAAAATTTACTTAGTTTAATAAGTAGTTTTCCTTAAGCATTAGATATGTATATCATACGTACTGTATTAAGACATGGAAAATATTAAACAAAAATTTAGACAAAAACGTCAAGATGAGACGAAAAAATTAATCAAATTTTTTAAACTTATGAAAATTGTCTAAATTTTTGTTTATATTTAAATCTATTTGAATTAGATTTTAATAGTCACTTATCGATTAAAATTTAGTCAGTTTAATAAGTAATTTTCACTAAGCATTAGATATGTATATCATAAGTACTGTATTAAGACATGGAAAGTACTAAAGAAAAATTTAGCAAAACAGTCAAGGACAGACAAAAATTTAATCAATTTTTTTAAATTTATGAAAATTGTCTAAATTTTGTTTACATTTAAGTGAATTATCTTTTAAAATTAACGTATCGATTAAAATTTAGTCAGTTTAATAAGTAATTTTCACTGAGCATTAGATATGTATATCATAAGTACTGTATTAAGACATGGAAAGTACTAAAGAAAAATTTAGACAAAACAGTCAAGGACAGACAAAAATTTAATCAAATTTTTTAAATTTACGAAAATTGTCTAAATTTTTGTTTACATTTTAGTCAGTTTAATAAGTAATTTTCACTAAGCATTAGATATGTATATAAGTACTGTATTAGGACATGGAAAGTACTAAACAAAAATTTACACAAAACAGTCAAGGTCCAACAAAAATTTAATCAAATTTTTTAAAACTATGAAAATTGTCTAAATTTTTGTTCACATTTAAGTCAATTAGCTTTTAATAATCACTTATCGATTAAAATTTAGTCAGTATAATTGATATTAACGCTGCAAGTCGCTGCCAGTTGGAAGCACTTGTATAATAACCGTTACTTTTGTGAACAGAACTAGCTTTGAACCTTGAAGTTAATGAACAAATGATAATTCGGATAACGTTTCCTACTATTAGAATAAAAAGTTGTGTATAATTTAGACAAAATAGATAACGTAGACAAATATGCCATAGTGATCACATCAGGTTTATTTTAAATTTTTAATTAATTTATTTATTTTTAATGTACAAGGAATTGCAGAAAATTCCCGTTTAAAAGTTAAGGATATTTAAGTATTAAATGTTAAATTGCTAAATAATTTTATAAGTGTAGTTTTATAACTTTCGTTTAGTTTGGAGCGCTACGGTCTTCTATTTTACTCAGAAAGGCTAATGAGACCGGGACCTACTACTTAAAGCAGATTCCGAACGGCTACAATAACCATGCCAGCACCGGGATTCGAACCCGGTACCTAAGAGCAGCGCTCTACAATTCGGCCATCACTCGGCTACTTCAGATTAAACTTGGTTAGCGTGTAAAATTATTCAATATACAATAATTTTTTGGTATCAAATATATGCATGGTTTCCGCGCACTTGGAAAGTCATGGGAAATCATGGATTTAGACAATGGATTAATTTTGTCATGGAAAGTCATGATTTTTCAAGTAAAATGGGTAAAAGTCATGGAAAGTCATGGATCCGCTAAACTACCGATTTAAAAAAAAGCATTGAATTGTTTAATTCTATTTTTACTTGTCATTTGGCTGAAGTTTCTGAGTTTGGTATTTATGTATTATCCTATTGACCCTATTGCCAATTAAAATTTGTTCACCAAGGAAACTCAAAGCAAGAAAGCTTAATGGGTGGGTAAATGTATATTATTCTGGTTTTTTCTTAAATTGTAGATTAAAATTTTATTAATATAATAATATTATTTTTTAATAAAAATTAGTTAAGATTTTTGCACAAAATATAAGTTTATCTCTAGGGATATTGTATATAAACATTATAGGGTTATATTTGGCTATTATTCATGGTCACCCGGATAATACCAAAGTACCCTGAATTCAAATTGGAAACATTTTGATTGAAAAATTGCTATATGATTAAACTTAGGTATGTAGATACAACAATTTATTTTTATGTATGTGAGTTTATTAACACTTATAAAGTAAGTTTATAGTTTTTTTATGATAAAGTCCTGTAATTTCTCTAAAAGCATATATTTTATTTATATGTACATCAGAAGTTTTATTCATATATATACTTTTAACGAAAGCTTTTTAAAGTCATGGAAAATGATCTGCTAAATCAGGGAAAGTCATGAAAAGTCATGGATTTGAAAAATTTTATTTTGGCAGATACCCTGTATATGTCAATGAGTAAAAAAAAAAAAACAATAAAATATAAAGATTTAAAAAAAAAAAAAAAAAAAAAAACCGGTGTGCGTGCCGAAATTCTTACTGCGCGTATCCATGCGTAAATTGAAAAGTTATACTGTTGTACACCAAACACTGAAAAACGATTTAAATACGACGAAAATTCAGAATTACTGCAACATTTCTATTACGGAACGACATATTTCAAAAGATAAATAACCTAACAACTGGTGCTTTCTATAAAAAAAAAAAGAAATAACAACACATACGAGGAATTTCCAGCCGGCTAAAAACTGCTTACTCGGCTGTATTCTTCCCCCACCCCCGTAAGATTGAGAAGGGGGAGGATAAAATACATAAGGTCTGGTACACCCGTACCGCTGGCAAAATAAATTGCCTTTGCCAGCCCCCTCCAGGTTTGGCGGCGGTTGGCATTGTAGCAGTAAGGTATGCGGTAATCGACGCGAAGAATTTTTAGTGGTGCATTCAGCGCGATCTCTTTGGGCGAATGTGAATCGGCGGATGACAGACGGGGTTAAGAGATTCGCGTGTCGGCGAATGGCAAATAAATTGCAGATAATAAACTAGGCAGTGCTGCTGGAAAGAGACTTTATTTCGAAAGCACCCGCTTCTTGGGGATTATATTCAAATAATTTTTTTCCCTAAGATTTGTTTTAGTACAAAAGACAATTTGGAGGAATAGGTTATGAATAACGGAATAATGATTCTGCGCATTATACCCTCTAACTGTTGCGGATTATTGCAGAAAATACGAAGGAAATATTCAATTACTGAATTTAGTGCTTAAAAAATACTAAAATTTACGTTAATCTCTGTACATTTTTCCAAAATTGTGTAACAGCGTAACTCAAATGCATATGCTTTTCTCAAAAAGTAAGTCTACTTTTTGTGCGTATGCGTATATATGTATATTTGGGTGTGGGTGTCTATATATATATATATATAAATGTCAGGTCTAAGCAAGGGGTAATTGGAAATTACGTGAGTTATAAGCGATTTTAACAAGGGAACTCTTTTATAATAATAATAAATGAAAAAACCCACGCTCGCGTAAGCTTTTAGGATAATTCGGTCAGGCGGAAGCATTTGATGAGTTTGCAAAAGATAAGAGCAGTTACAAGAGCGTGGACATGAAACTGTGTGTCTACACTCTACGCGTGTCTTCGACGAAAAAATGAAAATGAGCTAGTTTTGCTTTAAATGAAACGATGATTTAATAAACTTATTATTATCAAGAAAGATTGTTTTCCATTCGCTTTAGCACTGGTTCACGATACATACACACACACACACACACACGCACACACACACACACATACATATATATATATATATATATATATATATATATATATATATATATATATATATATATATATATATATAGTAAGACGGAGTTCACGATGGGGGGTTGCAGTCATGCCCCCCCCCAAAAAAAAACGGCCATGGAGGATGGGTTCCCACTACATTACAAGGATAGGACAAACTGAGGGGTCAGCTAGCATGAAGTTATAAGTAAAAGGCCTTTCTTAACACCTGGGTCAACAGCTCAGTCAAAGTCTGTGTGAAAATCTCATGGAAAAATCTGAGTTCGTAAGCGTACATCTCCTTTTTGTTTGGTAATTTCCTAAATTGGTCGCTAGGGCAATAGACATAAAATTGGTTAGACACCTTCTCTAAGGGTGTGAACTGTAGCCTCAATGATCAATTTCGGATAGGGGTTAAAAAGGGGGAAACAAAGGGACTCAGGCGTTTTTGTCCTTCACTTAAACCCCTGAGAAATTTCTCGGGTTGTCTTTGGAGTTTTATACAAAATGCCTGCAGTAGTTTCCCGATCTGGTTTATTTTTACTTACACACACACACACACACACACATATTATGTATATATATATATATATATATATATATATATATATATATAAATATGTTTATATATGTGTACGTATGTATATATACGTATATATATATGTGTGTGTGTATGTATGTATGTATATATATAAACATATAAATTAGAATATTTAAATCTAAGTTAAAAATTATGTCCTAATTACCGCTGGAGAATCGAGGCTGCAATTTGTGCTTTAAACGTTTTCATGTGATCACAACCATTAATTCTCGGTACAAACATACAGGTGTTATTACAGGTGTATTGTACAAACATACAGGTGCCAAGTTATTTTCTAAATAAAAAGAGAAAAATATTACCTTTTACTCTCTCTCGCTCTTTCTTTATATATGTGTGAGTGAGGGAGAGAGAGAAAGAAAGAGTGAGATTGAGAAGAAGTATCAGAAATAAACAGTGAGTTTCATTAATAATTTTGCTTTTTTGCGAACAATAATTATTACGTATCATTCTCCACCTATTTAAAATTTTAAAAAGTGTTAGAAATATTACACCTGCAGATTCAGTTTCTAAGAAAACTAAAATTGGGTTTAAAAATTCCATTTCGATTTCTATAAATACTAAATGAAATAAACACCAACGAAATAAGTGTATACAGTGTCATCGTAGGTCTATATTTACTGTGAAATCTTGAAATCAACGTATAGAAATAGTTATTTATTTAAAGTGGTTGCATTTTTTTTTTTTTAAATTTATTGAAATGCATCTTAATTTTTTTTTATAGTTTTCTTAAAAGCTGTAGTATGAAATGCAAAGATTTGTCGTTGTACAGGTTCTAACTCGAATATTTCAGTGGGGTTTGTGTTAAATGATTCAGAAATGTCTAAAGATTTTAAAAATGTAAAAGTTATAAAATCGAATCTTTGGAGGGTTAAAGGTGATCCTTTCCCTTCAGCTACTACAAATAAAATTAATACTAATACATGTACATGACTAGAAACTTAAGCATTCAAAAGAATTAATAATATAATATCATTCTGAAGTTCATAAAGATTAATCTAGTCGTTTTGTGTAACAAAGAGACATACAAATAATTTTGATACATACAATTTGATAATTTATCACTTCCAGAGTAAGAGCAGTTCTAAATATTGTAAAATAATAGAATAAAATTATCTCTCAGATTAATGGTGACTTCAACAGGTTAAATTCCATATACACTAGTTCAAAACACAAATATTGAATTCCATACATACTAGTGCAAAACACAACTGTAATAAATTGTTTAATCGCTTTACCGCGTATTGAATGGTTTATTTCTAGTTCTAAATGAACATTGTGAAATAATGAAATAAAAATATCACGCAGATTAATGATGACTTCTTCATGTTAAATTCCATACACGCTATTCCAAAGCATAACTGTAATAAATTGTTTAATCACTTTACAGCAAATTGAATGGTTTATTTCTTAGTTCTAAATGAACATTGTGAAATAATGATATAAAAATACCCAAGCAGATGAATGACGACTTCATCATGTTCCATACACACTAGTGCAAAACACAAATTTAATAAATTGTTTAATCACTTTACAGCAAATTGAATGGTTTATTTCTTAGTTCTAAATGAACATTGTGAAATAATGATATTAAAATTACCCAAGCAGATGAATTACGACTTCATGTTCCATACACACTAGTGCAAAACACAACTTTAATAAATTGTTTAATCACTTTACAGCAAATTGAACGGTTTATTTCTTAGTTTTAAATGAACATTGTAAAATAATGATATAAAAATACCCACACAGAGGAATCACGACTTCATCATGTTAAATTCCATACACACTAGTTCAAAACACAACTTTAATAAATTGTTTAATCACTTTACAGCAAATTGAACGGTTTATTTCTTAGTTCTAGATGAACATTTGTAAAATAATGATATAAAAATACCCACGCAGATAAATGACGACTTCATCATGTTAAATTCCGTACACACTAGTGCAAAACACAACTTTAATAAATTGTTTAATCACTTTACAGCAAATTGAATGGTTTATTTCTTAGTTCTAAATGAACATTGTGAAATAATGATATAAAAATACCTACGCAGATTAATGACGACTTCATCGTGTTAAATTACATACACGCTACTGCAAAACAACTTTAATAAATTGTTTAATGAATTTACAGCGAATTGAACGGTTTATTTCTAGTTCTAAAATGAACATTGTAAAATAATGATATAAAAATACCCACGCAGATAAATGACGACTTCATCATGTTAAATTCCGTACACACTAGTGCAAAACACAACTTTAATAAATTGTTTAATCACTCTATAGCAAATCGAACGGTTTATTTCTTAGTTTTAAATGAACATTGTAAAATAATATAAAAATACCCACTCAGATGAATCACGACTTCATCATGTTAAATTTCATACGGACTATTGCAAAACACAACTTTAATAAATTGTTTAATCACTTTACAGCAAATTGAACGGTTTATTTCTTAGTTTTAAATGAACATTGTAAAATAATGATATAAAAATACCCAAGCAGATGAATTACGACTTCATCATGTTAAATTCCGTACACACTAGTGCAAAACACAACTTTAATAAATTGTTTAATCACTTTACTGCAAATTGAACGGTTTATTTCTTAGTTTTAAATGAACATTGTAAAATAATGATATAAAAATACCCACGCAGATAAATGACGACTTCATCATGTTAAATTCCGTACACACTAGTGCAAAACACAACTTTAATAAATTGTTTAATCACTTTACTGCAAATTGAACGGTTTATTTCTTAGTTTTAAATGAACATTGTAAAATAATGATATAAAAATACCCACACAGAGGAATCACGACTTCATCATGTTAAATTCCATACACACTAGTTCAAAACACAACTTTAATAAATTGTTTAATCACTTTACAGCAAATTGAACGGTTTATTTCTTACGCAATATATTTTTCTTATTCCCTCCTACAAAAACTCCTCATTTCAGAAGTTAAAAAAAAAATTCTTGCTGATTTAGAGCACAATATTGCCAAAGGGCTATAATGAATTCAGTCGATAAACTACAAGCCGGGGAAAAAATGCTCTCCCCTGTCTCTTACAGTTTAATTAATAGTTTCCCTTAACGAGCTACGTTGAAACTAATCGAGTTTCGAAAATTTAATGAACCGACGAATAGGCCCCGGCCGAAAATGGTTAGCTTTGAATTCGTGTAACCAATCTGAATTTTGATTGATTTTTATTTTTGAAGCCCATTGTAGTTTTTCATCAAATCGGTCACGCGAAGATATATTTATAAGATATGTAGGGGAAATTCATGCATGTTGATTATATTAAGCAATTTAGTTATGGGTGAATATAAACGTAGATATAAAATAAAAATTTTAAGTGTATCTAACGATTTTAATATCACTATTGATTGTTATTTTTGAAACCTACTCAAGTAATTATTTAGTAACTGTACATATGTGGTGATTACATAATAACAACTAAAGTCGTTGCCTCGTTTTGATTCGCCGAAGATTGGCGTCATACGCATCATTTCTGTTCAAGGCCGTTGACGTAATGTTCATTCTTTGTAAATAGTATCTTTGCATATTTTATAAATATTGCAATGTATTTTCACATATTATTGTAACATGAATTCATTGATCTGTATTGATATTTGCTATGAGTAAAGTTTTATAATTATCGAATTTTTATTTGTGGCAACACAGCATCTTTTTAAATATGCAGATATCTGTATTGTATGTATATGTTGTCTGCCTATATAAGAGTCTGTGTGACTGTAGCAGATTGCTCGGTTGCATCGAAGGTGCTGATGTTTGTTTATGTAACTTGTATGTACTTTCAGTATTTTAAATTTCTTTAACGTTAGTTCAGCTTGATATCCAGAGCTCTACGTCATTCATTATACTATCTTAAATAAATGCCTGTGCCTAGATCTCGTTTTATTCAACTGCACCGTGTGAATCCTTTGTGAGCATGGTTTTATAGATGATGTGATCCCTGTGGATACTTCTGTATGAATCGTCGAGCCATAGCAGGAGTCTCCACACATGTATAGGAAGTGATATTTTAACCTAAAATTAAACAACGCTTACAAACACTAAACAAATTTCTAAGTAAGTTTAGTTTTTCATGTTATGTTGTTTGTATATTTTTTAATATTTATTGCAGCGAAATGCAATATTCTTCGTTAAGGGGAGGAAATACATTATTTGAGTTAAAAAATCGAAAAAAAATTTTGGCTTTAAAAAATCTTGATATTTAGAGGAATCTAAAAATATATAATACTTAATACGTGGTAAATTTTAAGATGTCAAAATAGCTGATTAATATTTGGAAACACAACCTGCACACGCTCCATTTTTAAAGGACTAGGTCTTGTTTTCATTCCTCTCTGGATATTGAAGGATACTGAAATTTGTTTCGAATCCTCTCTGGATAGTGAAGGATACTGAACTTTGTTTTCATTCCTCTCTGGATACTGAAGGATACTGAACTTTGTTTTCATTCCTCTCTGGATACTGAAAGATACTGAACTTTGTTTTCATTCCTCTCTGGATACTGAAAGATACTGAACTTTTAGTTCATTCCTCTCTGGATAGTGAAGGATACTGAACTTTGTGTTCATTCCTCTCTGGATACTGAAGTTTGTTTTCATTCCTCTCTAGATACTGAAGGATACTGAACTTTGTTTTCATTCCTCTCTGGATACTGAAAGATACTGAACTTTGTTTTCATTCCTCTCTGGATAGTGAAGGATACTGAACTTTGTTTTCATTCCTCTCTGGATAGTGTTTATAAAATGTTTTAAATGTTAACCGTTTCTTATTGTTTTTATTTATAGTATTGTAAAGCATTTTAGAGCGTTTTTATATTGGTAGTTTCAATAGAAATTTTAAAATAAGTACTTTGTGTGTGTGTGTGTGTGTGTGTGTAATGAGACGGACTTCTCGATGGGCGGTTGCAGTCATGGCCATAAAAATGATACCGTTTCAGCTAAAGACCTTTATTAAAATAACGTTAAAGGACGGGTTCCCACTTCATCATAAGGACAGGACAAACTGAAGGGTCAGCTAGCATGAAATTTTATGTACAAGACACGTAACACCTGGGTCAACATCTGTGGGAAAAATATCTCTAGAAAAATGTCTCCGCTAGCGTGTATCTCCTTTTTATTTGGAAATTTCCTAAATTGTCCGCTAATGTAGGATTATAATTGGTCAGGTTAGAGGGCGTAAACTGTAGCCCCAGTGGTCAATTTAGGTTAGGGGTTAAAAAGGGGGATTCAAAATGACGCGGGAATTTTTAGCCCTTGATTTAAGTTTTGAAAACCCCCTGAGAATTTTCCTTACACAAACACAAACACACACACACACGCATAAATACATTGTGTCCCGAAAAGACCGCATAAAGTCTGCACAGCTAGATTCCTCATTAGATGTACATAAAAAGTTTCTCAAACAAGCGTTCATGTACGATCCATAATTTACGAGAAATATACGAAAGATAGAGTATAACGTCACTCCCGGTGCAAGAAAAAAGCTTTATTGAACATATGAACAGTAGTATATGCACGGGCATACGCCCTTACAGTTCGTAAGGCATTTCCATTAAATCGGCCGTACATCAGGTACATGTCGCAGTAGTCACGAACGGAATACCTGGCCACCATACGAAGACTACCGGTAGCTGCAACATGCAGCCTTTTAAATACCAGTTCATCGGCGGCTTAACGTCATTCCATGGCACTCGCGCATGCATAACGCGATATGCGCGACAAACGTTTTAAACATTATCGTCTGGAAAGATATGCAAATATTGGTGTTGATTTGTCCAATAAAGTGTTTTTCCCCTTGTACCGGCAGTGACGTCATACTTAGTTTATCGTATTTTTCTCGTAAATTTTGGATCGTACAGGAACACTTCTTTGGGCAATTTTTCACCTAAAGAACACCTTGTTTATGAAATCCAATAATTTTACACAAACTTTGTGCTGTTATAGATCATACCAAATGTTTAAAATTTTAACTTTTTTTTTGTTCTATATTTTATTTAATATTTATATATTCACCACAAAAAAATATTTTAGCATTGAGATAATATTTGTGAGATATAAGAAAGTCAAATCCTGCCTAAAAACAAGCACTCTGATCCGGCTAGATTATCTTACTCCCCTTAGGTATACTTAAAAGCTCAATTAAAAAAAAAATCTTTTTCTTTTCTATTATTATGTGTTTATTCGATTAAATATCTAACAGTATTCGACCAGAAGTATGCGGTCGAACATTTGGTCAGTGTTCTGCCAGACTGAATTTTCGGCTAAGGGTTTA
>CM063497.1:59273863-59281363 GCA_032207245.1 Pardosa pseudoannulata
ATAGGGTACAAATACACATATTTCGTCGCTGTTGCTGAATAATCACGTACAAATCTCGATAAATTCAATCTTAATGGTATAAAATCAGTTTTAAATAATATAAAACTGTAAAAAATATGTTTAAGAGCTTTAAATAACTTCTTTAAGCTTTAAATAGAGAAATCTGCGGTTTGAACTGTTCTTTACTATTCTGTCCCTTTCCAAAATTGAAATGTGAGTTTTAATTTTTTTTATTCAGAAATATTTTTTAAAAATAATTTTATGAATAATTTATGAGGTTTATAATTTTCAAAATAGCAGAAAATAAACATATTTCGTCAATGTTGCTTAATAATCCCGTACAAATCTCGATAAATTCAAGCTTAATGGTAGAAAATCAGTTTTAAATAGTATAAAGCTTTAAAAATAAAATGTTCTTTAGAAGGACTTTAAAAAGACTTCTTTAAAAAGAAAAATCTGCTGTTTGAACTGTTCTTTACTGTTTCTCCCTTTCCAAAACTAGAATGTGAGTTTTAATTTTTTTTTTTTTATTCAGAAATATTTTTTGAAAATAATTTTATGAATAATTTATGAGGTTTATAATTTTCAAAATAGCAGAAAGTAGGATACAAATAAACATATTTCGTCACTGTTGCTTAATAATCCCGTACAAATCTCGATAAATTCAAGCTTAATGGTAGAAAATCATTTTTAAATAGTATAAAGCTTTAAAAATAAAATGTTCTTTAAAAGGACTTTAAAAAGACTTCTTTAAAAAGAGAAATCTGCTGTTTGAACTGTTCTTTAATATTTCCCCTTTTCCTAAATGTGAATTTTACTTTTTTTATATTCAGAAATATTTTTTCAAAAAAATTTTTATAAGTTATGTATGAGGTTTATAATTTTCTAAATGGCTGAAAATAGGATAAACATATTTTGTCACCTCTGCTGAATAATCACCTACATATTGCAAAATAAATTCAACATTGAAAGTTCAAAATCAGTTTTAAATAATAAAAAACTTTAAAAAAAATAAAATCTTCTATTTTTAGAGAGGTTTTTTTTCTAAACGGTTTTACCGTTAAAGAGAAGTATTGATTTTCATCTATACCATAGTGGCGAAATTTTATCGGTTTTTCTTGTCCCAGAAAACATTTATAGAAATTTATGCTGCAATTTCGAGGAAATTTCACGGCGAACTTCATTGATTTTGTAGGATTTCGTTTATTTAGTTCTTTGTACTGTATTTGGAAAAGCAAACTCTTAACATTACATAATGCCAAAGAATTTCTGTGCTAAGGTGGTTTGAATAAAGTCGTGTCTAGTAATGTTTTTCGGATTTGTATGAACGAAAATTTTCCTGCTTATAGTAAAATATAGTATTTAAATAAATCAACAGGTACTGATATTTATGTACAAAACGACTATAAGTATGCATATCAAGACATTGTATATTGTACAGTATTAAGTTATTAATTAAGATTTATAAAAGTTAATTTCTCATGAAATTTTTATTTCCTTTTACAAAGCAAAGAAAGCATTGTAATCGCGAAAATTGTCGGTTTTCATATTTAAACAGAAATATTCGTTTTGAGCATGTCTGAATTCTTTGTAAGTCTTTAGTTGCTCCTCTTTGTTGCGATGTACATTATTTAAAACTTTAATACTATAACTGAAAACTATAACTAAATTAACACAATGCGTACGAGTCACAAGATAGATCGTTTTTAGCAAATCGAACTTTGTTGCTGAATCACTAGATGTCTCGTTTTTACAGGAACTTTGTGGCCGTGTCACAAGATTTCTATTTTTTTAGCAGGTCGAATTTTGTGGCCGAGTCACTAGATGTCTCGTTTTTATAGGAACTTTGTGGCTGGGTCACAAGATTTCTACTTTTAAGCAGGTCGAACTTTGTGGCTGAGTCACGAGATGTCTCGTTTTTACAGGAACTTTGTGGCCGGGTCACAAGATTTCTATTTTTTAGCAGGCCGAACTTTGTGGCTGAGTCACGAGATGTCTCGTTTTTACAGGAACTTTGTGACCGGGTCACAAGATTTCTATTTTTTAGCAGGCCGAACTTTGTGTCTGAGTCACGAGATGTCTCGCTTTTACAGGAACTTTGTGGCTGGGTCACAAGATTTATATTTTTAGTAGGCCGAACTTTGTGGCTGAGTCACGAGATGCCTCGTTTTTACAGGAACTTTGTGGCCAAGTCACAATATTTTTATTTTTTTAGCAGGTCAAATTTTGTGGCCGGGTCACGAGATATCTCATTTTCATGATTTTTCGACTGAATCGATGCATTACCAAACAAAAGGCAATGCTACGTTTTTGTTACGTTACCTGGGAAAAATAAGTTTCCAACCAAACGATGAAAAGTCTATTCGTACAGTAGAAAAAGGAGCGAAACAAGATACCTCTGCTAATCGTGCCAAATAGAATTGTACAGGGAAATAGGCTTTACCAAAAATCACACTCTAAAGCATATTTTTTTCTTTTTTATGAAAATTATGCTTTAGAGTGAATAATCTCATTTTTATGATTTTTCGACTCAATCGATGTATAACCAAACAAAAGGCAATGCTAAGTTGTATGACGTTACCTGGGAAAAATAAGTTTCCAACCAAACGATGAAAAGTCTGTTCGTACAATAGAAAAAGGAGCTAAACAAGATTCTGCTGCAAATAGTGCCAAACACAAATATACAATTGAATAAGCTTTACAAAAAATCACACTCTAAAGTATTATTCAATTCTGTGAAGAAAATAATAGTTAAAAAAAATTCGGTGGATTTACACACACGGTATCTATACACACATAATGTATACAAAACATATACTTAAGCCTAATTTCCAGACCATGCTAAAATACAGACCATTTCAATTATTATTATAATAAAACATTTAAAAAAAGCATAAACGAAGAAATAGAAATAAAGCTGCCATTACATTTTGAAAATGTCCATCAAACCGCATACATTAACAAAATAGGATGAGTAAAAAAAAGCAGCAAATATGCTGTTTTAAACTGCTTTTCCGGACTGTTTTAAAAATTTTTATTCCCTCATTCTGCATTATCCGGCCATAATGACACTCCGAAAATCCCATGGCGGCATCTCTTAATCCTTGAATTCGCTGCAATCTGGCGAATTTTAAAACCTCCCGATGATAATTATCTTTTAATGCAGCCTTACCTAGAAGTTTCTGCCCCGGAGAGTGGCATCACTACAAATGAAAGCGCGAAGAGTGGAAGCTGGAATTCGCCAGGATTAGATTTGTATTTATATTTGGAAAAAAATAATAATTAAATGAGATTAAAGTTGAAAAGGGCCAATTTGGATTTAAAGCTGCTAGAATTGAAAGATTGTGGATGAGGATTAAGCTCTCTGTATTGTATACAGTGAACCTCTATTTAACGAATATCTATTTTACGAATTTCTCTGTTTTGCGGTCTTAGAACCAAAAGCATTTTGCTAATTTCTTCGTGAAATAACATGGAAGCGAAAGGCAATCTCTGTTTTGCAAAACGTTTTGTGTTTTTACTTGCGATTTAATATTTTCTCCCTCTTTCTCAAAATATTTTCAGACATAACAGCTTTTTATAATAAATATGAATTATTCTAAGTATGTCATTTAAATTAATTGCATTACTTGGAAAGACAATGCTTAGCGGATTTATATACTTCAACATCAGCTGCACACGCGTAGTTGTTTTATTAATGGGCGAGCCCATTTTTATAAATGGAGGGTAGTCACAATGTAATGGCTCTTTGGTGTATATATACGTTTTTTTAAAGCGTACACATTCATGTACGTTGTGTGAGTAATAAACTAAGATAATTTTATTTCAATAATTACAGTAGAACCTCGATTAACCAAACCTTTCCGTTAACCGAAGTTGTTCTCACTCTCTTTCTCTTATATCTCTATTTCTATCTCTCTATATATCTATCTCTCTCCCTTCCTCCCTCTCTCTCTCTCTCTCTCTCTCTCTCTCTCTCTCTCTCTATATATATATATATATATATATATATATATATATATATATATATATATCCCTCCCTCCCTCCTCTCTCTCTCTCTCTCTATCTCTATCTCTCTATATATCTCCCTCCCTCCCTCTCTCTCTATCTCTCTTTCTCTTATATCTATCTCTCCCCCCCCTCTCTCTCTCTCTCTCTATATATATATATATATATATATATATATATATATATATATATATTCGTCATTTCTGCTATTATCCCTCCCTCTCTCTCTATCTCTATATATCTCACTCCCCCCTCTCTCTTTCTATATATATATATATATATATATATATATATATATATATATATATATATATATATATATATATTCTTTTTTTCGTCATTTCTACTATTATCCAAAATTTTCCCTTTACAAACATGCATTTTTAAAGTTTTCTTTTTCCCACATTCCATTTGTATCCAAGCCATCCTTTCCAAACTACGAGTGCAGATAAATATTTTGGAATTCCCTTTTTAAAAATTCCTTCTCTCTAGCACAATTCTTGGTATGAGTGTACTCTACCCCACTTTCAAACATCCCAGTTGTAAACAAAAACACACCCCATTTCGAAATTTGGTAGGCCATACTGCCGAGTCCCAGAACAATCGAATGTTATTGCACCAATGACGGTACTACATATTAAACTAGATGATTATTGATGAATTCTCGATTATTCGAAGTAGGTTCGGTCCCAATTACTTCGGATAATCGAGGTTCTACTGTATTTCTTGGTTGGTTACGTTCTTGATCTATCACCTCTTTGCGGTGTTGAATTATCAATGAAAACAGCATACAATTCTTAAATGCTTTACTGAAATGTTGATAATAAATTGCCATTTTATAAAACAAGAAAAATATGCGTTTTATAAAAAGGAGAAAGAGTAGTAATAAAATATTTCAAGTTAAAATACAACTAGCAGTCTCTCAACGTATAATAAGCATCAGAAGAGAAAGGGAATCGTTTTCCATCAGGTTCATCTGATTACCCTAATTAGTGTACCCCGTGGACATCAGCAGACACGTCTTTAGGGAGGAAGGGGGTTTTCTCAAAAGGTTTTGACTATTTTGAGAATCAGAGGTCTTGGCCATCAAGGGCTATTGGGATCCAAATGGTTAAATGCTATTACTCGTTTAATTCTACAACCAGTATTCTACGTTCCTGGACTTCAATCAATTATTGATTGATTGTGGGATCCAAAGGGTTGAAATTCTATCAGACATGTCAACTACTGCGAAGAAATGAGAAAAATGGCTAACTCGAAAAGCTCCTCGGATTGCTCCGGAAAATAACAAAACTTTTGAACAGGTACACGATTGCAGTTCAGCAATTAAATACAAAGTTTTTCAAAAAAAAATAATGCTCAATATTACTTCCTATTGACAGTTTTCAGTACTGTGCGGCAAAACCAAACTGAATTTCGGTCAAATTTGAGTAGACAAACTGTAGAATCGCTGATGATAGAAAAATGAAGATATTTTAATCAGGGTCAATGTTGCTACAAGAAACACTGTTCTGAAAAATAAGTTGTTAAAGCTAAAATAGCTACTCATGCATTTTTAAATGCATAAATTTTAATTTACCTTTTACAATTTACTACTGTGTAAATATTTACTTCTCATTCGCTGAGAGTAGGACGACCTGGCCGATGCATGTCTGCCACAATTTGGCATCCTTCATAGAAGGCATTTACCCATCTTGCTACAGTTCTGTAAGGCAGTACCGATATTCCACAAGCATCTTGAAGCTCTATAACATTGTAGTGTTGTACAACCTTTGGCACATTAAATTTTTGTCCAACTTCATTGTACTTGTTTTGAAAACGTCTGGACAACGCTTACTTTAGACCGCAAGCTACAACAAAGATCAGTTCTTCGCGTGAATCCGCATGCGCATGAAGTAGGAAAGACGAGTCTTTTTGCTCAGATGTAAGTAGCTCATGTGTGGTACACGCGACATTCTTTGGTTTTGTTGCGTAGCGTTTTTTAAAGCAGTGTTGCCACTATTAAAAGTCCAACTCTTGTATATAAATTAAGAAGTTAGGTTAAAGACTTGAGATTTCGATGTAGTGGTTTAGAAGAAATAGTGGGAAGTTAAGGGAATGTAAGAACTTTCAGAATGATCAGTTAACAACACACTATGGGCCTAATCATTTTGAGGTGTTTAAGCAGGGCTTCGAACCGGAACTGAACCGAAAACCGAAAACCGGAAAAAACCGTTATTTTGGTCGGAACGAAAACCGGAACTGAACCGAAAAAAATATCGGTTTATTTCGGTTCGATATATCTTTCAGTCATTTTGTTACTGTTACCAACTTATCAATATTTTCTAATTTAACGTCAACTTTATAATTATCATTACATGTATACTGCTTCTCGATTTCCTATTTTGATATTTGTTGAAAGAGCGTTTTCAGGTTTGAAATTTATTCTCCGAGACAACAGAAGTAATCTCAGTGAAACCACGTTAGAAGATATATTAATAATTAGAGGCAATTTTCATATGTTAAATAAATAATATATTTTTTACATAATTATTGCAAGGCCAAGTGCACGATGTGAGAGTCAAACGACGAATGTGGGTAATCATGAACCTAGTTGTCAAATGCGATTTTGATAATGGATAACAATGCCAATGCTCGCCGCTCTTATCGTACCTGCTGTTTGTATCAATTCACATAGTGTACCAATTAAAAAAAGAATAAAATCTTCTAAATTTTGATAGAATTACATTTTTTGTTTATGATAGAATTATATTTTTAGTACAAATAAGAATATACATAAAATGAAATTATTCATTTGGAACTGAAACGAAAACAGTTATTTTTGGCGGAGCGAAAACCGGAACTGAACCGAAAACCGTTATTTTTGGCGGAGCGAAAACCGGAACTGAACCGATATTAATTTTTTAGTTGAACCGGAACGAAAACCGGAACAAAAAAAATTACGGTTCGAAGCCCTGTGTTTAAGGCAAATATCTAGAGACTTTGTTCAGTTATAATTTAGAAACCAATGAGATATGTACTAATGTGTAATCTGTGATTAACATGTTAAAACTTCAAACTGCGCTGTTGCTCCTGACACAACTCAGGACTGCAATCTTGACACATGTTGGCATGTCTGTTCTATTATTTATTTAATTTTACAAATTCCCGTTCCAGAACTTCATTCAATAAACTTTGTATAGTTATACGGTTATAAATAGTTAGGAAGAAAAGAAACACACCTAATATATATTATATATGTATATATATATGTATATATATATATGTTTATATACATATATATGTATATATATACACGTATATATATATATATATATATATATATATATATATAGATATATATATATAGATATATATATAAATATATATATATACGTATATATATATATATGTATATATATGTATCTATATATATGTATATGCATATATATAAGTGTGTATATATATAATTATATATTATGTTTATATATTATATATATATATATATATAT
>CM063497.1:59291363-59338863 GCA_032207245.1 Pardosa pseudoannulata
TATTACTATTTCTACTACTCTCTATTGTATATATATATATATATATAATATATATTTATTATATATATAATATATAAATTTTATATTATATATCTATTTTAAATATATGTATATATATATATATGTATGTATATATATATGTATATATATATATATGTATATATATATTTATGTATATGTATAATATATATATAGTATGTATATATATATTATATTACTATATATATATAAATATATATATATATGTATATATTGTATATATATATATATATATATATATATATATATGTATGTATATATATATATATATATGTATGTATATGTATATATATATATAATATATGTATGTATATATATATTATATATATGTATGTATATATATATTATGTATATATATATATATATATTATGTATGTATGTATATATATATATAATATATATATATATATATATATGTATGTATATATATTTATATATATATATATATAATATATATATATGTATGTATAATATATGTATGTATATATATAATATATATATATTGTATATATATATATATATATATATATATATATATATATATATATATATATATATATATATATATATATATAAACATTCTATTGTCAAAAATGACCGATCACTTGCGATTTTGGACATTTTGTTGAACACCTAGAAAATACTTGAGGAATTATCCTGAAACCTCAGGCGTGTATACAGGATGGTAGACGTCATATAGATCAGCTAAGAACTTTTCCTGAAACCCCATAGGAGATCATCAACAAATTTATATATATATATATATATACATATATATATATGTATGTATGTATATATATATATAATATATATATGTATATATATAAATATATATGTATATATACACTATATTGCCAATGATGACCGGTCACTTGTGATATTTGAAATTTTGTTGAATATCTACAAAAATACACGACGAATCATCTTGAAACCTTAGACGTGTAAACAAGATGGTAGACGTCCTATATTTCAGCAAAGAACTTTTCCCGAAACCCTACAGGGGATCATCAACAAATTAATACACACACACACACACACACACACACACACATATATATATATATATATATGTATGTATACATGTTAATATATATGTGTATATATATATATATATGTATATATAAATGTCTGTGTGTATGTATATGTATATATATACTATATTGCCAATGATGACCAGTCACTCTCGATTTTAGACATTTTGTTGAATATCTACAAAAATACACTAGGAATTGTCTTGAAACCTCACACGTGTAAACAGGATGGTAGACGTCATATTTCAGCTAAGAATTTTTCCCAAAACCCCATAAGGATTCATCAACAAATTTAAAAAAAAAAAAGGCGAATATGTTTTGTATAACCCTGTAAAAAGTAATTAATGAAAAGCGTCGAAACTTTCGCACAAAATTAGGATCGTTTTTGTAAGTTTTTTTTTTTTTTTTTTTTTTTTTTTTTTTTTTTTTTTTTTTTTTTTTTTTTTTTTTAAGGCCATGCCAAATTTCTCCAAGTCTTTTGCTTATAATTTGCAGAGTTCTCAATATCAAATAATGCAATACTGAGGATGCATGACAATCATTGTACACAATATTCTGCAATCGAAATTAAAAAATAGCAAATATTGGATGAATAATGAACAGATTTACTAAACATTGTGTCACTGCGCATGCGCGAATGCAATCAAAATATAATGTGTATAATGTATTAGCTAAATGTATAGACTTAATGTCCCAAAATCTCAGCTTGAAAATTCTGAAAGTGATCGTTGATAGAATAAGCTCGAAATCCGTTATTCTTTAAGAAAAGCAAAAAGATGAGGGGCTGTATCCAACATTTCATATGTTATTAAAAATTTCAGTAGCGAGTGAATAGGTAAATATGTAATATTTCTTTCACTGTATGTTTTAAACTAGAGGCTGTCATAAACGCGAATGTTTGTTCAGGGTGCAGAAGAAACATTGATACTGCTGTTCGTAATATGCTGTATGTATATTCTGTATTTACACAAAATACTATATTTGGATAGTAAACCTGCTCATTTTTCTTTTCGAAAGAACGGATTTCGAACCTTTTCTACTGACGATCATTTTCAGAATTTTCAAGCTGTATTTTTGGGACTTTCACAAAAGTTGCTCTATACATTTACCTAATACATTATGCACATTATATTTTGATTGCATTCGCGCATGCGCAGTGAAGCATTATTTAGTAATCCTGCTCATCTTTCATCCAATTTTTATTAATTTTTAATTTCGATTTTAGGGTATTGTGTACAATGTTGTTTGAAATGCGTCCTGAAAATAGCTTTATTTGATATTGAGAACTCTGCAAATTATAAGCGAAACACTTGGAGAAAATGCCGTACAAAATTGCTGATCTAGGTTAATTTTCCTGAAAACAAAATCATGTGATTCGCTCTCAGCGGGGCTGACCTCAGCCACAAATGTGTATATAGTCTGAGAGCATTCTATGTAGAACTGGTGTACAGTCGGTAGACCAATGCGTTTTTGATGTTAAATAAATGTGAAGTTCCATACTGTTGGCGCATAGTTTTTCTGACGTCACGGCTGCCGTTCTATTAAGAATACTCCTTGCCCAGCAAGCCCGGAGATATTAAATAAAACGGACTAATAGCTTGTAATATTTTAAATTATACTTAAATTCTTAGCTTAAATTGTGCTTTTTCAGCACGACACAATTTGGAAAACTTGTGGCTGAAAAAGCATAATTCATGACTTATATAATTGAGAGAGAGAGAGAGCTTAATTCTAATGCATATTCTACGACCTTTAAATCTATACGCTCCATTTTTTGTGTTCGACATTCCAATGCAGTTTGGTATTAAAAGTATGCCGGTGTGAGATTTTTGGAACGTCATTAACGCCCTATATTGCAGAAAGAAAAATTCTTAACATGGAGGAAAGTTTAGTTGGGCATCAGATTTGGTGTTCCTTTTTACTTCTGCGGTACAATTAGTTAATAATCAGGGGTTTGATGGACATTCCCGAAATGTGACGGAATGTCTGGGTTTTTTTGCGAACACGAGGGCTAATAAAACTGGAATCTGCTGCTTAAAGACGGAAACGCTTTGAAAGCATGATCCATTATGTGAAAAAGTAACTGTATAAGCGGTTTTAACACATTTATTGACGGAATTAGAGAAAAATATAATTTATAGGTAACAGAAAAAGAAAATGACCGTATAACTGCTTTAAAAGTTCTATTAAGTTAGCGGAACTTTAGAAAACTGACCATAAAGTGCCTTATAACCGGTAACAAGAAAAAGAAAATAACTGTATAAGCGGTGCGCTTTAACACAAGTTCCCTATTAGACGGAAATTTAGAGAACTGACCATATTTGTGCCGTATAACCGGTAACAAGAAAAAAAAATAACCGTATACTGTGCGCTTTAACACAAGTTCCCTATAACGGATTTAGAGAACTGACCATATTGCGGGGTGATATAACCGGTAAAAAGAAAAAGAAAATGCTTTAGCGGTGCGCTTTAACAAAGTTCCCTATTATACGGAACTTTAGAAAACTGGCCATCGGGGTCGTATAACCAGTAAAAAGAAAAAGAAAATGACCGTATA
Source organism: Pardosa pseudoannulata (assembly GCA_032207245.1). Classification (NCBI taxonomy): domain Eukaryota; kingdom Metazoa; phylum Arthropoda; class Arachnida; order Araneae; family Lycosidae; genus Pardosa; species Pardosa pseudoannulata. The sequence continues at coordinate 59,294,991 of CM063497.1, forward strand.
AGCGGTGCGCTTTAACACAAGTTCCCTATTAAGTTAGACGGAACTTTAGAAAACTGACCATATAAGCGGGGTGACCATATAACCAGTAACAAGAAAAAGAAAGTGACTGTATAAGCTGTGCGCTTTAACACATGTTTCCTATTATGTTAGACGGAACTTTAGAAAACTGACCATATAAGCGGGGTGCCCTTATAACCGGAAACAAGAAAAAGAAAATGACCGTATAAGCGGTGCGCTTTAACACAAGTTCCCTATTAAGTTAGACGGAACTTTAGAGAACTGACCATATAAGCGTGGTGCCCGTATAACCGGTAACAAGAAAAAGAAAATGACCGTATAAGCGGTGCGCTTTAACACAAGTTCCCTATTAAGTTAGACGGAACTTTAGAGAACTGACCATATAAGCGGGGTGCCCTTATAACCGGAAACAAGAAAAAGAAAATGACCGTATAAGCGGTGCGCTCTAACACAAGTTCCCTATTAGACGGAACTTTAGAAAACTGACCATATAAGCGGGTGACCATATAGCCGGTACTGACTGTACTAAACCATATACGTTATTCTGCGTTAGTGTAATATGACTCACATCATGTAAGCTAAATTTCAAATGTTACTTAAAAGAATACTAATATATGTTACATCGTGGATATAAAACTGATTTAAAATATTTTATTACAATCTAAGTCATTTTAAATAAATGCATAATATATTCTATGCCATAAAACAAGGATTATTATACACGGGAAAGCATGACTTTGAAATTCGCATTCCAAAGTCTCTCCTTATTGGATGAAGCTTTGATAAACTGCATTGAAATCACCGTTAAATTTTCTTGCTAAATGTCGTCGGGAATAAGTTATGAAGGCATCCACTGACAAAACGGAATTTGATGCGAGTTTCATGTAAAATAACTCAAAAGCTCTCTCTCTCTCGTAGCGAATGAAAGATGCCTAATAAACGTTTAATTAGGAAATTGCGAAAACTTTCTTAACCATTTTAACTCATTTCGCTTTCAGTTATGTCGTGAAATTATTATGAAAGCCGATACTTGTTCTAAACTTTTAGAATTATCTGGTTTTCTTTTCGACTCAGTTCTCTAACAATCTGTGTTAATTAAATGCTTCCTTCGATTTACGTGTTTACTGCACATGCGTTTAGAGTTGTTCTTTATAATATAAAAAAACTAAAAATCAGAATATCTTTACTTCTCACTTACATTAACACTTCTATATACGGTCATTTAGAAAACTGCATACATACTTGCAGTATAAATAATCACAATTTAAAAAAAAAAAATGACCGTATAAGCGGTGCGCTTTAACACAGTTCCCTATTAAGGAATTTAGAAAACTGACCATATAAGCTTAGCAGTACTAAACACAAAGAAAAAAAATGATCTTTCTACTTTTTACTTTACATTGCCAAACACTATGTATATTTATGTGTATATACTTAGCAGAGTAAACTAAATTAATCACAATTTTTTAAAAAAATACTATTACACTTTACATTACCCATTTAATATACAAGTGTCTTTTATGAATATATAATGCATACATACTTAGCATAAACTAAATTAATCACAATTATTAGAAAAAAATTATCTACTCTCTTGCTTTACAAAACATTTCTATACCAAGTTTTCCATTATGTGTATATACTTAGCAGTAAACTAAATTAATCACAATTAAAAAAAAATTTTTTTTTACTATCTCACTTAACATTACAAACACTTCTAATATACAAGTTGTTACATTTATGAATATAACTGCATCATGTTAGCTATAAATCTCAATAGAAAAAAAAGATTTTTTACTCCTCTTTACAATAAACTTTTAATGTACCATTTGTTTAATTATGTATATACTTAGCAGTAAACTAAATTAATCACAATTAAAAAAAATATTTACTTTCTTACATGAAAACACTTATATATACAAAGTTGTTTATTTATGAATAATATCATGTTTTAGCAGTAACTAAATTTCACAATTTTTAGAAAAAAAAAATATTTTTTTCACTCTTTTACTTTACATGCCAAACATTTCTAATGTAATTTGTTTCATTTATGTGTATATTTTAGCTATAAACTTTTCCTTTATTATTTTTCTACTATCTCACTTTACATTATGAAACACTTGTCATACACAAGTTGTTCCATTTATGCATATATGCTTAGTATAACTAAATTAATCACAATTGGAAAAAAAAAATATTTTTCTATTCTCTCTCTTTACATTACCAAACACTTCTAATATACAAGTTGTTCCATTTATGAATATATATCATGCATACATACTTAGCAGTAAACTAAATTAATCACAATTTTTAGAAAAAAATGATTTTTCTACTCTCTTACTTTACATTGCCAAACATTTCTAATGTACCATTTGTTTCATTTATGTGTATATACTTAGCAGTAAACTAAATTAATCACAATTAAAAAAAATTATTTTTCTACTATCTCACTTTACATTACGAAACACTTATACACAAGTTGTTCCATTTATGCATATATACTCAGTAGTAAACTACATTAGTCACAGTTTAAGAGAATAATTTTTCTACTCTTTCACTTTACATTACCAAACACTTCTAATATACAAGTTGTTCCATTTATGAATATATATCATGCATACATACTTAGCAATAAACTAAATTAATCACAATTTTTAGAAAAAAAAAAATTATTTTTCTACTCTCTTACTTTACCAAACATTTCTAATGTACCATTTGTTCCATTTATGTGTATATTCTTAGCAGTAAACTAAATTAATCACAATTAAAAAAAATTATTTTTCTACTATCTCACTTTACATTACGAAACACTTATACACAAGTTGTTCCATTTATGCATATATACTCAGTAGTAAACTACATTAGTCACTTTTTAAGAGAATAATTTTTCTACTCTTTCACTTTACATTACCAAACACTTCTAATATATGTTGTTCTATTTCTGCATATATACTTAGCAGTAAACTAAATTAATCACAATTTTTAGAAATTAATTTCTTTTACTTAACACCACTTGCGTGGTAGTTGATATTTTGAAATCAATTTTAACTACCTTCCTGTCTAGTTAGAGATCTGAAATTTTGCACATAGGTTCAATTCCGGTGGCAATGCAATATGCAATCATAAAAAAGTTTAATTGGACAGAAAAATCAGTTAGGGAAATGCCAAAAGCCCTTCAACGTACTTAGAATCCTAATTGTAAATATTTTAAACTAGTACCGCCATCTATATGCGAGTGACGTAACTAAAAACTGAAATGATTTTTTTACTTTTTAGTGTTTACTTAAAGTAATAACAAAAGCATTACCAACGAAAATAATTTTTAATGTCTTTTCTGTGAATATAGAGAAAATCGAGTGTAGGATTCTACCGTTTTTATTGTTATTATTATTATTATCATTATTATTAATATTATTAGGACATTCATATGAGGATCAAGTGAACAAGACTGTTATAGTATCATATTTCTCATTTTAAAAGTACCACGATTCAAATCTTTTATCGCGTAATAACATCGAATCTGTGACTAAGACAATCAATGCCCAGTACTACATTGCAGCATACATCTTTGGAAATTACTGCTATTTAGGTATATTTTGCGCAATTGCTGGTAGTTGCCCGCTATTATCCGTGCTAATGAATATATCGGAGTGCTTAAACCAAGACTTGAAGTGAAACTTATTGCATTACGGTAATCTAACAGATTTATACTCTAACGACTCTCAATTCCGTACGAATAATAATATGGTAGAATACGACAGATGAAAACGGAAACAATAGAAACTAAATGAGTTTGCTTGTCTTAATGTCCGTTCATATATTCTGAAATAAACACTTTCTCAAATATTCTCTTCAGAAGGTCACTTTAAAAATTTAATCAAAAGATTTGTTTTTTTTTTTTCAACGGAATAAAATGAAATAAATACTGTATTATTACAGTAAAAAGTATTTTTAATGTTTTTTTTGAAATATTTATAATAAACAATACAATCTAGTTTTATATTAATAAACTTAATTATACAATTAATAATACATGACAGATGAAAACGAAAATAATGGGACCTAAGCGAAATAGCTTATTTTATATTTATTCTGAAAATGTCTTTTAAAAATATTATGTTAAACCAAATACAATCTAGGAGATTTTTTTAATAATAAACTCTCATTTGCATACAATTAATAATAAAGTCGCCATGACAGATGAAAACGAAAAATATACTAAACGAATTGCTTGTCTTATATTTATTCTGAAAATTCTATGTATATTATGAAGTAAACATTTCTCAAATATTCTCAGAGGTTATGATTTCCAATTTAATCAAAATAGGATTTTTTTTTAAACCGGAATTCATGAAATATTAATTGTACAAAAACTTTATATTATAGTAAATATATATAATGATTAAAAAAATATTATAAAAATCCAAATAATTGCAGATTTATATTGTAAATACTCTCAATTATACGATATAATAAAAAGTCAGCAAACAGGTGAAATTTCCAAAATTCCATCAAAATATAGATTTTGTTTTTCAACCGGAATTCAAGAAATGTAGAATTGTAACAAATACTGTATTTATTACAGTAAGTATAGTATTATATGATTGATTTTTAAGAAATATTGCTATAATAAACCAAATACAATCTAGCAGATTTATATTATAATAAATTCTCAATTCCATACGATTAATAATAAAGTCAGCTATGACAGATGTAAACGAAAATAATAGGACCTAAACGAAATTGCTTATCTTATATTTATTCTGATAATGTCTTTTAAAAATATTATTTTGTTAAACCAAATACAATCTAGGAGATTTTTATAATAATAAACTCTCATTTGCGTATGATTAATAATAAAGTCAGTTATGACAGATGAAAACGATAAGAATAAGAACTAAACGAAATTGCTTGCCTTATATTTATTCTGAAAATAGCCGTATGTATATTATGAAGTAAACAGTTTCTCAAATATTCTCAAAAGGTTACGATTTCCAAAATTTAATCAAAATATAGATCTTTTTTTAAACCGGAATTCAGGATATATTTAATTGCAACAAAAACTTTATTTATTACAGCAAATATATATTATATGATTGATTTAAAAAAATATTGTAAAAATCCAAATACAATCTAGCAGATTTATATTATAATTAACTCTCAATTCCATACGATTATTAATAAAAAATAGTCAGCTATGACAGGTGAAATTTAATCAAAATATAAATTTTTTTTCCACCTGGAATTCAGGAAATGTGTAATTGTAACATATACTGTATTTATTACAGTAAATATAGTATTCTAGGATTGATTTTTAAAAAATATTATTATAATAAACCAAATACAATTTAGCAGATTTATATTCTAATAAACTCTCAATTCCATACGATTAATAATAAAGTCAGCTATGACAGATGAAAACGAAAATAATAGCAACTAATTGAAATTGCTTGTCTTATACATATTCTGAAAGTGTCCGTATGTATATTCTGAAATAAACAGTTTCTCAAAGATACATTTCAAGGAGTTTTAAAACATATAAAATGTAGATTTTTTTCATAGATTACTCTAGCTTATTTTAGACACTACTCAGTATTAATTTGGTCAATAAAATTACTTTATTTGACTAGTGATCCTGCTAATAAGACCAGAGCTGTACTTAAAATTGGTCAATGATTTGTAAAATCTCTCATATTTTTTCATAAAATCAGCATTTAATCTGACTAGTTGTATTGCTAATAAAAATTGGTCAATGATTTTTAAAAATCTCTCAGTATTTTAGTCAATAAAATTAGCATTTCAATTGACTATTTCTGCTAATAAGACCAGATATAAAATTGGTCAATGATTTGTAAAATCTTATATTTTTCAGTAAATGCATTCAATCTGACTAGTTATTTAATAAGACCAGAGCTGAATAAAATTGGTCAATGATTTGTAAATTTCAGTATTTGGTCAGTAAAAAATTTACAATCTGACTAGTTTTATTGCTAATAGACCAGAATGTACTTAAAATTGGTCAAGATTTGTAAAATCTCTCAGTATTTTGGTCAGAAAATCAGCATTTACAATTGATTGTCTTGCTATAAGACAGATGTACTTAAAATTGGTCAATGATTTGAAAATCTTCAGTATTTTTTCAGTAAAATTAAATTTTCAAGTCTTCTAGTTATTTAATAAAATGTACTTATTTGGTCAATGATTGTAAAATCTCTCAGTATTTTGATCATAAATCAGCATTTCAAGCCTTTGACTAGTTGCCATCCCTGCTAATAAGACCAGAGCTGTACTTAAAATTGGTCAATGATTTGTAAAATCTCTCAGTATTTTGGTCAATAAAATTAGCATTTTCAAGCCTTTGACTAGTTGCCATCCCTGCTAATAAGACCAGAGCTGTACTTAAAATTGGTCAATGATTTGTAAAATCTCTCAGTATTTTGGTCAGTAAAATCAGCATTTACAAGCCTCTGACTAGTTGTCATCTCTGCTAATAAGACCAGAGCTGTACTTAAAATTGGTCAATGATTTGTAAAATCTCTCAGTATTTTGATCAGTAATTTCCCAATTTTTGATCAATAAAATCAGCATTTTTAAGTCTGACTAGTTGTCGTCCCAGCTAATAAGACCAGATCTGTACAAAAGTTGGTCAATGATTTTTGAAATCTCTCAGTATTTTGATCAGTAATTTCCCAATTTTTGATCAATAAAATCAGCATTTTTAAGTCTCTGACTAGTTGTCATCCAAGCTAATAAGACCAGATCTGTACAGAAGTTGGTCAATGATTTTTAAAATCTCTCAGTATTTTAGTCAGTAATTTCACAGTTTTTTGTCAATAAAATCAGCATTTTTAAGTCTGACTAGTTGTCGTCCCAGCTAATAAGACCAGATCTGTACAAAAGTTGGTCAATGATTTTTAAAATCTCTCAGTATTTTAGTCAGTAACTTCCCAATTTTGGTCAGTATAATCAGCATTTTCAAGCCTTTGACTAGTTGTCATCCTTGCTGATAAGACCAGAGCATATTGCCTAAAGCCTACTGTATAACGGCAATGAACTTCTATGTTTAACAATGTAGATTGAATAAATTAAAATTCTCATTTTTATAAAAATTACGTCACAACAAATGTTTTTTAAATGCAATTAATCAATCACAGGGTTCATTTTTTTTTTCTCACGGAAAAAAAAATTCGGCCTAATTTATCATGAACCTTAAATTTTTCTTTCATGTTTAGCGACATGATGTTGTGTCGGAAAGAGGAAAAAAATTCTCTTTAAGCGTATTTAGAAATTTTTTTTTCTTCTATGATATGCTCAAAACCCCCTACCTACTTTAATTAAGTCTAGAATACTTCATTCACTGCGTCTTCTAGATTCCTGAACTTTCACTTTTTATCTCCTTACACATAAGCTGCAAAATATTTCACAGGAAATGTCGCCAGCAAACGGATTTTAATGAAAAATATAAATCTCAATACTATTAGCTTAAATTGAAGACACAAAATAGCTCTTTCGTTTTGGTGTTGCGAGGCAAATGTGTTATGTGAAAAATTTGGATTACTCTTGCGTTCAAGGTTTTTCCCTCACTTTATTTCTTTTTAGAGTTTATTTCCTGTTTATTTATTTATTTTTCTCTTGCCGCTAAGAATTTTTTTTCTCTAACTATTTATAAAGCTAATTATTCTAAATGTTTTCTTCCTCGCTTGGTTTTAATGTAACCTTGAAGTATTCTCAAATTTATTCGGAAATTTGAATTTAGTTGCAAATTGTGTTTTGGTTTTAATTAGACATTACTTTAATATAAATATTGCACATTTATGTCATGATAAAATGAATATTTAGATAGTATGTGTTAATATTCATAGAATGTATTTACTTTTTCCGTGATCAGGATTCATGGATTTGACAGATAATTGAGAAAGTCTTGATTTTAGTATGAGTTATTAAGTCATGATCCGCTACTACCGATTATATTGAATTGTTTTTTAATTCTATTTTTATTTATTTGGCTGAAGTTATGAGTTTGGTATTTGTATTATCCTATTTATGCATAAAATTTTCACCGCTCAGCATTAATTTAAATTATATTATTCTGGTTTTTTCTTAAATTGTGTTTAACATTTATTAATATAATAATAATTATTTTTTAATAAAATAAGTTAAGATTTTGCACAAAATATAAGTATCTTAGAATATTGTATATAACATTATAGGGTTATATTTCTATTTTCATGTCGCCTGGATAATAAAAGTATGAATTTTATTGGAAATATTGATTGAAAAAATTGTATATTATTAAAATTAGTATTTAGATACACAATTTATTTTTATGTATTTGAGTTATTACCTTATCTATTTATTTTTTTTAATTCCTTAATTTCCTTCAAAAGCATAATTTTTTTTGTATGTAATCAAGTTTTATTCATATATTTAACGAATTTTTAAATCAGAAAATGATCTGCTATAGAAAGTATGAAAAGTCATGGATTAAACAAAATTTTAATTGCTGATATGTATATAGATTAAATTTTTTTTATTTCGCACTTAATTATAGAAAGAATATGTGATAGTATGTGTAGAAGATATTTTTAAGATACTATATTTTTTTAGTGTTTATTCTTATTTATTTTTCTCTATGGAAGTTTTTTTCCCTCTAACTATTTATAAAGATAATTATTCTAAATATTTTCTCCCTCGCTTGGTTTTACGTAACCTTGAAGTATTTTCAAATTTATTCAGAAATTTGAATTTAGTTGCAAATTGTGTTTTGGTTTTAATTAGACATTACTTTAATATAAATATTACACATTTATGTCATGATAGCATAAATATTTAGATAGTATGTGTTAATATTCATAGTATGTATTTAGATTAATTTTTTTTCTGTTGATCGCACTGTTAGGGATATTGAAAGAATATGTGATAGTATGTGTGTAGAAGTATGTATATTTAATATGCACACTATATTTTTTAGTGTTTATATCTTATTTATTTATTATCGCTATGGAAATTTTTCCTTTTACCTATTTATAAAGATAATTATTCTAAATGTTTTCTCCCTCGCTTGGTTAATAACTTGAATTATTTCACAATTTAATTGGAAATTTGATTTTAGTTGCAAATGGTGTTTTGGTGTTAATTACACATTACTTTAACACAAATATTTCAGAATTATGTTATGATAATATAAATATTAAGATAATATTTGTTAATGTTCACAGTATTTAGATTAATTTTTTTTCTGCGAATCGTTCGTTTAGTGATAAAGAAAGAATATTTGATAGTATGTGTGTAGAAGTATGCATATTTTATATGCACACTTTATTTCTTTTTTTGGTGTTTATATCTTGTTTATTTATTTCTTTATTGTCGCAACGGAGTTTTTTCCCCTTCTAACTATTTATAAAGCTTATTATTCTAAATGTTTTCTTCCTCGCAGGATTTTAACGCAACCTTGAAATATTCACAAATTTATTCCGAAATTTGAATTTAGTTGCAAATAGTGTTTTGGTTTTAATTACACATTACTTTAATATAAATATTTCAGATTTATGTTGTGATACCATAAATATTTAGAAAATATATGTGAATGTTCAGAGTGTGTATTTATATAATTTTTTTTCTGCGAATCGTTCGTTTAGAGATAAAGAAAGAATATGTAATAGTATGTGTGTAGAAGTATATATATTTTATATGCACACTGTATTTATAATTGATAAATGATAATTTTCTTTTTTGTTCCATTTTTTTAACTTACCTCCGCCGTTTATCTTTTTCCCATTGAAATAGCTACTGTCAGTAACATTTATGATTCTTTTTGTGTTTAATCTTTTAAGAAAAGATCCTGAAAATTATTAAATTATGCAATGATTTTTAAACGCATATTTTAGTGAATATTTAATATTTTTATTTTATTAATTTAAAAAAAGTCTTTTCTTTCAGATCGATAAAATATTTCTTTCAAGATATTTTTTTGTATTTTGAAATCCATTTATGACACAATGAAAACTATTTTTTTTTCTTTGTTAACCTCAAAGTTGTTATTTTTACAAATTTACTATTATATTGTGAAAAAAAAAATTGAATTTGGGATTATTCATATATTTAAAATATGTTTAGCATGAATAGATTATATTTTTCTTGAAAATATAATATTTTTATTATTACATAAAATTTTGGAATAATCTGTATGACAAAAATAAAATTATTTGTCTTATATTCTTTTTTTTCTTTATATAAAATTTATATATAATTATTTATATTTTTGTTTAAAACAATAAAACAGTGTATTTGATAATTTAAATGTTTGCAAAAAAAAATAATAAAATGTATTTTAAATTTAGAGATATTTATTTTTATATTAAAAAAAAGGAAAAAGTATATAAAGCAATTTACATCAATTGAAAAAATAATGCTATATTATTTTTTAGCAATTTAAATAGGCAATATTAATTTTGATAACATAACGGGTAATTATTATATGTACTAATAAAATCATTTTTAAAATGTATTTCTTTTATTTCTTGAATATATATATATTTATATATTATTTTTAATATATGTTATTAAAAAAAATTTTAGAAATCTATGTTTTAAACACTTTAAAAAACAAAATTAAAACTTGTTTAAAAATGATTTTTATAGTTAAAACGGGTTTATTAAAATTTGGGTTTATTTTTTCAAATAGTTTTTTCTTCTTAATTGTTATCTTACAATTTTTGCTTTTAAAAGTTTCAAAAAAAAATAAATTCATGTTATAATTTTAATATTGTAATGTTTTGTTTTTGTTTTTCTTAATATAAATTTTTTTTAAAATTATTTTTTTAATTATTTGTGAGAAAAAAAAATGAAAAAAACTTTTTTTAAAAATATTGATTTAAAAACATAAATTTGAAAGGATTTTTGTATTTTTTATCCTATCGCACAAGAAATTTTTACAATAAAATTTGATTTAATATTACTAAATGTATGATAAATTACAAAAAAAAATGAATAACTCCAACTAATATTTCAAGATCATGTTTAGCATGAAAGTATGAGAATATTTTTTGAAAAATATAATATTTTTTTTATTACATATAATTTAATAATTGTATTACAAATTTTTTTTTTATTTTTATCGCTATGGAATTCTTTTTTTAACTATTATAAAAATTATTCTAAAATGTTATAAATTTGTTATATAAAACAAAAAAATTTGTTTTAGTATTTTTTTTGTCTTGTTTTTGTGTGAAGTATATTTTAAAACTTATTTTAAAAAAATTATCATTAAATAAGAAATGTTTATTTTACCATTTAAAATAATAAATAAAATAAATAAAACTCAATATTTTAGGAATTTTATTTTTCAATCCCACTATGGCATTGTTTGCCGTTAAAGTAAAAAGTACTTTTACTTTTGTGCAAAACAAAAATTTAAAAACCACGTATAAAAATTTATTACTTAATGTTTAAAAATTTCTGTTATTAATTATATATGACGTTATTCTATTAAAATTTAAAATTATAAAAATTTAATATTAAGTCATTTTAATTTTTTTTTTTTTTTTAACTATTATTTTTTACTTTTTTAAATAAATCAAATAGGAAAATTATTTCAGATTTTTGTTTCATATTAATTTGAATTTAATAATGTAAAAAGTTTTTTTTTTTTCTGCGCTTTCGTTTGAAATAAAAACTAATATTTTAAAAAAAAAAAAAAAAAAAAAAAAAAAAAAAAAAAATAAAAAAATATAATTTTTATAATATTTATTATTTGAGAGTATGTAAAAATTTTATTCCACACTGGCTTTCTTCGTTCAAAGAAAAAGTTTTTATTTCACAACTAAAAATATTATCTTTGAAATACATTTTTCTTAATTGTTTTTTTTTTTTATTTTTTTTTTTTTTTTTTTTTTTTTTTAGAAAAGAAACTTTTATTTAAAAATTAGCTTTGATTTGTTTTACTTACAACTTTTATAAATACGAAAATTAAATTTTTATCCTACGATGTTTTAAAAAGCTTTGTATATAATTAGAATTTTTTTTTTATATTTTTTATTTTTTTTTTATCAATACAAAATTTTATTTTTCTTCAACATTATAATTGTTCTGTAATGAAAATTTTCATTGCTTTTATCATTTTTATATTTTTAATTAAAAATTCCTAAAATAAATCAATCTACTATTCAATTTTAAAACACTTTAATTAAGCACAAATTTATAACTTCACACTGGCTCATCAAACAGGGAAGCAACGACTTTTTATTCACAAACACCAATCAAAACCGAAAACCTTTTTTGCCCGAAGTAGAAGTTGTAGTTCTTTTGACATCCTACGCAAGAAGAAAAAGTTGTAGTTCTTTACAGCCTATACGCGATCTATACAATTGCTGAAATTTAAAGAATTTTAATTTTAAAAAATCAAGCAGTATCAATCAAGGTTATAAAATTTAAATATATGTTTGTTATAATAAATTTGATATTACTTATGACTGAATACTACATTTTTAAAATTATTTTTTACTTTTTATGTAGAGAATAAATGGTAAATTAATTTGTCTTCAAGACAGGTTAATTACAAGTTTTCGGTTAATTCATAAAGTAAAAAATTTGTAATTTTGAGGTGATTCTTTTTTCTTGTCTTGTTTTGGCTTGTGGGTAATATTTTGAAAACTAATATTTTTAATTAAAAATTCCTAAAATAAATCAATCTACTATTCAATTTTAAAACACTTTAATTAATCACAAATTTGTAATTCCACACTGGCTCGTCAAACAGGGAAGCAACGACGTTTTATTCACAATACCAATCAAAACCGGAAAACCTTTATTGGCCGTAGTAGAAGTTGTAGTTAATTTGACATCCTACGCAAGAAGAAAAAGTTATAGTTCTTTACAGCTTGTACGTGATCTATACAATTAATTGCTGAAATTTAAAGAATTTCAATTTAAAAAAATCAAATGGTATTAATCAACATTATAAAATTTAGATATATTAGTTATATTAAACTTGATATAACTTATGACCGAATAGTACCTATTTTAAATTATTTTTTTGCTTTTATGTAGAGAACAAATGGTAAATTAATTTTCTTCAAGACTTATAAAATTTTACAAAATTTGTATTATTGAGGTGATTTTTTTTTTCTTGTCTTGTCTTGCTGACAATATTTTGAAAGCTATTACTTTTAATTAAAAATTCCTAAAATAAGTTTTAAAATGTATACAAAATTTCTACTTAATTTTAAACATGTAGCTTAAAATAGAATTAGAGATATATCAATTTAAATTTGACAAATTTAGAAAAAGACATCCCAAAGTTTTTTTTTACTTTTAGTACTAGTCTTTTAAGAAATAACAAACATTTGTAAAATTTTACACTGTTTAAAATCTTATGATAATTATATTAACAATATTAATGCAAAATTACCGTAAAATACAAGCACATAATGACTATACAAGTAAATTTACTTTAAAAAAATTGTTGCTGAACACACAGAATAATTTATGAGAACATTTTTCAAAGACACTTATCTCCAGTGGGAATGCTCAACACTAACATTAGAGAACAAAAAATAAACTAGCTGCTGATATAATTATCATAGATACTTGTTGTGTGTTTTATTTGGTTATCAAAACCCTGTAGTAATTAATTTCTATAATTAAAAAATAAAGGTGACTTTTTTTTTTTCCGAGAATTACGTATCTTGTACCCTTTAAAATACTTAGTTTTCATCCACAGGGCTCATTATTTATTTAAAAAAGAAACACAAGATTATGTTTATCTTTACTAGAGAAAAGCTTTTTTTTATTATTATTATTCCCCACTGAAAGATAAATATATTCCTTTCACGTCTCAGGCTCTGATTTGTTTATCTGAAATATCACACTACCTTTTCGAAAGCTGTCGAGCGTTTTAATGCTAAACGCTGTCTTTGTTGGTATGCAAATATTAGCTTTGCACTCAAATTTAGTAGGCGTTTGTTTAGTTTATTTTTGCTTTGAGTTTCCGCTGTATATGTTTATCAACTGTTGTAGAATTTGCTGCATTACTGCAGTGGTATTGTTTGTGTCCGCATTCTTTTATCCATGTCTGTGTTTTAAAATTTGCTGTCTACAAAATTTCTACAAAATTTTAATCATATAGCTTAAAATAGAATTAGAGATATATCAATTTGAATTTAACAAATTTACAAAAAGACATCCCAAAGTTCTTTTTACTTTCAGTACTAGTCTTTTAAGAAATAACAGTCATTTATGATATTTTACATTGTTTAAAATCTTAGGAAAATTAAGTTAACAATATTAATGCAAATTTACCGTAAAATACAAGCACATAATGACTATACAAGCAAATTTACTTTAAAAAAATTGTTGCTGAACACACAGAATAATTTATGAGAACATTTTTCAAAGACACTTATCTCCAGTGGGAATGCTCAACGCTAACATTAGAGAACAAAAAATAAACTAGCTGCTGATATAATTATCATAGATACTTGTGGTGTGTTTTATTTGATTATCAAAACTCTGTAGTAATTAATTTCTGAAATTAAAAATAAAACTGAATTTTTTTTCTAGATTTACGTATCTTGTACCCTTTAAAATACTTAGTTTTCATCCACAGGGCTCATTATTTATTTAAAAAAGAAATATAAGATTATGTTTATCTTTACTAGAGAAAAGCTTTTTTTATTATTATTATTCCCCACTGAAAGATAAATATATTCCTTTCACGTCTCAGGCTCTGATTTGTTTATCTGAAATATCACACTACCTTTTCGAAAGCTGTCGACCGTTTTAATGCTAAACGCTGTCTTTGTTGGTATGCAAATATTAGCTTTGCACTCAAATTTAGTAGGCGTTTGTTTAGTTTATTTTTGCTTTGAGTTTCCGCTGTATATGTTTATCAACTGTTGTAGAATTTTCTGCATTACTGCAGTATTATTGTTTGTGTCCGCATTCTTTTATCCATGTCTGTGTTTTAAAATTTGCAGTCTCTAAAATCATGGTTTCCGCGCACCTGGAAAGTCATGGAAAATCATGGATTTAGACAATGGATTAATTTTGTCATGGAAAGTCATGATTTTTCAAGTAAAATGAGTCAAAGTCATGGAAAGTCATGGATCCGCTAAACTACCGATTAAAAAAATGCATTGAATTGTTTAATTCTATTTTTACTTGTCATTTGGCTGAAGTTAGAGTTTGGTATTTATGTATTATCCTATTGACCCTATTGCCAAGTAAAATTTGTTCACCAAGGAAACTCAAAGCAAGAAAGCCTAATAGGCGGGTCAATGTATATTATTCTGGTTTTTTCTTAAATTGTAGATTAAAATTTTATTAATGTAATATTCATTATTTTTGAATAAAATTTAGTTAAGATTTTTGCACAAAATATAAGTATATCTCTAGGGATATTGTATATAAACATTATAGGGCTATATCTGGCTATTATTCATGGTCACCTGGATAATACCAAAGTACTCTGAATTCAAATTGGAAACATTTTGATTGAAAAATTGCTATATGATTAAACTAAGGTATGTAGATACAACAATTTATTTTTAGGTATGTGAGTTTATTAACACTTATAAAGTAATTTTATAGTTTTTTATGATAAAATTCCTGTAATTTCTCTAAAAGCATATATTTTATTTGTATGTACATCAGAAGGTTTATTCAAATATATACTTTAACGAAAGCTTTTTAAAGTCATGGAAAATGATCTGCTAAATCAGGGAAAGTCATGGATTTGAAAAATTTTATTTTGGCAGATACCCTGTAAAATGTTCATTCTTATGCTTGTTTTAAAAATGTTTAATTATGCCTACGATGTAGCATGTGTAATATAGATTTTTGTAGTTATGTAATAAGTATTTATGTGTGTGTGTGTCACGATTGAAAAATGCATTGAATAGGGGAGTATAGTAGAGATTACTTTTGAATAGATATTTGCTATTTGTGTATAAGAGATGCATCAAATCTAAAAGACGTATTCATGATTAAACTAGGGCAGTCGTGGTTAAAGTATCTTTATTTTCTGAAAACATAGAAGCAACTCTTTAAACGCTTAAAGATGGATCTGAACCAGGAATTGACAAACTTTTTCGGCCGCGGGCCAAAAATCGAAAGAAAATAACTTTGGCGGGACAAGATAAATTTTTCTAAAATTTTAAAAACAATATACAAACACCTCACGGTTTAAATACGCTAATGAGATGAATGAAATTGCGGTTTCTTTTTTAAAAGTTCCTTATACTGAGGTTCGAAGGGAGATCTACTGATTTTAAGGAATGATGCTAAACAAAATGCTTGCAACAAAAAATTATCGATGATTCAATTTAAAATTATCCCATAAGACCTGATCTATTACTTAAACCAAACCAAATATAAGAGCCGAATGAAATTACACTACCTTAGCCGGAGTTCGATTCGATATATTTATGTTTGTATTAAACGGCTTTAAATTCCCGGTCTCATTATCGATTGCAAAAGTAATATGTAGCCAAAATAACTAAACCAAATATAAAAAAATTATTAAAGTAATATCTAAGTTTAGGGATAAAACGTATGAAAATAATGCAGACGATATTTAACTAGATAAAATGAGAAATAATAAAATAAGGTGGTTAAAGGAATGGCGTCATAATGCTAGAACAAAATGTTATTTTTAACCTATTATGTGATAAATTGATAAATTTAATCGCTTGTTCTTAAAATGGGGCTTGATATAATGGCATTAAAAGCTCGAAAAGGGGTGGAGGAGGGATTTAGAACGTTTTAAAGACGACAGTATTTTTTGCTGTGGTATGAAGCATATTTATACCAATGTATTTCATAATCGGATCAATAGTTTAGGAGAAGATAAACTTCATTCGCTTTAAATTTTGCTAACTTAACACATCAGGACTACAATATAGCCTCTATGCATTCCAGGTCCAACTGCTTCATAAATTCGAGGACAGACGGACAGATAACTTAGGCTATTATTATACTAGTATATAGCCCGTCATATGACTTGATCAGTAAAATTTTTAATTTTCCAGAATTGTAAAGTACCTTATGTGGCAGGTAAAAAAAATGGTTCGTTTTTTGGCTGAGAATTATCTTTCAACAAGAATAATGGATTAAAATTATCACATATGTAGGTAATCTATTACTTAACACTAGATTGCCCGAGATTTCTTGTATACCTATATTGCCAAAAACAGTCAAAATGACTGCATTGTAAAAAATAACAAATATGTAAAAGAAATTTGTTTAAAATTAATTTTTAATATTATATAATAAAGGAGGGCGGAAGTAACTACAATTATTCATAAACCCATTTATATGTTATAGAAAAAGTCACCAAATTCTAAGAAATTGTGTCATTATATTTCATAATTGTTTTTCTAATTGAAATTAAAAAACAGTCAAAATACTGCCTTGGGCAATCTAGTTAAGCAAATATAAAAAAAATTATTTATGTAATATCTAAGTTTAGCGATAAAACGTCTGGAAATAATGCAGACGATATTTAAATAATCTAAAATAAATGATTAAATGAGATGGTTAGAGGAATGACGTTAGAATGCTAGAAGAAAAATTATTATTTTTATCTATTTTTTATGTGATAAATGGATGCATTTAATCGCCTGCTCTTTAAATGGAGCTTGATATAATGGCGTTAAATGCTCGAAACGGGGGACGGGATGGATTTCTAACGTTTTAAAGAGGACAGTATTTTTCGCTGTGATACGAAGCGTATTTATACCAATATATTTTAGAATCGGAACTATAGTTTAAGAAAAGATAGACTTTATTTGCTTTGAATTTTGCTAATCGTAACGCATCAAAAATCCAATATGGATGCTCTATCCATTCCAGGTCCAACCGCTTCATAAATTTGAGGACAGACGGGCAGATAACTTGGGCTATTATTATATAGGGGATAACACAACGATAATAGTTTAAACCACGAAAAACATTTTTCCTCACAACGAAACCTACTCTATTCAACGGAATGCTCGATTCGGAAGAATTTTATACATTAGGGATCATTTTTAACTACAAAACAAGATTGAAAAGATTTTTCTTTGAAAGAGGTCCATTTCCATATGATAGCATTCTTCTCATCCCCGGGGATATCATTAAATAATACGTGGGGAGTAGAGTTCATTCTCCAAGATAAATAACCACACGGTGAACAATAGATATAATACAAAGGTAGAAAAGAATGGGAATTTTGAAACCCCTTCCTGTTGGATACAGATTTAGAGAAAAAAAAAATGTGCGATTGAATTTTTTTTTTCCTTTTTGTGTGTGTGTGTGTTTATTTTTTTTTTTGGGGGGGGGGGGGGATTGGAGAGAAAGAATGTCAAAGTCATCATCATACTTGATAGAAAGTGTTAGGAATACACAGTACGATATCGATTAACATTATTACATTTATTATTTAGATATAAATTTAAAAAAAAATTTCTTCGTTTCTAGAATATTGTAATGCCTATTAATATCTTCTATTTAAAATGATATTCGAAGCCTTTTTTTAGAATATGTAGTTCTTTTAAATAAAATTATTAAAAAATATTTTCTTATCAGATAATAACTTTTATAGAAATAAAATTTTGCGACTCAGATACAACTTTTCAACTGTAACATAGAAAATCAATAACTGTAATATAAAAATAAAATAGTGCGTCACAGAAACAACTTTTCAAGTGTAACACAGAAACTTAAGAACTGTAACATAGAAGTAAAATTGTACGTTATATATACAATTTTTCAACGTAGCGTAGAAACTTAATAACTGAAACATAGAAATAAAATAGTGCGTCACAGAAACCACTTTTCTACTGTAACATAGAAATAAAATGGTGCGTCACAGAAACAACTTTTCAACTGTAACATAGAAATAAAATTGTACGTCACAGAAACAGCTTTTCTACTGTGTAACATAGAAATAAAATAGTGCGTCACAGAAACAACTTTTCAACTGTAACATAGAAACTTAATATCTGTAACATAAAAGTAAAAGTGCATGTTACAAATACAACTTTTTAACTGTAACATAGGAACTTCATAACATAACATAGAAACTCAATAACTGTAATATAGAAATAAAATAGTACGTCACTAAAACATCTTTTCAATTGTAACATAGAAACTTAATAAATGTAACATAGGAGAAAATTGTACGTTATAGATACAACTTTTCAACTGCAGCGTAGAAACTCAATAACTGTAACATACAAATAAAAATGTGCGTCACAGAAACAACTTTTTTACTGTAACATAGAAATAAAATAGTGCGTCACAGAAACAACTTTTCAACTGTAACATAGAAACTTAATAACTGTAACATAGAAGTAAAATTGTGCGTTACAGATACAACTTTTCAACTGTAGCGTAGAAACTCAATAACTGTAACATAGAAATAAAATTGTGCGTTACAGAAACAACTTTTGTATTGTAACATAGAAATAAAATAGTGCATCACAAACACTACTTTTCTACTGTAACATAGAAATAAAATAGTGCGTCACAGAAACATCTTTTCAACTGTAACATATACTTAATAACTGTAACATAGAAGTAAAATTGTGCGTTACAGAAGTAAAAAAAAAAAAAAAAAAAAAAAAAAAAAAAAAAAAAAAAAAAAAATACAACTTTTGCTGCTGGAAAGAGACTTAATTTCGAAACCACCCGTTTCTTGGGGATTATATTCAAACAACTTTTCAACTGTAACATAGATAATTTTTTTTCCCTAAGATTTGTTTTAGTACAAAAGGCAATTTGGAGGAATAGGTTATGAATAACGGATTAATGATTCTGCGCATTATACCCTCTAACTGTTGCGGATTATTGCAGAAAATACAAAGGAATTACTCTACTGAATTTAGTGCTTAAAAAATACTAATTTCACGTTAATTTCTGTACATTTTTCCAAAATTGTGTAACTGTAACATAGAAAACTCAAACTGTAGCATAGATGTGGGTTTTATGGCAATGTGTGCAAAATTTCAAAGCTTTAGTTCAGATAGAAAAAGTCAATTTTTATTGCAAAATTTGTAACAGACAAACAGGCAATAAAACAGTTTAAAGATTTAAAAAAAGAATTAGATTTTATATTCTACTAAAGTAAAATTTATATCAATGAGTAGAACTATTACAGAATCTATGTGGTATTTATATCAGAGGGGAGGTATGCCATACGTCAAATCGGCAATAATAGGTTAAATCAATAAAAGAAATAACATATATCCTGTCATAAAGCAAAATGTACTATATTTGAGAGCAGGAAAAATATTATATTAGATCTCATTTTTATCTGCCAAACAAGATGGAAGTCGTTTTACAGAAAAGGAATAGAAGGAATATTTTCACATCAAAGCGACTGGTGGCATCCTTGGAGTACCGGCAAATTACGAGGGGGCGAAGTTGAAGTTCTTTCTCGGAGATAAATGATAACGCGATAGAAAAGAGATATGCCGCGGCGTGAAAAGATTGAAAAAGTAGAATCCTTTAGTAGTAAGAACTTCAAAAATATAAAGATTCGAAAAATATTTGCGATGCTGAACCTGTTAGTACCACAGTTTTTCAAAGTGAGCTTAATGGGCTGTGAAGCAGTCTAGAGATTTAATAGCGGGTTCCCACTTGTTTCTAAATTAGTAGTACTACCCTCTTATGGGCATCGAGAAGATGTAAATAAGCTTTTTAGACCACGACTTAAAGGGGCGTTGAGAACTACCGCCGCCGTCCTCTGCAATTCTTGCAAAAATACTAGCTAGAGAATCAGTAGCAGGTTCCGACTTGCCCACTTGAGGGCTTTGAGAAGGTCTAAGTGAGCTCTTTTGGCCTAAGGTCACTTTAGAGAGTTGAATTAACCGCTGCCCTCTTGAATAATACAAAAGTTAATCAATCGAACACCTTAAGAAATAGTTTTAAATGTAGAATAATATTTGTAAGAATACACTGAACAGTTTCAATAATACAAAAGTTAATCGATCAAACTCTTTAAAAATTAATTTAAAATATTTTCATTATTGCAAAAATACTTGCTAGGGAATCAGTATCAGGTTCAGACTTGTCCACTTGAGGGCGTTGAAAAGGTCTAAATGAGCTCTTTTGGCCCAAGGTCACTTTAGAGAGTTGCGAATTAACCGCTGCCCTCTTGAAAAATACTTGTAATAATCGACTGGACAGTTTGAATAATACAAAAGTTAATCGATGGAACTTCTTAAGAAATAGTTTTAAATGTTTTCATTATTGCAAAAATACTCGCTAGGGAATCAGTAGCAGGTTCACACTTGAGAGCCTTGAAAAGATCTAAGTAAGCTCATTTGGCCCAAGGTCACTTTAGAGAGTTTTTAATTAACCGCTGCCCTCTTGAATAATACTTGTTATAATCGACTGAACAGTTTGAATAATACAAAAGTTAATCGATCGGACTCTTTAAGAAATAATTTTAAATGTTTTCATTATTGCAAAAATACTCGCTAGGGAATCAGTATCAGGTTCAGACTTGTCCACTTGAGAGCGTTGAAAAGATCTAAGTAAGCTCATTTGGCCCAAGGTCACTTCAGAGAGTTGAGAATTAACCGCTGCCGTTTTGAATAATACTTGTAAGAATGCACTCAACAGTTTGCATAATGCAAAAGTTAATCAATCGGACTCTTGAAGAAATAGTCTTATATGTTTTCATTATTGTAAAAATACTCGCTGGGGAATTAGTAGCAGGTTGAGACGCGCTCATTTGAGAGCGTTGAAAAAAACCAAGTAAACTAACTCTTTTGGCCCAAGGTCACTTCCGAGGGAGTTGAGAGTTAATTCTTTTGAATAATACTTGTAAGAATGCACTGAACAGTTTGAATAATACAAAAGTTAATCGATCGAACTCTTTAAGAAATAGTTTTAAATGTTTTCATTATTGCAAAAATACTCGCTAGGGAATCTATGTATATTTGGGTGTGGGTGTGTAGATATATATATATATATATATATATATATATATATATATATATATATATATATATATATATATATATATATAAATGTCAGGTCTAAGCAAGGGGTAATTGGAAATTACGAAAAGAAACAAGGGAACTCTTTTATAATAATAATAAATGAAAAAACCCACGCTCGCGTAAGCTTTTAGGATAATTCGGTCAGGCGGAAGCATTTGATGAGTTAGGGACATGAAACTGTGTGTCTACACTCTACGCGTGTCTTCGACGAAAAAAAAGTTAATCGATCGGACTCTTTAAGAAATAGTCTTATATGTTGTCATTATTGCAAAAATACTCGCTAGGGAATTAGTAGCAGCTAGTTTTGCTTTAAATGAAAAGATGATTGAATAAACTTATTATTATCAAGAAAGATTGGTCACTTCAGAGGGAGTTGAGAGTTAACTCTCTTGAATAATACTTGTAAGAATGTACTGTTTTCCATTCGCTTTAGCACTGGTTCACGATACATACACACACACACACACACACACACACACACACACACATATATATATATATATATATATATATATATATATATATATATATATATAAATAGTAAGACGGAGTTCACGATGGGGGGTTGCAGTCATGCCCCCCCCAAAAAAAAACGGCCATGGAGGATGGGTTCCCACTACATTACAAGGATAGGACAAACTGAGGGGTCAGCTAGCATGAAGTTATAAGTAAAAGGCCTTTCTTAACACCTGGGTCAACAGCTCAGTCAAAGTCTGTGTGAAAATCTCATGGAAAAATCTGAGTTCGTAAGCGTACATCTCCTTTTTGTTTGGTAATTTCCTAAATTGGTCGCTAGGGCAATAGACATAAAATTGGTTAGACACCTTCGAAATAGTTTTAAATGTTTTCATTATTGCTGATCAATTTAGGATAGGGGTTAAAAAGGGGGAAACAAAGGGACTCAGGCGTTTTTGTCCTTCACTTAAACCCCTGAGAAATTTCTCGGGTTGTCTTTGGAGTTTTATACAAAATGCCTGCAGTAGTTTCCCGATCTGGTTTATTTTTACTTACACACACACACACACACACACACACACACACACACACACATATATATATAAATATGTTTATATATGTGTACGTATGTATATATACGTATATATATATATATATATATATATATATATATATATATATATATATATATATATATATAAACAGATAAATTAGAATATTTAAATCTAAGTTAAAAATTATGTCCTAATTACCGCTGGAGAATCGAGGCTGCAATTTGTGCTTTAAACGTTTTCATGTGATCGATCTAAGTAAGCTCTTTGGCCCAAGTACAGGTGTTATTACAGGTGTATTGTACAAACATACAGGCAGTTTGAATAATACAAAAGTTAATATATGTGTGAGTGAGGGAGAGAGAGAAAGAAAGAGTGAGATTGAGAAGAAGTATCAGAAATAAACAGTGAGTTTCATTAATAATTTTGCTTTTTTGCGAACAAGTTTTCATTATTGCAAAAATACTCGCTAGGGAATCATTATTACGTATCATTCTCCACCTATTTAAAATTTTAAAAAGTATCAGAAATATTACACCTGCAGATTCAGTTTCTAAGAAAACTAAAATTGAGAGTGGAGAATTAACCACCGCCCTCTAGAATAATACTTGTAAGAATGCACTCAACAGTTTGAATAATGCAAAAGTTAATTGATCGGGCTTTTTAAGTATTCAGATTAACAAATTGAATTTTTGTTTTCTAGGTAACCAACACACACATTGATATATGTGTTTGTAGACAGAACACACTTATATTTGCAACTCTATAATAAAGTGATATATATTAGAACTTATAAATATATTGATATTTGGTTAGCGATAAATTGCAATATTAATATTCAGATATCATCCAGATCTTGTTTTGACATCCAGAAATTAACCTTAATATAGATTTTATTTTAAATTAGTAGAGTATACCGTTTTTAGAAAATTTTGTAGGATGTTTAAAATTTTTTTTACTTAGAATCACTTATGCTTTTTTTACACTGTGTATAAACAAAAATAAAAACGACAATATATCATTAATTTGATAGTTTTAAAAATAATCTCAGCTGACCGTACATTTTATTCACCCATGCTTTCTTTACACTTTGTATAAACAAAAACAAAAAAATACGAAAATATATCATTAATTTGATAGTTTTAGAAATAATCTCAGCTACAGTATATTTTATAATATGCTTTCTTTATTTGTATAAACAAAAATAAAAAACGAAACATATCATTAATTTGATAGTTTAGAAATAAAACAGCTATATTTGTATGCTTTCTTTAATTTTGTATAAACAAAAATAAACGAAAATGTTCATTAATTTGATTTCAGAAATTAATCCAGCTGACCGTACATTTTATTCACCCATGCTCTTTAATTTGTATAAACAAAAACAAAAAAAAAAACGAAAATATATCATTAATTTGATAGTTTTAGAAATAATCTCAGCTACAGTATATTTTATTCACCCATGCTATGCTTTCTTTACAATTTGTATAAACAAAAATAAAAAACGAAAACATATCATTAATTTGATAGTTTCAGAAATAATCCCAGCTGACCGTACATTTTGTTCACCCATGCTTTCTTTACACTTTGTATAAACAAAAATAAAAACGAAAATATATTATTAATTTGATAGTTTTAGAAATAATCTCAGCTGACCGTACATTTTATTCACCCATGCTTTCTTTACACTTTGTATAAACAAAAACAAAAAAATACGAAAATATATCATTAATTTGATAGTTTTAGAAATAATCTCAGCTACAGTATATTTTATTCACCCATGCTATGCTTTCTTTACAATTTGTATAAACAAAAATAAAAAACGAAAACATATCATTAATTTGATAGTTTCAGAAATAATCCCAGCTGACCGTACATTTTGTTCACCCATGCTTTCTTTACATTTTGTATAAACAAAAATATAAAACGAAAATGTATCATTAATTTGATACTTTCAGAAATAATCCCAGCTGACAGTACATTTTATTCACCCATGCTTTCTTTACACTTTGTATAAACAAAAACAAAAAACGAAAATATATCATTAATTTGGTAGTTTCAGAAATAATTCCAGCTGACAGTATATTTTATTCTTCTGTCTGTTTATTTTAAAATTTTAGGACATTTCTTTTTCTGTACCGAAAAAAGAAAAACTGTTCTAAGAGATATAGAAACATATTTTATTAATCTCCACAAATAAAAGGTTTTCAAATATTTACCCCCCAATATACACCCTCTCTCAAACTGCATTATCAAGACTATCTTTAGAAAACTAATAATACAGAAACAAAAGGAGAGAGAGAGACTCTACGAAATGAACAGTACTGAATTCCTGGCAGTTTTTTTCCCCTCCTTTCTTAACAGCGGCTTTTACGGTCCAAAGCAAGCGTTTCGTTGATGGTTGCTACGCAACAAGTAAAAAAATGTTGCAAGTTTAATAGACGACGAACAAAAGTCATATAACTAGTACTTTTATTTTTTTAATGAGATATTTTTCTCCCATCTGAGGACTGAAGAACTACATCTCATGCCTTCCATATTTAATGGAGGTGTTTTCAATTTTGACAAGATACATATAGCATTCCGCAAATTATAGTTGTCTGAATTTGGGACTTGGTGCCTCTTCAATTAAATGTAGAAAAATGGACTAAAACTTTTATTCTTTAAGCCTAAATATCGAAAAAAAATTTGTTATCTGAAATTCTAAACATGAATGCGAAATTTCAAATCAGTATCTCCAATATTTAAAAAATTACTTACGTATATGATTTCATATAAAAGTTTTTTTTATTTTACATTAAAATTAAAAATAACTTTTTATCTATATTGAATTTTCCTAGAATTCTATTTTATAAATTACAATCCTTAAGGCATTTACTTGTTTGCATATTTAACTCGTTACCTGTTTTCGACGCAATATTACATGATGTATTATTTTTCGCTCCCTGTTTTTGGCGTAATATTACGTTACGGATTAGTCCTTCCATTTTTCTCGTCGAACAATGGCTGAATGGTTGGGGCGCTGATGTTCAGTACTGGAATGGTTTAAAAATTCCATTTCGATTTCTATAAATACTAAATGAAATAAACACCAACGAAATAAGTGTATACAGTGTCATCGTAGGTCTATATTTACTGTGAAATCTTGAAATCAACGTATAGATTTTTTTTTTTTTTTTAAATTTAGAGTAAAGTTGCTTATTGGTTATACACCTTCGAAAAATAAACCTTGACTTTAGGATAAAAATTCACGGAGTTACTAAATGTTTAAGTCAAATATTAAATTTTTTTTAACTTGAAAAATTTAAAGTGGTTGCATTTTTTTTTTTTTTAATTTATTGAAATGCATCTTAATTTTTTTTTTTATAGTTTTCTTAAAAGCTGTAGTATGAAATGCAAAGATTTATCGTTGTACAGGTTCTAACTCGAATATTTCAGTGGGGTTTGTGTTAAATGATTCAGAAATGTCTAAAGATTTTAAAAATGTAAAAGTTATAAAATCGAATCTTTGGAGGGTTAAAGGTGATCCTTTCCCTTCAGCTACTACAAATAAAATTAATACTAATACATGTACATGACTAGAAACTTAAGCATTCAAAAGAATTAATAATATAATATCATTCTGAAGTTCATAAAGATTAATCTAGTCGTTTTGTGTAACAAAGAGACATACAAATAATTTTGATACATACAATTTGATAATTTATCACTTCCAGAGTAAGAGCAGTTCTAAATATTGTAAAATAATAGAATATATATTTATATATGTATCTCTCAGATTAATGGTGACTTCAACAGGTTAAATTCCATATACACTAGTTCAAAACACAAATATTGAATTCCATACATACTAGTGCAAAACACAACTGTAATAAATTGTTTAATCGCTTTACCGCGTATTGAATGGTTTATTTCTAGTTCTAAATGAACATTGTGAAATAATGAAATAAAAATATCACGCAGATTAATGATGACTTCTTCATGTTAAATTCCATACACGCTTTTTCCAAAGCATAACTTTAATAAATTGTTTAATCACTTTACAGCAAATTGAATGGTTTATTTCTTAGTTCTAAATGAACATTGTGAAATAATGATATATATATGTATGTGTATATATGTGTATATAGATGAATGACGACTTCATCATGTTCCATACACACTAGTGCAAAACACAAATTTAATAAATTATATATATATATATATACACATATGTATACATACACAGTTCACGCTCCTTTATATACATATATGTATATATATATATATATAATGTTGTGAGATAACATTAAGAACAAACGTCTAACATCAATACTAACATTTAATTTTGAAAACACAAAATAAAATGATTAAATACAAATTAATAATAAGGGCATGGTCCTTTTTGGTTTGGGCCCTGCTCTTTGGTACCGGAGTTCGTGGGTTCAAATCCCACTGGTGCATCGAAGCTCGTAGCCGTTCGCTATAGGCTTTAATCAGTAGGTCCGGGTTAAATTGTGTATTTTAACTGCATATTCTTATGATTTATGTGGAGTTTAATTAAAACTTTGCATTGAATGCTCGAGAAATAACTACATTTAATTTTTCGCACCGAATAGCGAGTAATCCCGTGAATATGTTCGCAAGATACCTACAGCCTACTCAGAGTTATTGGGTGTCAGGAATGATATTTGATCATTTCAGTGATCACAAAAATGACATGTGCTACAATTGAGACTTTGATGGAATGAAACTATTTTCCTGGGTCAGCTGGAAAACGCGGCCAGTGAACAGAAAATTAGCATTTATTCTAACTTTAGTTTTGGAAGACGGGTAAAAAGAAATTTAGTTACAGAATACTCCTTTAAATCTGACGTATTTGACGTGGGACATTAGGTATTAAATATTGAGCAGGGGGAAAAGGATAATTTTAGATAGGTATTTTAGGTGGAATAATTTTGATATATTACATACATAAAAACATAATATATAATTATATATATAAATAAATGAATTTGTGTCTGTGTGTACTCGATAGACTCAAAAACCATGCAACCAATCGCCGTGAAAATTTGGGAAATTCTTAGGTATATCCCTGGGAAGGTTTTTGTAAATTTTTAACGTTCTAAATCTATTCCTTCCCCTTTTTTCGAGCATTTCATGTCATTATTCCAAGCATTATTTTCCCCGGTTAATGGAAACGATTAATTTTTTAATTTATCGCATCATAACTAAGTAAAAGAAGTAATATTTCTAGCAATGGGACGTCATCCCATGTCATTGTTTTAAGCGCCTTTTTCCTCGGTTAAAAACAGGAGATTAAAATTTTCAATTTATCTCATAATAAATAGGTGAAAATGACAGTTTTTCTATCATTATGACGTCATTACTTTAAATATCTCATTTATTCATTTCTTATTTTATATTATTTAAGCATCGTCTGTGTAGTATCCGTTCGATTGGACCTGGAAATTGAGATATAAAGTGATTAACGTTCATTTCTATGTGACGCAAATTTTAGCATTTTTATATGAGAACTTATTTTAAATTTAATTCTTGGTTCATTTTTACGTTACAATGAAATGTTTATCGACAATATTCTAACAACAAAAAGTACAAATTTCAATGACTCTCATGGGCAAGTAAAAAACCTATCATTTTATAGAGTTATCTTTATATTCATAGGGTTGTCAATGTGTATGTGTGTTTCTGTTTTACGCAAAACCATGTGGTTTGCCATGAATTTCCTTAATTTTGGACAACATTTATTTTTACTACCAAAGTTAACACTGCTGTTGTCAAAACCTCTGCCTCCTATTCTACCACGTAATAGGGCAAGATCTGTTAACGTTGCTAATCAACGCACAGTAGTAATGCAGTAATATAATTTAAGGTTAAACTTATATTCTACCATAGAGTTTGAACAAATTTAATATAAGACACAAATTTGACTATAAAAACTTTTATAATACTATAAAACTGCCAATGACTCGAACTGCACTGTGATTTAGAGAAGTTATTCAAGGGGAAAAAAAAAAAACTGAATAATGTGATAGTACGCTTATAATAGAAATATATAAATATGCCAATGACTCGAACTGAACTGTGACGAATTTAGAGAGTTATTCACGAAAAATAAATCTTTGTTTAAAAGTAATATATTAAGTTCACCGTAGCGAAGCACGGGCAAACTTGATAGTTGTGTATAAAATAGCTCGCTCACAATATGTTTACAATATTTTTTATATCAAGATGTAATTCATATTTAAAACTGTAATATGTTTTTAACTGCACACACACATACTTCGGATGCTTCCTCTAGTATATTTATGTAGACAAAATTTTGCATATGGAGCTAAACAAATATCGTATAATCTCAAATAAAGTTTATCAGTCTCAATATATCGAATTACCTTCCATATTATGCTGCCTAATCTTTTAATCTCGTTAGTTCCAAAGTTTAAATCTGAGCATAATCCTCGTTTATTTCGCAGGTAGTTTATAACCACATGAATGTTAATGAGGTGTCAAATGGCACAGCTAATATCGAATTTTTTAACATGGAGTATGAAGGAAACTTTCGGCAAAGACTACATGTGGAGAATTTGTAACGTTTTACGTTGTTGCTAGGAACTGTTAAAGCTGTAATATTTATTGGGTACAAATTAAACTTTCATTTTTATCTGTTGGGAGCGTTACGGTCAAATATTTTTTTAAGGCGAGCTCATTAAAACTGCTTACTACTTAAAGTTATCTACATAGCATTAGCTTGATATTCATTGCGAAACGCAGGGCTCTGCCGTATGTGTTATAGATATTGTTACGAATTTCGCAAGTTGGCATGTATTTTTGCCGTTTACTGTGTATTATAATGGGTAAATCATGTATTTGGTGAGATATTGGCTCGTTGGCGATGTTTTTGGCGCCATGTTTGGCGATTTATCGCCAAATTTGGCGACTTGGTGACTTTCTTGGCGATCGTTTGTACCTAGTACTTTCTAGAATATTCCAGTTTCTCCCGAGGATATAAATACCGGGGGCCGATCCTGATCGAGGTTCAGTTAGCTGAAAAATTTGTAGAGGTAAAGACCTACGTTGTTTGGCGCTAAGAGTTTGAGTGAACTATTGCCTGTGCTAGCCAGTTCTCGCGGTGTTGGCTGCTGTATTTGTGTTTTCCCTGCATAACTTTATTCCCACGAATAAAGTGCTGTTATTTTTGCTGTCTTAATTCAAAGTCTACTCAATCCACGAACGTTACGCTTCATAAATTGGTAACAATATAAACATTGGACATATAGATATAACATATGACTTATTGAAGGAGAAGAAATCGTATAATTTGTTTATTTCGTTATCGTGAATTGTTAAAAATATATTATTTTACTTTAATAAATGAAAAGAATGCAGTAATCGGGTTTTTCAGCTGAATATACAGCTTATGAAATACAGTCTCCCTAATTTAAACGCCATGAAAGTGAAGATTGAAAAAGTGTCGGTTAAATAGAGGTGTCCATTATGAGGCTTTATGATATATAGTCAAACCTGTCTATCTCGAATGCTTATCTCGAAAACCTGTCTATGTCGAATTTTTTCAATTTCCCTACATTTTCAATAAAAATTTTAACGTATTTTAAACTATCTCAAATTATTTTTCAAACTTGTCTATCTGACTTTTCGCAAAAAACACAGCATTCCAGTTTAGAGCCTTATTGCGTTCACAACCGCACAAGTTCACCTTCCAGGAAATACACTTTTAGTTTTCTCTCTCAGGGGATTTTTGGTCAGGGACTGGGTGGGAATTGTACTAAAATGCACAGTCTTAGAACATCGTCTAAAAGAAACCGAAGAGCAATTGGCGGAGGAAACTGGTGAAAACCCGAAGAAATGGATGATTATCAGAGAGAAACTGAATATTGACACTTCATTTAACATTTTATAGAAGTAGATAAATCAGTGGTAACGAGCGGAACATTATAAACTGATTCCGAAATTTTAGAAAACGTCTGGAATTTCTGATGATGAAGGATCATGACAAAGAGGACAACATCGGTGTAGAAATTGTTAACAAAAAGCAGAAAAAGTCATTGAAACACTAAGAATTTTTTTTTTATTTAATCCCAAGAAAAATATTGATCAGGATTGTTTCGCTACTGTGTCAAAACTACAAAAAATTGTCAGTCTAAAATAGTTTTGCATCAAAAATCCTAACGGATTACTTTATGTAAGGTATGTAAATAAAACTAAAGTACTTCAATTTTTCAATCTTTTGTATTGTGCAAATAAATTTTCTTAGTCTATTTCATAAAACCTATGTATCTCGAAAGTTTATCTCGAATTTTTATTTATATATATTCGAGATAGACAGGTTTGACTGTATATAGTAAGACGAACTTCCCGATGGGTGGTTGCAGCCATGGCCCATAAAAATGACACCGTTTTAGTTAAAGACCTTTATTAAAATAACGTTGGAGGACGGGTTCCCATTTCATTATAGGGACAGAGCAAACTGAAGTGTCAGCTCCCATGAAGTATAAGTAAAAGGCCCTTAACATTTGCGTCAACATCTCAGTCAAAATCTGTGGGAACATATGCCTCCTATAGCGTCATCTCCTTTTTGTTTAGGAATTTCCCAAGTTGTCCGCTAGGGCAATGGAGAATTATAATTAGTCAGACCCCCTTCTCCGAGGGCGTAAACTGTAGCTCCAGTGGTCAATTTAAGTTAGAGGTTAAAAACGGGATTCAGAGTCACGCGGGTTTTTTTTTTTTTATATGATTTCGTATGGGTCTCGTATAAGGAGCAGGTATGGAGGCGAAATAATCAGCCGTAGATAATTTCAAACTTAACAACTATTCATTTATTTAACAAAAAAAGAGAAACGTTTTAAATAAAGTAAATCAACTCAATGTAGATGCAACCTATTGTCCAGAGAGGAGATCACTCTAGACAACCTGCTCATCTCAAAGTTCAGCAGGGAGTTCCCCCCCCCCCGTTTCTTGTTTACCAAACAGGAAACCTCGGTTTTAGAGGAGATCGACCCCCTTTCCTCTTTGACCCTTGTCCTTGGGATAGCTGAAACACCCTTTGGCGCCCAACTGACTCGGTCACACAAGGCACAATTTCTTTTCTCTCTCGGTGCGTTGACAAAAACGGCACACTTGACACCTCTAATCGTCCGTGTGTCAAAAAAACCATTACTGGTACAGTATTCCCTTTTTCAATTGTTCAGAAGAATAAATGTTCGCCCAACCACCGACAGAGACGGACGCGACTCATATATATACATGGTTTCCGCGCACCTGGAAAGTCAGGGAAAGTCATGTAAAATCATGGATTTAGGTAATGAATTAATTTTATCTTGGAAAGTCTTGATTTTTCTAATAAAATGAGTAAAAGTCATGGAAAGTCATGGATCCGCTAAACTACCGATTAAAAAAAATGCATTGAATTGTTTAATTCTATTTTTACTTGCCATTTGACTGATGTTACTGAGTTTGGTATTTATGTATTATCCTATTGACCCTATTGCCAAGTAAAATTTGTTCACCAAGGAAACTCAAAGCAAGAAAGCTTAATGGGTGGGTAAATGTATATTATTCTGGTTTTTTCTTAAATTGTAGATTAAAATTTTATTAATACAATAATTATTTTTTAATAAAAATTAGTTAAATTTATATTTTGTGCAAAAATCTTATCTCTAGGTATATTGTATATAAACATTATAGGGTTATATTTAGCTATTATTCATGGTCACCTGGATAATACCAAAGTACCCTGAATTCAAATTGGAAACATTTGGATTGAAAAATCGCTATATGTTTAAACTTAGGTATGTTGATAAAACAATTTATTTTTATGTATATGAGTTTATTAACACTTATAAAGTAAGTTTATAGTTTTTTTATGATAAAATTCCTGTAATTTCTCTAAAAGCATATATTTTATTTGTATGTACATCATAAGTTTTATTTATATATACTTTAACGAAAGCTTTTTAAAGTCATGGAAAATGATCTGCTAAATCAGGGAAAGTCATGAAAAATCATGAATTTGAAAAATTTTACTATGGCAGATACCCTGTATATATATATATATATATATATATATATATATATATATATATATATATATATATATATATATACATACATACACACACACTTATGCATGTAGCACTCCTATTTAAAACGTAATATTAATTCATCTGTAGGGATTTTGTTGCCCCTAGCTAAATGCTTATTCCTATGCCTACGCTACACTACTTGTGTTTTATTACCATTTCTATAAATTACTGAAATTTTTAGAAAATTTCTCAAATTGTAATATTTAATTTTACTGTTTAATAATATACAAACTTTTAATTAGAATATAAATGAAATTTATCTTTATCCGTACTTTCCATTTTCTGAAATTAAAAATGCCAATACGCAAAACAAATCACGTTTTAGGTATTGATATATCTAATTTCATTTTCCTCGTTGCTGATAGCAATTTAATAACGCCTTTCAACAAAGCTGTTTCTGTTGGCTCGGTAAGTGTTTCTCCCCAAACCGATTATATCCGTTTTTATTTTTCTGCCACTCTATAAGCATTGTTTGATATTGATTTTGTTGACTCAAACGCTTAGCGACACCACCATCCTCGCCATGTTTCTGGCCCCTGCTACTTAAGTCCATTTGGGGATTTTCGCTGTGTCAACACACTTTCTCGTCCTTTGATCAATACTCTTATACTACACTTCACAGTCTTCCGCCATTTGACATCTGAGAGAGATTGTGTGTTGTCCGTTAGCGTTACGTTAAGTGTTTCGGCTTATAGTGTCGTTGTTAAAGCTATAGCCTCTTTCGTCCTTTAGAAATTTAATGACGCCCTGCGTTGAGGATATGTTTTTGCTGTTGGATGAAATGACGAGTTTTTTGAATTTGCGATCGATTTATTTTGATTTAAGTGTTATCACATATGTGGAGTAAATTATGCTTCAGTTTTTATATCTTTTAGCACACAAAGGGGATATTGGCATGTGTGTCTGTTAGCTTGTCTTAAAAAGAGAATATAAGTAGATAGAAAATGTATTGAGAGCCCTGTTCCCATGTGTTGGTAAAGTTACCTCCATATTACCAGGTGCAAGATATTTTACTTAAAAGGTCAGAAAAACCCGTTTATATCAGTAAAAATTTCAGCCCTCTTTGCTAGGATTGTCACCAGAAGTCACGTGATAGTACGGAAGTGCAATTCCATCCCTCCGTGCATTGTGCTATTGTGTGTTTCAAAATTCCACATCTACGTTTCTTTTTAGTATTTTTAATGAATCACGTGAAAAATTTGTTAAATTATAATGAAAATTTTAAAAGCAGAATACAGTGCTCGTGTTATAATAGTTTTTACTGGTAATATGTTGTTGGCTGTGGGATTAAGTGGTTTTCTATGAGGAACTAGAATTGTTTGCACCTGAAAGAGAAACCCATAGAAAAGACAATAAAAAAATAATTAAGTGGGTGACGCATAGTGGCAATACACGTTATGGCCTTAACCCAATATTTAATATAAATTGACTTAAGTTTAAATTTTAAATTTAAAAAAAGGAACACAATAGGCATTAAATTAAAAGAGAGAAGTTATTGATTTAATACTGTTTATTGAATATTTATTATTTAATATAAAATTAAAATAAAAATTAATAGAAGCCAATTGATAAAAAAATTAATAAAAAGAAGCAACAAAAATAGACTAAAAAGTAAGATGATTATGGAGGACGGCTTTTGGAGAGCATCCTCAGCATGCGGGATGTAGAGAGCCTTCTTTTCTTCTCCATCATGTCCACCGGATGAGAACAGCCAGTCTGGTAAAATCATCAACATTCCATTTGCCTGGTGACACGGTGGGAAACCGCCAAGCGCAGGACTAAAACATGCCAATGTGTGGAGAGGGGTATGTCATATCATCAAAAAGGGCGAAAATTATAAAGCTATTGCAACTCGGCGCTCGCCAAGGAAAACACCACGTGACACTCCTGGTATGTGTGATGTCACCTGATTGAATGTCCAGGGCGGCTTATGCGTTAAAAAAAGGGGTTTTTCGCCTCACCAACGTGATAATTGGGAGCACGGCAGGAAAGTTAAACATAAGGAATTTTTAAAGGAAGCTTATAGAATTAAATGGGAATTAAATGGAAAGTAATTAAAATTAACTAAATGGAACGTTATGACAGTTCCCTCGCCACTTTTCGCTTCATGTTTTGCGGCTTCAGTTCTTCGCAGGTTTTTTCCAAAATATTCATAAAAAAATATAAAAATGATAAAATACAACCATTGCGGAAAGGAGTGTTTTCATGTTGATGAGCAAGAGAGAAGGATCTCTGCATGTCAAACAAAGATGAGTTGATTCAGAGTACATACCACGGGCTCTCATAAAGGCGCGTGATTGGTTTCCGGTGCGACATCGACCAATGAGAGAAAAAACAAAGACAACAACTACCCATCAACATGTTTCTCTCCAAGGTAAAGCCCCCAGCTCTAATGTCAGTGTCTCCTTCAGAAGATTCTCTCAGTGAGTCTAAAGCTTCTAAGAGTCAAGTGAGAGTCTCTCCTCCTCCACCAACAAGACTCTTCTCTCTCAGAAAGCAATCTTGATTAATGTTTATTACTGTATAAGGTTCTGTAATCAACCTTATTAATTACCACTGATACGTTTAAGTAAATACGCATACTGTTGTAATTTTTGTCTTAAATATGTAAAGTATAAATACTGTTTACATATTTAACCCTCTAAGCCAGGGGTAGGCAACGCGGCGCCCGCGGGCGCCATGGCGCCCCCGATCGATTTTTAATGCGCCCTCGCTGTACTAATGTAAATGTATGATAGCCAACGATTTACTTACTCTTATCAAACGGCGATATACAGCAAGTTGTCAGTTTAGTTTAGGATTGTGCATAGATTAGCAGTTTGCTAACCTTGAGCTTATCTAATAACACGCACGTATTTTTTGTTAGTGTGTGATCGTATTTCGAATAGAATACGCGTAGACCGTGCATTTAAAACTACCATGTAATCCGAAATAATTCTTTTCTTTCAAAACCGTTCATGGATAAATGTAAAAGAAAAAGAACATATTATTTTAACGATGAATGGGAACATCTATATTGTTTCGTTGATTACAAAGGGAAGTGTATTTGTTTGTTGTGTAATAATAGTGTTGCGATTCCCAAGAAAAGTAATATTGAACGACATTTTAAGACGGCTCATATCAATTTTGATAGTGACTATCCAATGAACTCTGAAATTAGAAGAAAAAAAATACATAAAATGTTCAATAACTAACCAGCAAAGTTTTTTTTTTACTAAACCACTGCAACAAAAAAAGCAGCAAAGATCGCATATAAAATATCGCATTTGCTAGCTA
This sequence comes from Pardosa pseudoannulata, assembly GCA_032207245.1. Lineage (NCBI taxonomy): Eukaryota > Metazoa > Arthropoda > Arachnida > Araneae > Lycosidae > Pardosa > Pardosa pseudoannulata. The sequence continues at coordinate 59,331,381 of CM063497.1, forward strand.
AGAATAAAAAACCATTTACGATGGAGAATTAGTGAAAGAAGCCATGTTAGAAGCTGCTGATTCACTTTTTGAAGAATTTAAAAATAAAAAAGAAATAGTTCAGCTATAAACACGTTGCAGACACTCAAGTTTCACACTGTATAGGTATCAGGTATGACACAACAAAAAAAAGTTATAAAAAATCTGGTTTTTTTAAGGCTATTTATACCTGTTGATTATCTGTAAAATATGCGCCCTGTGAGTTTCAAATTTAGTATTGTTAAGGACACAGATACCCTGCTCTAAGCGGTTCGCACGTACAATTCCGCTAAACCGATGATGTCTTCAAAGCGGTTATCAAGTACAATTTTCGACCTCCAAAAACGTTCGAAAATGGATGTAATTTAAATTTCTTCCAGTGTTTGAGGTAGGAGGGTCAGGTTGATTGTTTAGAAACTGCATCCCTCTTTGACTGACATTTATTGAGGGATGAACCCCTACTCCCTGAGGCACAAAGACGCCGATAGCTTTTCATGGCTTTGTAAATCTCTATTTCGAAGTATTTCGTTTGCGGTAACAGATGTATCTCTAATTGCACCACTTAAATATCTTGGATAACTTTCGTAAAAAATATATAAATAATTCTCTTAAAGAATATTTTATTTGTACTTTTAGAATCCATTATTTCTTATTGGATGATCTTCAAGACTTGACGAGCTTCATGTGTACTAAAAATTAACATTCTATAATATCTATTTATATATTTATAACTGGAAGTAAAGGGACAATGACGAGGGTGGATTTCCCGTATTCCATTCTAGTATACAAAGGGTGAAGTAAAAAATCATAGAACGCTTTGGCCATTGACACAATAAACCTTTAGCGTATTTTTGGAGACATTTTTTAATCGGTGTGTTCCACTCGGAGGATTAAAACATTCTTGTACTCGTAGTAAGGAGTATTGAAGGCGTTAATTCGATATGTTAACCTGTCATTATTAGTTGCAGTTGCTTAGTGAAAATTTTTGCAGTATCGGAGTCGGCCATCTTAAAATCTAGCGCAAGCAAACGCAAAGGGTCATGGGAAAGGAGTTTAAACTTTTCAATTACCCATAGAAAGGTGTAATTTTTCTACACCTCTCTTTTCTTTTCTTTGGATTTGGTCTTGAAAAGAGAGTACGATTTACAAATTTACCCTGCATTGGTGAAAAGCAATTAATATATATTTATTCTCGGAGATACTGTTGTTATCTTTTAATTTGTATCACCGGTTACAAACCTTATTTGCTTATGAAAGCTCTGAAAGTTATGCACTGTATGTAAGGGTAAAACCTGTGTAAAAATATATCATAAAATGCAAAAACAGCATAAGTAAGGTAAAAAAGGAAGAGAAAAATTACTGACAGCTGTTTCTCAGCTTCGAGTCAGCAGCATTCTCAATGCGGAAGAACTTAGTGACTTGTAAAAGTAGGCCGAGCAAACAGACAGCGAGTCAACGGCTTAAAAAGCAACCCGCCCTGAATTTAAGGTCACGCGCACCGAATCTAAAGGCCCCTATTCAGTATGGTCCATTGCAAGCCATTCCCACTGTGTAGAGGGGGGGGTATGGCTTGTCATGGTCGACAGTGGCAGACGATAAGATGGCCTTTGCAGAGGATGGCTTCGGAAGCGGTTTTTCTCCAAACATCAAAGACAATCAGCATGCTTTATTTAAAGTGCACAGTAGATAGAAGACAAATCTACGCGTTCGGCTCATTTAGTGGCTCATTGAATGTTACAACCCGTGAACCATCGTACCAAGTTCGTCATCAGGGCTATCACTGCAGTGGTGAACAGTTGGCCTGTGTGAAAGAGGCATAAAAGAAACATTTATTAGTTACCAGACAAATTGTGGCCTGAATGGAAGGGTGGGGGAAAGCAACCATTTGCTTACAATCGTTATGACTGCCAGTCTTACGAATTCCCTTTTGAAATTCTAAAATATCAGCAAAAAAAAGGGGGGTTGCAGTTAAGCTCCCAATATCCAAACAACCCCTAAAATAAATAAAAAGTATTATCGAAAGCGACAAAAGAAAAGAAAACAAAAAATCCCGTGCAGCTGACGCGTCATAAACGTGACCAATCCGCAATAACAATAAAATACGTCAACCATCATCTCTTCGCAGTAGAATACCCGCAAGCACTATTTACGCACCGTCTGAAAACGCGAACACTTCAAGATACGAATAACGTATCGGTAACACTTTTCTAGCGAAGTTTCGTACATCTTTCCGCCTTTTTATCAGCCGAATACTTTGTCGCCTATTTTTCTCGAGACTCGGGAACAAATAATGTAAGTGAAAGCAGAAATGACGCCCAGCGAGACGGAAGCAATTAGTTTACGGAAGAAATCCTATCTCCGATTTTCTCAAAACATGTCGATCGATACCGAGAAACGATACAGTTTTCGCAGACATCGAGCAGTTATGATTCTCTTCAAACAACCGCCGAGATATGAAAAGGGTGGAAATAATGGAAAGGAACGCTCATATTAAAATGTACCTCCGAAAACTTTATCGATTCAGACATTAATAGAAATAAATGTGGCAAAGGAAAAGATTTCAACAGCTGTATACTGCAGTGACGAACGCTACTGGTTTTCAAAGCGCGCGTTTCATCGGCTTGGAGAACCTGGATTGCCTTACTGCAGGGCAGCGCGGTATTATTTTATTTCCATTTTTAATTTAATTTCATCAGTCATGACAGGAAGCTTAGCTAGTGCTTAATTATAAGTGAGCATTCAATTATTCATATATTTAGTGACGCGTACACATTTATATGAGACGCATAAAAATTACGCCCCATTAAAAATTAAATCCAAGTGACACAGTCGTTTCTTAGTCACTTTCCAACACATCTGAGTTTAAATGCGTTCAAAAAGGTTGAGAATCACTGATCTAACTTAAAAGTACCATCCAACGTGGCATTACGAACGCTTTTAATGTTTGAGTTATTTGCCGATTGCATATCGATGCCTATTTTAAATTTCATTTCTTATGGACTGCACAAAATAAAATAAATATGAAGTTCAAACAACTTTAACTACTACAGCATGTCACGTCAGTGATCAACTGTCGTTTTAAACATCGTACGATGCCATTTATAAAAAAGGAAAAACTTTGAAAAAAAAAAAAAGATTTATTTGGTAATCCGTGTAAAATAAATACAGTAAAATGGAGTTTTATAATTGATAAATCAATTTGTCGTAATTTTAATCTGTGTACCTGCCTTAAAAGTAAATTTATGTGGGCTGTTCAAAAAATCATAAAATTTCGATCCAAACGGAATATTTATAAACAATAAAAATCTATTGATTGTTTATAAGATCACCCTCTACCTACTATGAAAAGACAAACGCGTTCTAAAAGAACATAAAAATTCTACAGGCTATTTTTAGCGGTATCTAAAACGAAACACCAGGCATTAATGGTCATTAACTCGTCAGGATTTATGGATGACCCTTTGCGAGTCATGGTTGCGAAGATATCAGATAAAATCATAATTTGTCAAGGATCTTATAGGCATAGGAATATTATCAACTGAATGGTTCCCCTTCCCTTTTTTAAGATATCATAGCTCGTCCACAGTATATGTAAAATAGGTGTCAGTGCTTCCGATATACTCGGAAGTTTTCCGATATTTCCGCGTGTTTCCGATCTGTAAACTTATTTTTCCAAAGTTCAACGATATATTCTAAAATCCCTAAAAATTCCCTACAAGTCCCATTCTGGCTTTGTTCTTCCCTCTATTGATAATTATGTATTCCAGCAAGAAGTAAAACGCGAATGGTGAGCAAGTATTCAGCTAAATAAAATAAAATCAGAACTGATTTTAGACAGTTTCTGTCTAATGGAACTTTAAAACAGTTATTAATTGTAAAATGCGGTAAAAGTTTAAAATGTTTAGAAAAGGAGTTTGACAAACAAATTTTGAAAAATGCAAAATCTTGTACAACAGCATTTGCAGATGCTAAAGGCTAATATGTTTTATATACAGTAAGACCCCGCTTAACGCAGGGATACGTTCCATCAAAGTAGAGCGTAATGCGAAACAGCGCTAAACGAGGCTATCTTAACATGTAAATAATGGGGTTAGGGGAAAATGGATAGAAAATTGGTTAGGTATTAAATTTAATAATTTTTTAATAAAAATAAAACCAAACATTTATTTCTTACAAAAATAAAAACAATATAAACGAATAATATACTTATAAAAATAAAATTCTAAGTCAGTCAGATCATTCAGTCTATTCTGTGTTTCCAATTTTCTGCCTTTATTGTCAAGAAGGAGTCTAATGTAGTTTGCGTTTTCCTTTTGCATTAGAAGTTTTTGATAATGGGATAAAGCATCTATAACACCCCGTCTTGCTTTTGAACTCCTGTCAAAATTTGGATCCTTTTCAACAAATTGGTCTATAATTTCAGTTATAGTGGTAAAACTCCTTTTTACTAACGGCATAGAAAGTGGTTTTTTTTTTTTTTTCTCTACTTGGAAATCACTACTATCAATATTTTTTTCTTCTTGCTCAGTTAATTCCTTGAGCTCATCATTAGAAAGACCATCTGCTGTTTCTTGAACTATTTCTTCGACGTCTTCCACATTTACCTCACCTTTTCTTGTTTATTTTTATCATCCATGGTTTATTTTTATCACCCAAACTAAAGATCATAATATTTGTCACTGTATTAATCGTTATAGTATTATATAAATTTATATTTACAATAATGGCAACAAATATTTCAAATGATAAAAATACTTCTGTACAGCACCGCACCAAACAAGAAACCTAACTACGCTGTTTCGGATATGTAGCTCTGCGAGAAATTTCTGGGAATTCCCGGGTTGAAATAAAAGAGCGCTAAACCGAAACAGCGTTAAGCGGGGTGTTACTGAATACACTAAAAAATGTTATTTCAGTAAACTACAGATTTTTTTTTTTTTTTTTTTTTTTTTTTTTTTTTTTACTTTTAAAGCATTTTGTGAATACTAGATTTTCATAAATTAAATAAACTTTGCCATTTCCCCATTTTTCCATTTTTTAAATTTATATTTTTATATGCTAAAAAATGCCATTACTGCATTAAACCACTGATATCTACGGTAAACTACAAGTTTTTCTTTTTTGGAAGTTGGCACCTATGTAAAGAATATTCTTAAGTGTATTAATAAAGGGTATTAATAAAGCGTATTAATAATACATTTGCAATAACGAACGAGTTATAATAACGAACCCAAACACCGAAATATATATTAGCATGAATTAGTTATTTGAAAACAAATAATCTTTGCCGAAAATCACAAAGCAAGAATTTTATTTCCAACTCCGTTAGCCGGGAGGAATTTCCAGCAAATTACCAGCCGAGTCTTAGCTGCCTTTAATCTCCTTATACTCCACGAAGAAACATAATAACGACCCTTATCTGATAAGATTTAATGGACTCAAAATGTTATCAAGGTTAGTAGAAGGGGCTCGCTCGGAGGAAATCGATAAAACGATCTGCACTCTAAGCATTCCACTCCACACTAAACGAATGGCGAACATCTGCCTGTAATTGTAAATTGTTTCATTTTTCATGTTTTTCGGGGCGATTTAGTTTCATTTGAAAAGAGTCGAAGCTGGAAATATCTCAAGGCCAAATTTCCCGTTTATGTAAGCCGTGTTACGCCAGCATCTAAACTATTTGCTTAACCTTTATATCTAATGATTTGTGAAAGGAGATTTAAAATGAGCACGTGATTAACTTTCTGGAAAGGAAAAAAAAGGGGGACATTGAATGTATTAAACTTCATCACCGTTTCCATAATTTACTAAATACACATTAGATCAGTGGTTTCCAAACTTTTTTAGTTCCCTGTGCCCTGAATATAACACAACTTTTTCCCAGCGCCCTAAGTTAAATCTTTATTTTTTACGCTTAAACTGTTACCTTAGTTTAAAATATAATAATGTAAAATCAGGGTTCTCAAAAATCCTCCTTAATATATAATATATATATATATATATATATATATATATATATATATATATATATTTTTTTTTTTTATTGAAATATTTTTTTTTTACGATTAATATATTATATACACAACTTCCCGGCGCCCTAAGTTAAAACTTTATTTTTTACGCTTAAACTGTTACCTTATTTTAAAAGATAATAATGTAAAATCAGGGTTCTCGGAAATCCTCCTTAATATATATATGTATATATATATATATATATATATATATATATATATATATATATATGAATGAATGAATGAAATTTTTTTTTATTGAAATCAGGTTTTTTTTTTACGATTAAATTTATTTATTATATAACAAATTTTTCCCGGCGCCCTAAGTCAAAACTTTATTTATTACATTTAAACTGTTACTATAGTTTAAAGTAATGTAATAAATCATGGTTCACAAAAATCCTAATTAAATAAAAATATATGAATGATTTAAATTTTTTTTTTATTATTATTAAAATCAGGTTTGTTTTGACTGAAATTAGATTTTTTTTAATCTTTTGAATAATTCTTTAAATATTATAAATAGATTTTATTAATCTAGGATTAAATTTATTTATTATATGACATAACTTTTCCCCAGCGGCCTAAGTCAGAACATTATTTATTACATTTAAACTGTTACCTTAATTTAATATATAATAATATAAAATCATGATTCCCAAAAATCCTATTTTAAAAAAATCGAACGATGGATAAATGACCGTCGATATTTTTAATTCCACTTTTTATTTATTAATTTTAAGCATTTTTATTATTGTGAAAACAGTAGACCGTATTAAATCTATTTAAAATAAAATCAATATTTTGTTTATTGAAATTAAATTTTTTCTTTTTACTTACATTGGATTTTTTTAATCTTTTGAATATTTCTTCCATATTAAACTTTATAAATATATTTTATTAATCTAGGATTAAATTTATTTACTATATGACACAACTTTTCCCCAGCGCTCTATATCAAAACTTAATTATTACATTTAAACTGTTACCTTAGTTTAATACACAAAAATGTAATAAATCATGGTTCGCAAAAATCCTAATTTTAAAAAACATATTAATGAGGATTTTTTTTTTATTGAAATCAGAATTGTTTTGACTTAATTGGAATTTTTTTTAATATTTTGAATATTTCTTTCAAATTATACTTTATAAATAGATTTTATTAAGCTAGGATTAAATTTATTTATTATATGACACAACTTTTTCCCAGCCCCCTAAGTCAAAACTTTATTTATTACATTTAAACTGTTACTATAGTTTAAAATATAATGTAATAAATCAGGGTTCACAAAAATCCTATTTAAATAAAAAATATATGAATGATTTTTTAAAATTTTTTTTATTGAAATCAGGTTTGTTTTAACTGAAATTGGATTTTTTTTATCTTTTGAATATTTAGTTCAAATTAAATTTTATAAATAGATTTTATTAAACTAGGATTAAATTTATTTATT
>CM063497.1:59343863-59386363 GCA_032207245.1 Pardosa pseudoannulata
TATATATATATATATATATATATATATATGTATGTATGTATGTATGTATATATATATATATATATATATATATTTTATATATATATATATATATATATATATATTCATATGTATATGTATTTATATATGTATGTATGTATATATATGTATGTGTATATATATGTATGTATGTATATATATGTATGTGTATATATATGTATGTATGTATGTATATATATATATATATATATATATGTATATATATGTATGTATATATGTATGTATATATATATATGTATATATATGTATGTATGTGTATATATATATATATGTATGTATATATGTATATATATATATGTATGTATATATGTATATATATATATGTATGTATGTATGTGTGTGTGTGTGTTGTGGCTGGTAAAGGCAATGGATACACTTGTCTTTATTAACCCCTGGAGGACCGCACATAAATGCTTTACGAGTCGACCATTGTGGAAAAAGTTGCCGTTTAACACCATCTAGTGATTAAATCTAGCATTTAATAATTCAATTAAAACGTTCCGATCTCCGATTACGCGTACTCGACGCTGGTCTGTCAATATCAACCGGAGATCATCGCGTGTAGGCGAAGCTGGGCTGATAAGAGTGGAAACGCTCCTTCGCTTGTAGGTTATGTTGGTCTCGAAGTGGTTAAAGTTGTTTATTCAATCTTACTCAACATCGAGGCCATCCTTTGGCGCGCAACCTGTAGACAATAGTTGCCTATTCAGGACTTTCTGACGTCGGTTCGCCAGCTCTATAACTCCATGCGTTCTTCCTCGATTCGCTCTAACCTCGAATTCCGCGAATCCTTTTATTGTTTGTCTTATCACACACCTATTCGCTTTATCAGTTTCCTATTAACACTTCGCGTGCGGGCAACGTGTTTTTACGTTATTTGCAGTCTGTCAATGGAGCGCGGGTCACGTAAAGATACGTATTTAGTAGATTTGTGGTGAATACCCGCTAACCACAAATCTACTAAATACGTATAATTATATGTATGCGTAACATTATATGCGTGTTTTTTTTTTTTGCTTTGCTATGCAACGCTTTGCATTTTTTCTTTCCACAAGTTAGGATTGCCGAGTTACTCGGTCTTTTGTTGCATTATTTCGTCTTCAATCGAATTCCTAGATCCAGAACGTACAAGTTGTGTTTTGTCAATTTGAAGCTTGGTTTTTTATTGTTGAATACAAAATTGATAACATGAGCCGTTGTCACAAAGATAGAGATGAAGAAATATGCGCTGACAGATTACCGGACTTTAATTTTAAAAATCGTTTATTTTTGTAATTTTTGTAATTTTTTTTATTATTATTTGAATAATCATACAGTATATATTAAAGTATAAAATAGAAAAAAGTTTCGTTCATAAAAACAAAGTAGTTTTCGATTTACTGCGATTTTTCTGAATAACTAAACTTAGCGCGATTCGCGAAAGAACGCCTGCTGCACGCGTAAGTTGGCATTGAAGTACCAATTGGTAAAATCCCAAAATAACCCCTGAATAAATATTTATATATTATTCAGTCTTCAATTTCAATTTAGTGTAGGTATAATAAATATTGTTTATAAGTATGAAATAAATGATTATTTTTGTAACTAATTTATTTCATTTTCTTTCTCTTTTAGGTAAGTGCTGATATAGGTTATTCAATTAGGAAATTCTGTTCAAGTGAAAATTGTATATATTGACCAGGTATTTATTATTATGTTCTACTTCTACAGAAGCATAATTTGAAATTCGTTTATTTGCTTTTCATGTTTTAGTAATCATATTCTATATTTCCATCACGTTGTGATTGTATTCTATAAGCGATCACTAACAGTTCTCGAGTATAGATGCAGCTGCGAAATATTTTTCATTGCATAAGTGAATCTCTGCTTAAACATAAGTTCTGAATATCTTCAGTCTATATAGTATTTGAATAGCTTATACGTAAATGCTTAGTGTGTATGTATGTAAATATTATTCCTCAGGAACAGTGTGACCTTCATGCATAAAATATAGTACAGTTATTCTCAGTACCATGCTAATTTATACAACCCCTCCCCTTTATTACACATTGTGTGCACCCGCACACATTGTGTGCGGGTACATTTTGCAGCGGAAATGTACCAGGAGCCGACGTTTTACACGTCAATTTAGTTGTTCAGTTAAATATCAATAGATCGAAAATTATTTAATTTTTTAACCAACTTTTCGTGTTTTATATTGAAACATATAAACAAATATATAAATAAAAATATATAAATAACAAGCAGAAGATTTTTGTAAACAAAAAATATTTTTTGTAGTGGATAAATTTATAATAGTATCCCCAAAAAAAATCAAATAGAAATAATAGTATATAGTTTTAATTTTTTCCCGTTCTGTGGTTACGCATCAACTAGTGTAAAAACTAGTTTTTGTGTAAATTTTTCCAGTATCTTCCAGATTTCTAAATTTTCCAGAATTTTGAAGAAAGTCAAAACACAGTTATAGTTCATAAGAGGAATATGCAAACAATCCTGAAGAGGATTATATTAGAAAAGAAAACCCAAGGCACAGGGTATCGTTATCAATCTCAGGAAGAGATATATCCCAAGGTGGGATTTTCGGTAGGTAAAACTCTCTGGTCAAGACGACCTCCGAGTTAGCTGACTGCTATCTAACTCCTACAGAAGTGATTCCAAGGTGGGATTATCGCTAAGGAAACTCTCCGATAGAGAGAGTGGTCCAGACGACCTCCGAGTTAGCTGACTGCTATCTAACCCCTAAAGAAGTGATTCTAAGGTGGGATTATCGCTAAGGAAACTCTCCGATAGAGAGAGTGGTCAAGACGACCTCCGAGTTAGCTGACTGCTATCTAACCCCTAAAGAAGTGATTCTAAGGTGGGATTATCGCTATGGAAACTCTCCGATAGAGAGAGTGGTCCAGACGACCGAGTTAGCTGACTGCTATCTAACCCCTAAAGAAGTGTGATTCTAAGGTGGGATTATCGCTAAGGAAACTCTCCGATAGAGAGAGTGGTCCAGACGACCTCCGAGTTAGCTGACTGCTATCTAACCCCTAAAGAAGTGATTCTAAGGTGGGATTATCGCTAAGGAAACTCTCCGATAGAGAGAGTGGTCAAGACGACCTCCGAGTTAGCTGACTGCTATCTAACCCCTAAAGAAGTGATTCTAAGGTGGGATTATCGCTAAGGAAACTCTCCGATAGAGAGAGTGGTCCAGACGACCTCCGAGTTAGCTGACTGCTATCTAACTCCTACAGAAGTGATTCCAAGGTGGGATTATCGCTAAGGAAACTCTCCGATAGAGAGAGTGGTCCAGACGACCTCCGAGTTAGCTGACTGCTATCTAACCCCTAAAGAAGTGATTCTAAGGTGGGATTATCGCTAAGGAAACTCTCCGATAGAGAGAGTGGTCAAGACGACCTCCGAGTTAGCTGACTGCTATCTAACCCCTAAAGAAGTGATTCTAAGGTGGGATTATCGCTATGGAAACTCTCCGATAAAGAGACTGGTCAAGACGACCTCCGAATTATCTGGTTGCTAGCTAACTACTTCTTTAAAAAATCTTATCTCGTCTCTTTTATAGGGGAGGGGCCTCTAAGAAAAGGGGCCTCACCCACAATTTCATCATTGGATCATCTAGGCTAGACAATCAATGGCCGCAGATATGGGAGTCTCTGGAATTTCGTGTTGCCGAAGATCGAGTGTCGGGCTTTCCCTTGTGGTTCCGATGATCATCTTTCTTACTGTCAGTCTGGGCGCCCGGTTGTCTGGTCTGTTGTTTCGCTACTGTATGACACAAAATTCTAAACATCGTGTTGCCGGGGGAGACAACACCTTTGTCTCCACATAAGCAAAGTCCATTTTACAAAGTAGTCTTTGATGTAGGCACGCCGTTACAGTATGTTATATTATATATCATTTACAAATTCTCAATTTTTTGCTTTGTTCGCTAGTTTTTGGTTAGTGCACCAATATTTTAGGCAGATTACACATCCTTTTGTTTTATTAGCAATATAAAGCGAATAAGAAGCTGTTATTAGCTTTATATTAATCTCCATTTCTGTGAAACATGTTGTTATATATATTTCTGCTTAAATTCCGGCTTTAAAACGTTTACTTTAATCTTTTTTGGCATATTTATGCACAAAGGCTGTTATAAGAATATACATGAAGGAATATTTGTTTTAATGGAGAAACTGTTATAAAAGTTTTATTCTATTTAATATAATGTAATACATTTTCACGGATAGTTAATTTTGTTTTTTCGGAATCTTGTCCCGGGATTTTATTAAAATATTAACGCTGTCAGTTAAAAAGAAAGTTCTACTCTCGGAATTGAACGCCTGTCAAGTAAAATTTAGAAATTTTTTCATACTTAAAACTTCCTTTTGGCACAGTAATTGGATTAAAGTATATTCTTGGTCGTGGTGAATATAAGATTAAATTTTTCTTAAAAACTAATGGGAGAATATGTGTATGAACACTTGAGGGCCTATCTGTCCTCTTTGTTAACACCCTTCGCCAGCTAAATATGGTTTAATCAATTTTATTGCTCTAGTTTGCTTGCCTTGCATAACAGTTTACGAAATAATTATTTTAGTCATCCATTTATGTTACCAGTATAAAATACTCTCCACCAATCACACGGAAAATAAGTCATATTTTTTATTATCAGGTCTCATTGGGTAATTTAAATGTAGCTAAAGGAAGTGTTCTTGTTGGTGCACATGCCACTTGGTCTAACCAAGCACTATTGTGCCGGAGGCTACTCATATTAGAGCGGTTTCCCAGCTACCGACACGACAACGTCTTTATCGGTCGGTAAATAATGCAACGACAAAACTGGTATAGAAAGCAGTTTTTCCACTCTACCGATATTGTTTCATTTAAAGATGGTGGTAAGCAAGCACAAGTTTTATAATGACTAAAGTCGTAACTTTTATAGACTTAGTACAACAATTATTGTTAGAAAAGTAAATTTTAACGCTGTTTCGTTGCACACATTTTAAAAACATTGGATGCTAACACTAAGCAGCAATTTCTTATAGTCTTCCCACCAATGGTATGGTACTGAAACTTTGACTCTGCCTCTTTTTTGCTGAAAGGTCAATATGACACTCAACTTGTGAGTCGTTTTGGCGTATTGTTATCTTCTAGCATATTTCCACCTCAAGTTTGATTCCCGTTTTTTTTTTTTTTTTTTTTTTTTTTTTTTTTTTTTTTTTTTTTTGTAACTCTCTTAAATCTACTAAAATTCTGGCATCTCTTCTCAATAATTCAAAATGATTTTTATTTACGTTATTTGACTTATTTTTTAAATAAATTTGTTCAAAACAATAATATTTAAAAAATAGGAATGGAAATGTTTTAAATTTTAATTGCTCTTTTCTAATTTTATGTTATTAATTTTGTCCTTTTCATTTTCCTTTTAAACCTATTTAATTTACTACTATTAACACATTTACCAGATTATTTTTTCTTTAGTAACTTTACCTCTTTAAATTTATTAAACAATCTTAAATCCAAATTTGATACATTCAGTAATTTTCATTTCAAAGCAACACTATGTGATAAACTTATTAATTATTGCAGATGAAAACTTATTAAAACAGATGTTAAATTCAAACAATAATAATAGGAAATATACGATAAAATTGCATTTTATGATCAAGCAAGTGAGAATAACATAACATTAAAATCTGAGCAAAATGTGTCCATTTAATGCGTAAGAAATCTAAGTATTTAAATATTAATTAATAATGAATTCAAATAAATTCATGCAACAACTGTATTACAAAATATATAATTTATGAATTCAAACAAAAAGGTGAGTAGCGATAGCTTAAATATCTGACCAATTCAAAAGGAATAGCACTTGCGGGACGACAAAGACGACAAAGAGTTGTTGCCAAACTGCAAAGGGAAAACTTCGCTTGCTCGGAATAAATTCACCTCACTAAGGATTGCCAAGGATACCATGCCTATATATATATATAATATGTGCGTGTGTGTACATATATATGTGTACATATACTATATATATATATATATATCGTTGTGAGTTTGTATGTGTATTAGCGTTCGTGAAAATGTAGATATTTGAAGTACGAAGCTTCATTGCAAGCAATAGTATGTAACCTAGATGAGTTAAAAAAAATAACATATCTAAAGTACTTCTCAAACAATTTCCATTTTCCCCGCTAAAATGACCCGAATGGAAGATAGCGGGTAACATTACATTTTCGAGAACTAACGGGTGGTAGCTTTTTTACCAGTTCCGGCTATTAAAATTCCTCAGCAATATCCGTTTTTACGAAGGAAAGGAGAAACTCCCCCTCCCCCTGTTCTCTTTTTTAATATATATAAAACTACGACCCGAGATGGCAAATCGATGGAGCGAAGGCAAGGCTTGACCGGATTGTCCATTTAATTAAATAAACTATTTGAGGACGAGAGAGAAGGAGGGTGGGGGTGGAAAGACAGTAGCTTTCGACTTTAGTTAAGTTAGCTAATTCTAACGAGCGGCTCTCGTCTCATCCAATAATCGGAAGGGAAGTTTTTATCTGGGGAAACATTCGTTAACAGTTACAAATTAAATAACGTTTCTTGGGAAAAAAAAATTCGAAAGAATATTTTCTATTCTCAACAGGGGATTTCTTAGTTGCGGGATATTGATTTCTCCTTTCAAGCCGATGATTCGTTTAAATTAAATAAAAATTTGTTATGACTCTTTTCTCATCCCATAAGAATAAATGCTGGTTGAATCAATGCGAATAAATGATCGCAGTCCCAGAAAGTTACTTGCAATACTTTAAAAAATAAATCTATTATGTAATCATTTTATTTTATTCTTAGATAGTTTTACTTAATTTGTTATATTTTTTATCTCTTGATTCAATGATGTATATTTCTTCTTAATTATTCGCTAAGTTTTATTACGTAAATAAATATACATATATAAGTTCGTTTGTTTATGGGCATGTCTTTCTGTTAGTTATAGAATCATAGGTCGTTTCTACTTTTGTTTGTTTTCGTAGTATTTTCACGTCTCTTACAAACCAAGCTACCAATTGTCGCAAACATTTTACATTCTGTTTTTACAGTTGTTTGTGCGATGCAATTAGCAATCACTACAAGTCACGTGGATGACGTAACTTAAGCCGTCAGAAATCTATTTTTTAGCTATGCATCCGAAAGGAATTTCACAGGGAACATTCGAGAACATTCGCTAGGGTTGCTTGAAAGGATTACCGGGAAAATAGAGTCAGAACCGAAGGTGATAAAAATATCATATATATATATATATATATATATATATATATATATATATATATATATATATATATATATATTATATATATATATGTGTATGTGTGTGTGTATGTGTATAAATATATATGTATATTTATATATATATATATATATATATATATATATTTCTATATATGTATGTATATAATGTCAGGTTTAAAAATGGCGTTAAGAATTAAGCGAGTTATAATTAAAAATAGTTAGAACTCATTAACGGCAACGTAATAAAAGAAAGACGCGTTCTCGAGCAGAACTATACAGAGTAAAAGATCTGATGCAGAAGTAGACATAGGAATTTTGCTTAGGTAGCAACGCCAAAAGAGGCAGTTCTGACCGGGAACTCAGGGTGATAACGTCATCCACGCTTGTCGTGGCAAAGTATGAGAACAAAAAATTTCAATGACATAGCTATGGACAGAAGATTGCAATAAAGTTCTTGTATATGTCTGTGTTTCCATGCTTCTACTTGTCCGTTCACACACACACACACACACAAGCACACACACACACAAACAACACATATATTTTTTTTGTTGTTTGTGATAGATAGAATAATCACTTTGTCAGTGGATATGTGTTCTTAAGCCGTCGAAAGAATATTTTCTATTCTCAACGATTTCTTATGGAATTTCACAGGGAACATTCGAGAACATTCGCTAGGGTTGCTTGAAAGGATTACCGGGAAAATAGAGTCAGAACCGAAGGTGATAAAAATATCATATATATACACACAACACACATATATATAAATATATATATATATATATTACATATGTATATGTATGTATATATATATATATATATATATATATATATATATACATAATATCAGGTTTAAAAATGGCGTTAAGAATTAAGCGAGTTATAATTAAAAATAGTTAGAACTCATTAACGACAACGTAATAAGGGAAAGACACGTTCTCGAGCAGAACTCAGCAAAATGAATGTTGGGACTCAATTAGTTTTTTTTTTTATTAATTTTTTAATGATTTTTCATGTCACTTCTTCCACTAATGGAAAGGTCAGACGACTTATTTAATTTTCCAAGGCCCCTCAACACTATGGTACACTGCAAGCCATTACCACTGCCTGGAGGGGGTATGGCTTATCGAGATTGACGATTACAGACAATAAAATGAGCTTGGTGGAGGATGACTTCGTAAGAGGTTTTATCTCCAAAGATCAAAGGCAGCCAGATGCGCAAATGAAGCGCATCGTTGATCCTATGGACGAATCCATGCGCTCGGATTATTTAGTGATCCAGTGTACGGATGTAGTCCGTAAACCATCGTCAAAGTTCGCCATCAGGAAGTGGGGAACAATTGGCCATAGGTGGAGGCTACGTATGTGCATTTGTTTATCAGGGGAGAAGCTATTTTATTTTTCAGGAAAGACGATTCTGTTATGTAGCCTCCATACTATGGCCAATTGTTCACCACTTCCTGATGGCGACCTTGAATGATTGTTCACTGGTTGCATCCACACGCTGGGCCACTACATGAGCCAAGCGCGTGGATTCGTCCATAGGGTTTAATGCGTACTTTAGTTGCGCATCTGGCTGTCTCTGATCTTTGGAGAAAAACAGTCTTCGAAGCCATAGTCCGCCAAGGCTATTTTATCATCTGCCGCAATCGACCACGATAAGCCAAACCCCCTCCAGACGGTTGTAGTGGCTTGCAATGGACCATAGTGTGGAGGGACCTTGAAAAGATTAGCATCTATGATTAGCATTAAATGTTTTCTTTTGTGTTTGATTTTATCATTAGACCCTTTTTTTTTTTCCCAGCACTTCCAGCTGGTTCCTTGACTGACAACTGACAGATTCTGTCTTTTGAGTGTGTATTAAAGTCTTTAATAAGATGTGTATGATTGTAAGCTATGTGTTTAAAAAATGTTTTAACGTTATAAGCAGAT
Organism: Pardosa pseudoannulata; assembly: GCA_032207245.1. Taxonomy (NCBI): domain Eukaryota; kingdom Metazoa; phylum Arthropoda; class Arachnida; order Araneae; family Lycosidae; genus Pardosa; species Pardosa pseudoannulata. The sequence goes on from CM063497.1 coordinate 59,353,110, forward strand.
AAGGCTTCTTATTTTTAGGGTTAACACTAATTTGTGTTTTTAAACTTTGTTCTTCGACTTGATTTTCAGTCATAGTTTTTTTAACAATAATATTTTATAGCGTAAATAAAACACTCACTGAATATCGTATTTTTTAATACGTGAATTTTTATCAAATTTCTATTATAATTCAGATTTATATCTGAAAACTGTAATTAGAGCAATAATTTGCTCTTGGTTTGTTATTTAAAGTCTCCCTTTCTTTATTTTTTTTAAATTTTTCTCTTTTCTTTGAGTCGTATTAAACATTTATATGATTAAAATAATCGTGTGTACGGAGTTTACTAAAAATTATTTATTACTGTAATATTTTTTTGCTTAGCTTAGTATTTTGTCCTTTTAATTTTTATTTATTTATTTGGAGGGGGGGTACATAAAACATTCATAGCACTCAGATTTTCGTCCATACAGAATTTTCTGAAAATTCTTTATTACAATAATTTTTTCTTTAAAAAATTGATGAAGAGAATACTTTTACAAAAAATAGCTGTCGGTCGAAGGCGTTATTTTTATCCAGAAGTCTCTCATTCTTTTGATATTTGTCCACGGTCTGTATCCTCGAGGTCTTATTTAGTTATTTTATTTTTTTCCCTCTGTAAGAATGGGAGAAGACCCACTTTGCTACAAATATCCAATTTTGAAGAAAGTAAATATATATACCCGAAGAAATAAATAAATGACTACTTTAAAATTGGGCCTGGAAATTTCCAATCAAAGCTGAAGGAGGAAAAGGGGAAAAAAACATTAGTTTGAGGGATTTTTTTTTTTATACTTATTTATTTATCTAGAGATAAAGAAAGTTGGAGAAAACTAGTCTCATTACTCTATCTTTCGTTTTTTCGGAAACGGCAGTTCCTCTCCCCTTGTCTGCCTCCTTTTTTTTTTTTTTCCCCTTCGCTATCATTGCGGGTTCAGAAAAATCAAGTGTGGGACTCTGGTCTTGCGTAAGGAATTTTTTGTGCAAAGACCTAACCGAGTATTTATTTCTTTGCTTCTACATCTGGGCCCTTCATTACTTTTGTGTTCCATTTATTTTCGTCCACCGCATTTCTTTAATGTTATCACTTGCTTTTATTTTCCGCATATGGCACTATCACTGAATAATGGAGATGTTCTCCATGCATGCAAAATCATCGAGCAAAAGAATGCGGCTCTCGTTCCATCTTCTTTTCTACAACCATTCTCTTCCACATTTGCCTTTTCTATGGAAAATCGATGGTTTGAACATGTGATACTGTTTTTTTCCCCCTCGGTGGACCGACGATTGAAAAGTGCAGCTGAAAGAATTATTTTTAGAATGCATAGCGATGGGGGAAAGGGTGGGCAAAGTTTTTGCAAAGTAATCACCTGATGGTGATGTGTTTTTTTTTCAAAATGCTGACACGCGCATACGCATCTCCTGTGTATATGTTTGTTGTTTTTCTGCTGCAGTGTTTGTATTCATGTTTACGGTAAAAATATCAAACGTAAAGAATCTATTTTAGAAAACTCGGGTTGTCTTTTTTCAACCCTTTGAATATCACCAACTTAAATTCTTTGGAATTTAATGAAATTAGTTTATAAATGTTATCTATGAACCTTATGAATGTAAAATATCAGGGCTTCGAACCGGAACTGAACCGAAAACCGAAAACCGGAAAAAACCGTTATTTTGGTCGGAACGAAAACCGGAACTGAACCGAAAAAAATATCGGTTTATTTCGGTTCGATATATCTTTCAGTCATTTTGTTACTGTTACCAACTTATCAATATTTTCTAATTTAACGTCAACTTTATAATTACATATCCGCACTTGTATAAGATTGCAATGGTGGTTTTGGCAGCTCCAGCTACACAAGTTAGTGTTGAAAGAGCGTTTTCAGGTTTGAAATTTATTCTCCGAGACAACAGAAGTAATCTCAATGAAACCACGTTAGAAGATATATTAATAATTAGAGGCAATTTTCATATGTTAAATAAATAATATATTTTTTACATAATTATTGCAAGGCCAAGTGCACGATGTGAGAGTCAAACGACGAATGTGGGTAATCATGAACCTAGTTGTCAAATGCGATTTTGATAATGGATAACAATGCCAATGCTCGCCGCTCTTATCGTACCAATTAAAAAAAGAATAAAATCTTCTAAATTTTGATAGAATTACATTTTTTGTTTATGATAGAATTATATTTTTAGTACAAATAAGAATATACATAAAATGAAATTATTCATTTGGAACTGAAACGAAAACAGTTATTTTTGGCGGAGCGAAAACCGGAACTGAACCGAAAACCGTTATTTTTGGCGGAGCGAAAACCGGAACTGAACCGATATTAATTTTTTAGTTGAACCGGAACGAAAACCGGAACAAAAAAAATTACGGTTCGAAGCTCCTGTAAAATATATAAAAATTTTTCTCAACATTTCTTAGAGGGGCGTACCTTTATAAGGGTTTGAGGGGTAGTTAAACTGATAAAACCCTCCCCTGGTACAGCTGGAATATAATACTTTTTAAAATTTTAATTATATTGTAAGAACAATAAATAAGTATCCTTAAAATAATACAATAAATAAAAAGTTTAACAAATAGTACAATAAATAAATAGCTTAATAGATTGTATAAGCTTAAAAACAGTATAATAAATAAACAGCAAAACAAATAGTATAATAAATAAATAGTTTAACAAATACAATAATAAATAAACAGCTTAAAAATAGTTTAATAAAAAAAACAACTTAACAATTTATAAGTGTTGTTTGGTAGATACTTTTATATGAAGTTATAAGTCAGAAAAATCGAATTACTGACAGGTACGGAAGGTTTAATTACATATATTTCAAAAGAAAAAAATAAATTAAATGTAGCGCTGTCATATATTAATTTTTAAATCGTCAAAACATAAAAAAATGCAAAAAAATCATTCATATGTTTATAAAAAGTAAAGAAAAATTAAGATATTTAAATGTAGTCTCATTGCGAAGCCACTGTCCGCTAAGGGGTTAAAAGATGAGTTGTTTTAGTGTTGGTCTGTACCAGCATTTTGGATCTTTTTCGCTCACTGTGAAACCCATGGGGAGAATAAAGTAACTCTTAATGGCTCGCATTTTAATAATTATTTAAGGAAGAAAACACCACCTTTAAATTTTCAAAAATTTGATTTTTGAACATTTCCATTTTTAAAATTTCTGGAAAATCTGAATCGTTTAACCCTTTAAAAAACCGAAGCGGGAATTAGTCTTCCCGTCATTCCAATAGCAAGACCAATATATTAAAATGGGTTTTGCGCTTCCCACAGGTGTGGCCGAACGATGGCCGAATGGTTAGGGTGCTGGCCTTCGGAACCGGAGTTCGTGGGTTCGAATCCCACTATGGCATGGATGTTCATAGCCGCTCGGAATCGGCTTTAAGCAGTAGGTCCCGGTCTCATTAGCCCTCGTGTTGCAAAATGTAGACCGTAGTGCTCCACACCAAAACCCACAGGTGTGTTTTGTAAGATCGTGTAGGTGGTAAGTAATCTTCCCACAGCCCACGAAAGGGTTAAAGCAGTAATTCTCAACCTTTATTAAGCTACCGTCCTCCCACGGGGACGAAATGTGTTCAATTTAGGGGTGATTCTGATCCGAAAATTTTCGAATTTCCCGAAAATTTGTGACTGTTCCTAAAATTATAAAAACAAAATTCCCCCCCCCCCCGAAAATATGAAAGGACTTTTGAGAAAAATCTGTTTCTGAAAATTGAAAAAAAAAATGTTTTTTAAAACCATCTTTAGCTTCAAATAAAAAATGTAAAAATGAATTTTGAAGATAATTGGAAAGTTTTATATATTTTCTCACTTTTTTTTTCCGGGTCTACAAATCTTTTTTTCTACCGAAGAGTAATAATATGTTATGTGATTTTCTTTTTTAAAGAAATGTGTTAAAATTTAAATTTATATATTCAGGTTAAGAAATTCCATTTTTGTTTTCTAGATAACCAACACAATCATTGATATATGTGTTTGTATTATCTTATACGGAACAAACACACTTATATTTGCAACTTTATAATAGGGTGATATATATTTGAACATATTAAAATATTGATATTTGGTAAACGATAAATCACAACATTAAAATTCAGATATCATCCTTCTCTAGTTTTGTCATCCAGAAATTAACCTTAATATAGTTTTAAGTTAGTAGCGTATAATTTTTCAGAAAATTTTGTAGGATGTATAGAAAATTTCCCTTAGTCAGAATCACCCATGGTTTATACCCTCCTTTCTAAAAATATCGTAATTTAAAGAGCAGGGTATGAAAAGAATTATAAGAGGCAAAATGTTTAATTAATATTTTACAATAGAGTTCAAAGCAAATTACTGAGACACCCTGAAGCAATGCTTAAACTAATGCTGGGTCTGAATGGTTAGGGAGCTGACCTTCGGTTCCGGAGTTCATGAGTTCGAATCCTACTGGGGCATAGATGTTCGTAGCCGTTTGGAATCGGCTTTAACTAGGAGGTCCCTGTCTCAATAACCCTCGTGTTGCAAAAGGGAAAGATAGAGTGCTATATAAACAGTCGTTAATTCAATATCGTGTCAAAATTTCAAAATTAATTAATCGAAAATTTTAATAATATATATATATATATATATATATATATATATATATATATATATATATATATATTATAATTCCTCATCTACACAAAAATAAATAGCATTTTCACTTACCGAAAAAGAAAATTGATTAAATTCAACTGAAGCAATGAACAGCTGTAAATTTAACACCGTCTTAAAGTTTCCAAACGAATCAATAAAAATTATAATAATAGACAGTATAATGATTGTTGTAAATATATATATATATATATATATATATATACACACACACATATATATATACACATATATATACACATATATATATGTATATATATATATACACACACACACATATATATACTAACATATATATATGTATATATATACATATACATATATATACACACACACACACACACATATATATATATATATATATATATATATATACATATGATACATATGTATATAATTCCTCTTCTGCACAAAACCAAATAACATTATCACGTACCAAACAAGAGAATTGATCAAAATCAACTGCAGTAAGCCGCCGTAAATTTAAAACCGTGTCAAAATTTCATAATTCATTAATAAAAAATTCAAAATAATAATAATAGGTAGTATAAACACTTAAGATATAGACGTGGATAATGTAAGTAATGATTTCGTAGTTTTAAGCAACTTCTAAAATTTATTTACGTAAATATACTAAGTATGCAAAAAAGAGAGCCACAAATCAGTTGAAAGAACAAAAGAAATATTAATCTCTGTACGTGCTTTGTTGTTTACAGGAAGAGTTTTCTGAAGTTAGTTTTCAGCCTTTATGTTGTAGCTAAATCTTTGTAGCTGAAAGAAATACATTTACGAACTCTGAATTCATGGTTTATGTTTTGCTTATTTTATTTATCTCATATTCCTTTCCAAAACAAACTCAGTTTTAAAAATAAAAACTTTTTGTTTACTCTTTTGTATGTTATTTAATACTATTAAAATTATTCTGATTTTTAAAAGTTTTCGAATTCACCTTTGTTTTGTAACTACCGGTAAACCCATTGTTTTCATTGGAACACTCTATATGTTATTTTTTTTATTATTATTATTTATTTACTTATTTTTCTGTCCCATTTTCATCGATGCATTATATGTCAGGGACTTTTCTCGGTCTTTAAAGGGTAAACAATTATTTTTTGTTTAAAATTCGAATTGTTTTACATGTCTTCTTTTGTGTTCGGATTATTCTAGTACAGAGAAAGCAATTACAATGTGTGCGGGATAAGTTTAGCACACAAGAAAAATTTTCTGTTGCTAATTATGAATAATTAGAAAATAAAACTGTAACAATGTTCTTTTTACGTCATGAAGTGATATTGTGCTTAAAAAAACCATACATGAAGGATATTAGGGATTTATCATGGTACTTTAGAATTCTGTAAAATATCAGGAAAATTTTCAAAATTTTTTAACACATTGTGTGCAGCTACATTTCACAGCGGAATTGTGCAGGGAGTGGGCGCTTTGCGCGTAAATTTAGTTATTCTGTTAAATCTCAATAGATCGAAAATTATTTAATTAACTAACCAACTTTTCTTATTTTATATTGAATTATATAAAGAAATATATATATATATATATATATATATATATATATATATATATATATATATATAATATCATTTTCGCAAGGATAAATAAAAAGTTAATTTTAAATCTAAATTGATTTTTTTAATCAACCTTCCCGTTCTGTGATTCCGCATCGACTGATGTAAAAACTAGTTTTTATTTGTCTAAATTTTTCCAGAAGCTATGGAGTAGACAAGAACATTCGGCTTCGTTTTTCCGTTTATACCGTTATTTTTGTACCCACAAACCATGTTGTTACACTAACCCGTACTAGTACGTGACCCGCGCTCAAGTATCAATCGTCAGAAAACTGTACGAGTCCCGCTGTCAAGTATCAGTCGTCAAAAAACGTACTAGTACGCGTCCCATGATCAATATCAATCGTAAGAAATTGTAGTAGTACGTGCTCCGTGGTCAAGTATCAGTCATCAGAAAACGTACTAGTACGTGCCCCGCGGTCAAGTATCAATCGTCAGAAAACTGTACGAGTCCCGCTGTCAAGTATCAGTCGTCAAAAAACGTACTAGTACGCGTCCCATGATCAATATCAATCGTAAGAAATTGTAGTAGTACGTGCTCCGTGGTCAAGTATCAGTCATCAGAAAACGTACTAGTACGTGCCCCGCGGTCAAGTATCAATCGTCAGAAAACGTACTAGTATGTGTCCAGCATACAATGTTAAAGTTTCAGATTAATACCTCATGTATTTATCTAGCTACTGAATAAAACATCTAAAATCGTAAGTGACCAGTCATCATTGGCCATGTCGTGTATATAAATATCATTTGTCTGTAGATGTACGTATGTATATCAAGTAAAAAACTCATTTTTGCTTAGAAAAAGAAGCGAAAGTGATTTTTTTGCTTCTGCCAAGTATAGTGGTTATTGATTATTTTCAGATATTTTCGTAACATTCCCATTCATCATGGACGATGTCAGATAATTCAGTTAGATAAGTGAACGGAAGATAATCAATTTTATTTGAAACTAAGATACAAAACTTAATGGTTCTTGACACTTTTGGTAATTCTTGGCTAGAGACAGCTAATAAAATTGTACTGTTATCCGTTGACGGACGTGTTTTTTTTAACCCTGTTTTCTTTTTTTTTTTTTTTTTTTTTTTTTTGTGTGTGTGTGTGTGTGTGTGTGTGTGTGTGTGTGAAATTTTTCCAAAGAAACACGCGTATGTATGAAACAGGGCGAAATTACTCTTTTTGATTACACAAAAGTTTTAACTCCTATTATTTGGAATTACCCGGGTTTACTGTTCACTGAGGAAACGTAAATAATTTTAAGTGATGGCTTCATTAGAAAGTCCAACTTAGAAGAACTTTGAGGTTTATTAAGACTAAAAATGAACGTCTTTACACGACATCATCAAAGCATCGAATGTTCATGAAGACACTCTTCTATTACAAATTTCGCCCAACAGCGAGTGATCACGTGGATTTTTTCCCATGAGACCAATAGCTGGAATTTCGCGTAAATATGTATGTGTATATGTATGTATACATATATATGTATGTATATATATAAATATATATATATATGTATGTGTATGTATATTTTATATGTATATATGTATATGTATGTGTATATATATGTGTATATGTATATATATGTGTCTGTATATATATATATATATATATATATATATATATATATATATATGTGTGTGTGTGTGTGTGTGTATGTATGTATATGTATATGTGTGTATATGTATGTATATGTATGTGTGTGTATATATGTATGTATATGTATGTGTGTATATATGTATGTGTATGTATATATGTATATGTATATATATATATATATATATGTATATATATATATATATATATGTGTGTGTATACGTATGTATGTATATATATATGTGTGTGTATACGTATGTATGTATATACGTATGTATGTATATATATATATGTATATGTATATATATATATATATATATATATGTGTGTGTGTGTGTGTATGTATATGTATGTATATATATATATGTGTATGTATATGTTTGTATATATATATGTGTATGTATATGTTTGTATATATATATATATGTGTATGTATATGTATGTATATATATGTATGTATATGTATATATATATATATATGTGTGTGTATGTATATGTATGTATATATATATGTATGTATATATATATTATGTATATGTATGTATATATATATATGTATGTATATGTATGTATATATATATGTATATATATGTATGTATATATATATATATATATATGTATCAATATATATATATATATATATATATATATATGTTAATATATATATATATATTATGAGTATTTGTTTATCGATTGAGGTGCAATACTTTCCTTCCTTTCCTTAATTCACGTCTCGCCACTGATTCATATATATATATATATGTAATTAACATATATTCTTTAATACAAACCATAACAATGTTTATCGATTGAGGTGCAATACTTTCCTTCCTTTCCTTAATTCACGTCTCGCCACTGATTCAGAGACAGTTTGTAATTAACATAATTCTTTAATACAAACCATAACCAAATGTTATGTCTGTCTGCTGCAATGGATTTCTTGCTAAGCACTTCTAAAAAGTTTGCTGAAATTTATTCCCATGCTTTGTCCTAAACTAAACACATCTAAACAAATAACTCTCGGCAACTACCAACTACCGCCTTCTCGTATCATTGTTGTTCCTTTGATTCAGTTGCATTGTAATCAAAACATAATCGTCTGCCATCTAAAATGTTTAGAAAATAGAATATCCTGATGTTTGAAAATGTTGCTTCAAAATTCCTTCTCGGGGAATAAAGTGAGATGTCATTTTCTCGACAATATTTCATAACACCCATGTTTATTTTATGTTATTATTTTCCGTTTGTAGTCTCAATTCTTGCTGTAATAGTTTTTAGCCTATTAAATAGTATAATTAAGAGTCTGGGAATTGTTGATTGCAAACTTTTCTCGTTAGATTTACGATTTTGTAAAGTCTACGATTTGGGAATGTTTTCGTGGATCCTCCCCCCCCCCCAATACCCTCAACTATAAAGTGTAGGAAAAATTTTGTAAAATATAGTTATCCTTTGATATTTTAATGTATTTCTATGTTCTAGAAACTACATAAATGCTTAATATGTTTGTATATTAAGCATTGTTAACATATTCATATATGAACTTCCTAAAATGCAAATGCTACATCAGTGGATTATTTCATTGCAATATTAATTGAGTTATATAAATGATTATATCAGTTTTATTAGAATTTTGTTTTATGGGACTTTTTAAAAACGATCCCTTAAAATATAATTATTCCTTGATACTTTTATGTATATATATATATATGTTTTAGAATATCAGAAAATGCTTAATATGCTTTAAATATATTAATTTGCGATATAAAACTTTGCTAAAATGAAATAGCTACATCAATGGACTATTCCATTGCATAATATCTATGTTCTAGAATCTACACAAAATCTTAATATGCTTTAAATTTATTAAATTCCTGTATGAACTTGTTTTGTTCACTTTTTAAATTAAAATAGCGACATCATTGAACTATTCCATTGCAAATATTATATGAGTTATGTGAATGGTTATATAAATTTTATCAGAATATTGTGATATGAAACTTTTTAAAAATATATTCCTTAATATATAACTATCCTTCGATATTTTAATGCTTATGTATGTTCTAGAATCTATAGAAAATTATAATATGCTTTAAAGTTATTAAATTCCTGTATGAAGTTGCTAAAATTAAAAAGCTACATCAAAGCTACATCATTGCAATATTACATGATTTGTATCAATTGTTATATCAGTCTTATCAGAATTTTCTTTTATGAGACTTTTTAAAAATTAATTCCTTAACATATAATTATCCCTCGATATTTTAATCCATATCTGTGTGCTAGAACCTACAGAAAAGCTTAATATCTTTTAAAATATTAAATTCCTGTGTGAACTTTCTAAAATTAAATAGAAATATTAATGGACTATTCCATTGCAGTATGAGTTACATCAATGATATCAGAATTTTGTTTTATTAGACATTTTAAAAATTTTCCCTTAAAATATAATTATCCCTCGATATTTTAATGCATATCTATTTTCTAGAATCTACAGAAAATTTTAATATGTTTCAAAATATTAAATTCCTTTATGAACTTTCTAAAATTATAAAGCTACACTACGTCAATGGACTATTTCATTGCAATATTATATGAGTTATATCAATGTTTATATCAGTTTTATCAGAATTTTGTTTTATTAGACTTTTTAAAATTTTATTCCTTAAAATATAACAATCCCTCGATATTTTAATGCATATTTTTGTTCTAGAATCTAGAGAAAAGCTTAATATGTTTTAAAGATATTAAATTCCTGTATGAACTAGCTAAAATTAAAAAGCTACATCAATGGACTATTCCATTGCAATACTATATGAGTTATATTTATGGTTATGTAAGTTTTATCAAAATTTTGTTTTATTTGACTTTTTAAAATTTTATCCCTTAAGATATAATAATAATTCCTGGATATTTTAATCCATATCTATGTTCTAGAATCTACAGAAAATCTTAATATGCTTTAAAGATATTAAATTCTTGTATGAACTTCAATGTAGTATCAATTATATGAGTATCAATTTTATCAGAATATTGTTTTTTAATACTTTTTAAAAATTTATTCCTTAATATATAATTATCCCTCGATACTTTAATGCATATCTACATGGTTTCCGCGCACCTGGAAAGTCAGGGAAAATCATGGATTTAGACAATGGATTAATTTTGTCATGGAAAGTCTTGATTTTTCAAGTAAAATGAGCAAAAGTCATGGAAAGTCATGGATCCGCTAAACTGCCGATTAAAAAAAATGCATTGAATTGTTTAATTCTATTTTTACTTGTCATTTGGCTGAAGTTACTGAGTTTGGTATTTATGTATTATCCTATTGACCCTATTGCCAAGTAAAATTTGTTCACCAAGGAAACCCACAGCAAGAAAGCTTAATGGGTGGGTAAATGTATATTATTCTGGTTTTTTCTTAAATTGTAGATTAAAATTTTATTAATATAATAATAATTATTTTTTAATAAAAATTAGTTAAGATTTTTGCACAAAGTATAAGTTTATATCTAGGGATATTGTATATGAACATTATAAGGTTATATTTGGCTATTATTCATGGTCACCTGAATAATACCAAAGTACCCTGAATTCAAATTGGAAACATGTTGATTGAAAAATTGCTATATGATTAAACTTAGGTATGTAGATACAACAATTTATTTTTATGTATGTGAGTTTATTAACACTTATAAAGTAAGTTTATAGTTTTTCATGATAAAATTCCTGTAATTTCTCTAAAAGCATATATTTTATTTGTATGCACATCAGAAGTTTTATTTATATATACTTTTACGAAAGCTTTTTAGTCATGGAAAATGATCCGCTAAATCAGGGAAAGTCATGAAAAGTCATGGATTTGAAAAATTTTGTTTTGGCAGATACCCTGTATCTATGTTCTAGAATCTACAGAAAATATTAAATTCCTGTTAGAACTTGCTAAAATTAAAAAGCTACACTACATCAATGGACTATTCCATTGCAATATTATATGAGTTATATCAATGATTATATTAGTTTTATCAGAATCGTGTTTTATGATACTTTTTAAAAGTTTATTCCTTGAAATATAATTACCCCTGGATATTTTAATGCATATCTATGTTCTAGAATCTACAGAAAGTCTTAATATGCTTTTAAGGACATTAAATTCTTGTATGAACTTGCTAAAATTAAATAGCGACATCAATGGTTTATTCCATTGCAATATTATACGAGTTATATCAATTGTTATATCAGTTTTATTAGAATTTTCTTTTATGAGACTTTTTAAAAATTTACTCCTTAAAATATAATTATCCCTCAATACTTTAATGCAGATCTGTGTTCTAGAATCTACAGAAGTGCTTAATATATTTTTAAATGTTAAATTCTTGTATGAACTTTCTAAAATTAAAAAACTAAATCAATGGACTATTCCTTTGCAATACTATATGAGTTATGTTTATGGTTAAATAAGTTTTATCAAAATTTTGTTTTATTTGACTTTTTAAAATTTTATCCCCTAAGGTATAATAATAATTCCTGGATATTTTAATCCATATCTGCGTTCTAGAATCTACAGAAAATCTTAATATGCTTTAAAGATATTAAATTCTTGTATGAACTTGCTAAAATTAAATAGCGACATCATCATTGGACTATTCCATTGCAATATTATATGAGTTATATGAATGGTTATATAAATTTTATCAAAATATTGTTTTTTGATACTCTTTAAAAATTTATTCCTTAAAGTATAATTATCCCTCGGTACTTTAATGCATATCTATGTTCTAGAATCTACAGAAAATATTAAATTCCTGTATGAACTTGCTAAAATTAAAAAGTTGCACTACATCAATGGGCTATTCCATTGCTATATTATATGAGTTATATTAGTTTTATCAGAATCTTGTTTTATGATACTTTTGAAAGTTTATTCCTTAAAATATAATTACCCCTCGATATTTTAATGCATATCTATGTTCGAGAATCTACAGAAATGCTTAATGTAATTTAAAACTATTGAATTATGTACGAACTTGCTAAAATTAAATAGCGGTATCAATTGACTATTGCATTGCAATATTATATGAGTTATATCAATCTTTATACCAGTGGTATCAGAATTTCGTTTTATTAAGACTTTTTAAAATTTATCCCTTAAAATATAATTATCCCTCGGTATTTTAATGCATATCTATAATCTAGAATCTACATAAAGTCTTAATATGCTTTTAAGGATATTAAATTCTTCTATGAAGTTGCTAAAATTAAATAGCGACATTAATGAACTATTCCATTGCAATATGAGTTAGACAAATGGTTATATCAGTTTTGTCAGAATTTTGTTTTATTAGACTTAAAATTTTATTCCTTAAAATATAACTATCCTTCGATATTTTAATACATATATATGTTTTAGAATCTCCTGAAAATCTTAATATGCTTTAACGATATTAAATACTTGTATGAACTTGCTAAAATTAAATAGTGACATCATTCCATTGTAATATTATATGAGGTAATTGTGTTTTTTAAGAATCAAGTTCAGTTGAAAAATTAAGCCTATTATTATCAGAATTTTTTTTTATTAATCTTTTTAAAATTTTATTTAAAATTAATTATGATTTTAATGCATAATATTAAATTACAGAAATTTAAAAATATTTAAATTATTTTGTATGAACTTTCAAAAATATAGCAATCAATTGATATCCATTGCAAAATGATGATTATAAATGCAATTTTGTTTTAAGATGTTTTAAAATATTTTTAAAATATAAAATTAATTAATAAATAATTTTAGAATAATAATCTAATATGCTTTAAGATAAAATTTATGAACTTGCTAAATTATAGATTTATTATTTGTAAATTTAGGTTAATTGTGTTTTAAATCAAGTCAGTTAAAAAATTAGCCCATATAATGAATGCATAATGATTTTATTGATTGCAATTAAGTTTTAATTAGAATTTTCCTGGGAAAAACAAAAATTACAATTAACTTTTATTAATTAAAATCACTTGTAAATAAAAATCAATTTTTTAAAGCATATTTTTTTGTTTGATTACAGAAAATTTATTTGTTAAAATATTAAATTTGTATGTTTAAATTAGCTACTCAATGGTTTTCCATTGCAATAAATGAGTAATATTTATGGTTTATCAGTTTATTAATTTGTTTTTTTTAATTAAATTTTTATTAAATTAAAATCCCTATATTTAATAAAATATTACGTTAAATTCAACTTTAAAATCTTAATATTTTAAGATATTAATTTTGTATGAAATGAAATTTAAATTTAGAATTTAGAATTTTTGTTTTACAGAATCAATTAAAAAAAATAGCCCATATATTAATGAACGCATAAAGATTTTATTGATTGCAATTAAGTTTTAATTAGAACTTTCCTGGGGAAAACAAAAGTTAAAATTAACTTTTATTAATTAAAATCACTTGTGCATTAAAAATCAATTTCTTTAAAAGAATTAAAGCTTTAATTTTACTTTGATAATTTTAGCATCTTATTTATTTGATTTTGTTAAATGAATTTTAAATTTAGATTGCTTTTGGTGTTTTTCCAGAATCAAGTTGAGTTGAAAAGTTTGCCCATATATAATGAACGCACAATGATTATGTTAATTGCAATTAAGTTTTAATTAGAACTTTCCTGGGGAAAACAAAAATTACAGTTAACTTTTATTAATTAAAATCACTTGTGCATTAAAAATCAATTTCTTTAAAAGAATTAAAGCTTTAATTTTACTTTGATAATTTTAGCATCTTATTTTATTGCGTTTGTTAAATAAATATTAAATTTGAAATTTAGGTTACTTTTGTGGTTTTCCAAAATCAAGCTCAATTAAAAAATATAGCCCATATATTACCGAATGCATAATGATTTTATTAATTGCAATTAAGTTTTTATTAGATCTTTTCCGGGGAAAACAAAAATTACAATTAACTTTTATTAATTAAAATCACTTGTGCATTAAAAATCAATTTCTTTAAAAGAATTAAAGCTTTAATTTTACTTTGATAATTTTAGCATCTTATTTTATTGCGTTTGTTAAATAAATATTAAATTTGAAATTTAGGCTACTTTTGTGTTTTTCCAGTATCAAGTGCAGTTGAAAAATTAGACCATATGTAATGAACGCATATTTTATTGATTGCAATTAAGTTTTAATTAGAACTTTCCTAGGGAAAACAAAAATTACAGTTAACTTTTATTAATTAAAATCACTTGTGTATTAAAAATGAACGAACCAAGCAGCCATTATTGTGTAAAATTTTTTACTGATGCCAAAATTTATAAAGGTTGGCAAGCACGCCATTTTACTTCTTCTATAAAAATGAATTTTCGTGCACAAAAAACTAGGATAAAAATGAAAGATAAATAACCCCAACTAGTGAGCCACAGCTGCACCGCAGCAATCCTATCCGATACTGAAAATCTCCTCTCCATTTCCTCCAGTAAATACAGCCGGTCTATGATCAATACCCGCACATAACTCAGGCCGGACATTAAGTAGCGACGTGGAATGTGCTGCATTCGGATGAACTGCCGCCGAATTTAGGATACCTGTCTGCCTATTATACGTGGGGTAGGAAAATTATTAGGCTCATTAACAGATAGTGGCTGTTCTCGAGCACTAACTCAAGCAAAATGCTCGAGATATGTCTAAACTGCAATTATTTGTAATTGTTATCCTCGAAATTTGGATATTCTTTGATGCGTAAGTGATTTCCATTTCCGTGCTGAATATGCTTATCGCATTGGATGGTAACTGTAAAGCTAAAGATTCGATGAAATCTCCGATGCAATGTTGTTTACAGTCGGCTGCAAGCGAAACGTAATTCTGTCGGGAATTTTTCTCTCTCTTTGTGTGTATGTGTTTGTATGATAATTATGAAAATAAAAACTAATAATTTAGTACAATCCCTTATATAACAATAGCCTATGTTATATGTCCGTCTGTCCTCGAATTTATGAACCGGTTGGACCTGGAATGGATAAAGGCATCCATATTGGAATCGATGAGTTAAGGTTAGCAACGATCGAAATCCACCCCTTCTCCCTTTTCTAGCGTTTAATGGTATTATTTAAGCCCCATTTTCCTCTTGTTAAGAGCAAACAGTTAAATTTTTCAAATTACCACATAATAATTAGGTAAAAATAACAATAATTGCTTGTTTTAAATTATTTAAATATCGTTTGCATTGTTTTCATACGTTTTATCACTGAACTTAGATATTACGCAAATAATTTTTTTTTTCGCTTCAATAATAGATTAGATACATATGTGAGAATTTTGAATTTGATCATCAATTATTTTTTGTTGCAGTGAAAATTTTATCACCGGTGTGATTTTTCTAATTTCGTGATAAGGTAAAGAAAAATGTGATTTTCCTATAATTACGTAATAAGGTAAAGGGCTTACCTTCCTTATTACGTAATAATAGGAAAATCACAACCGGCATTAACAAGAAAGTCTTTCTCCAGAGTGTAGTGGAAATTATATTTTCATTCCTTTACTTTTATTAATTATTGTGTCAAAAAAATTGGGGAGAACTTAACGATAATTTCCATGTAGCTAAGAAAACTTTGAATTATCTTTCTTAATGCAAATTAAATTAAATTAATGCAAAGTGATTGTAAACTGTATTCACAGTATCGAGTGACCTAAGTAGTGATGCATAAGTGATTTCTTTTTCGGAATGCCCGTGCTGAATATCCTTATTGGATTGGATGGTAGCTGAAATACTAAAGATTGTGTACCCGTTGCACACAGGCGCCTGGAACCTGGTATTCCACTCGGCCTTTGATTGGCTGGTAAGTGCATTGGCAGCAATTTCTAAAAAAGGCAAAATATCTTGGCGATCATTTCCACGATTGGCTTCTTATCTATTTATTTGTCTTTATTTATCCATTATTTATTCCTTTATTTAGAAGAATTTGGAACGTACAAAGAATGCAGATTGAAAGTTTTAATAGTAAATATTGCAGTTCTATGTTTTATCAGAAAAAAAAATTAACAAAGCCTGTCAATCGCATGCGTAAAAATGAAAATGAAAAAAAATGGTCAAAATGAAAGACCTGAAAGTAATATAGAGTGTAAAGAAGACAACTGTAATTTGAAATTTCGAAATTTACCAGAATTACGAAAACACTTAGAAAGGGCTCATAATTTGAAAAACTTTAGAATTTGTCAGAAATTAACATTTCCCACCAAACCTGGTAATCTTTATTTAATATTTTTTATTTAATATATTAATGTACTATGTATGAATTATATAGATATACTTATATATGTATGTATTATATAGATATAATATATGCATTCTTTTTTCAGAATTTATGCAACTCTATTAATCTTTTCTCTCTCTCTCTCTCTCTCTCTCTCTCTCTCTCTCTTTTTTTTTTTTTTTTTTTTAAGTTAATCCGGGAATTTCAGAATATTTAGGTAGTTACCAATTATATCTACCCCTTAATTGGTTGTAAATACCCCTTTATTGGTAGCTAGCATATTTTGTATACATTCATATATCTAATATATATATATATATATATATATATATATATATATATATATATATATATATATATATATTAACTGAAAAATCTTTCGTTAAAATAATTTAATGAATGATCTTTCATTTGTAACTTAACTTTAATTAAATATCAGTAACCTTTAATTAAATATATACTCTCCCCTCCCCTCCCTTTGAAATAAAATTCTGTATATGATCCTGTCTCTTTCGGATTGTTGAAATAATATACAAATTAGAGGAAAGCGTCGCCAAGATATTTCGCCAATTTTAGAAACTGCTGCCAATGTACTTACCACCCAATCACAGGCTGAATGGAATACCAGGTTCTAGGCGCTTGTCGTTGCACTGTTTTTTACAGTCGGTTGCAAGCGGTGCGTAATTCTGCCGGGAATCTCTCTCTTTCTCTTTGTGTTTGTGTGTATAGTAATTATCCCCTATATAATAATAGCCTAAGGTGTCTGTCGGCAAATTTTTGAAGCGGTTGTACCTGGAATGGATTCCTCGGCTAAGGGCAGGCGATTAAATTTATCAATTTATTCACGTAATAAATAGGTAAAAATAACATTTTTTTTCTAGCATTATGACGTCATTCCTTTAACCATCTCATATAATCATTTCTTGTTTTAAATTATTTAAATATCGCGTGCATTATTTTCATACGTTTTATCGCTGATCCCCTATATAATAATAGCCTAAGGTGTCTGTCGGCAAATTTTTGAAGCGGTTGTACCTGGAATGGATTCCTCGGCTAAGGGCAGGCGATTAAATTTATCAATTTATTCACGTAATAAATAGGTAAAAATAACATTTTTTTTCTAGCATTATGACGTCATTCCTTTAACCATCTCATATAATCATTTCTTGTTTTAAATGCGTGCATTATTTTCATACGTTTTATCGCTGATCCCCTATATAATAATAGCCTAAGGTGTCTGTCGGCAAATTTTTGAAGCGGTTGTACCTGGAATGGATTCCTCGGCTAAGGGCAGGCGATTAAATTTATCAATTTATTCACGTAATAAATAGGTAAAAATAACATTTTTTTTCTAGCATTATGACGTCATTCCTTTAACCATCTCATATAATCATTTCTTGTTTTAAATTATTTAAATATCGCGTGCATTATTTTCATACGTTTTATCGCTGATCTATATAATAAATATAATTCTGTCGGCAAATTTTGAATTTACTGGAAAATTCCTTAAACGATTAAATTATCAATTTATTCACGTATAAATAGGTAAAAATCATTTTTTTTTTTCTAGCAAATGAATTTTTAACCATCTCATATAATCATTCTTGTTTAAATTATTTAAATATCGCGTGCATTATTTTCATACGTTTTATGTGAGATATAATAATAGCCTAAGGTGTCTGTCGGCAAATTTTTGAAGCGGTTGTACCTGGAATGGATTCCTCGGCTAAGGGCAGGCGATTAAATTTATCAATTTCTTCACGTAATAAATAGGTAAAAATAACATTTTTTTTTCTAGCATTATGACGTCATTCCTTTAACCATCTCATATAATCATTTCTTGTTTTAAATTATTTAAATATCGCGTGCATTATTTTCATACGTTTTATCGCTGAACTTACATATTAAAAATAATTTTTTCTTATATTTGACAAAATAATAATTTAAGTATATAAAATAATTTTAAATTCAATCATCGATTATTTTTTGTTGTAATGAAATTTTTATCATCGGTATTAACAAAATTCTTTTCATAAAAGTCGAGGATACTAAATATCTAACTTTTAATTTAATATATTTGGAAATTAAAGAAGTTTGTTTGTTTGTTATACTAACCACATGGTTTGACTAAATGAATTCCATGTGATTCTAAACTGCATTACAGGATCGGGAGACTCTAGAGGAGTATGACGATAAATAAACTATTGAGAGTGAACCAGATAATTCTCAGCCAAAAAACAAACCATTTTATTACCTGCCTCATTGGGTACTTAACAGTTCTGGAATATTAAAATTTTACTGATCCGTCATATGATGGCTATATGCTAGTACAAAATAATAATTTAGCGCGATGAATTATTAAATTATAATATTCATCTTGCATTTTGGCTCATTGTAGAAATTTATTTAGAGTCAGGAATCACACGAAAACTAAACTTTGCCAGCAAGTCGATGGAGGTGCCTATTATACAGGCATATAACGCCAGATCGTCACTTTTTTATAAGTCCATATTTTTTATTATGTTTGGACAGTAACGATCAGCAAGTTTCCACTGATGTTTAGCACAGTGGCATGGCCTAACTGAAAACCGAGTTTCTTTAAAGAAGTTACACAAAAAATATAAAAAACATCAAAGTTTATTTTTCCTTTCTCAAACAGCGTTAATAAGAAAAAGTTAAATAAAACATCCGAAACAGTTGGCAGATAAAACAAAACTAATTTGCAAGTTCAACATTCTGGCAAGTGATGTATATTATGTAATTTACCTTATGGGAAAAAACTATATTGAAGCAGAAACACGACGAGCAACAGGCATCACCAGACAACAACAAGGCAAAAACTGAACGTAAAGTGCCCCCTTTTATACTTCTTGATTTCGTAAACTTTAAAATTATTCACATTCAAAAAAAAAAAAAAACCACGGAGCATACGAAGTAGCCCTAATATGTTACCAAAAAAAACAAATGGGATCCGTGTATTTGGTAACATATTAGGGCCCGAGGTTGAGTAATGCACTTACATAAAAATAGCCTTTCTCTGAGGGAGAAATGCGATGAAATGTCACAGTGGAATCCCTTCGGAATAATGTCATACCATACCGTACATTCCATCGCATTTCTCCCTCGAAGAACGGCTATTTTGACGTAAGCGCGCTGCTCAACACGGTTACTTCCCGTTAGCACGACACTCACCAACTGACTGATTTCACAGCCCTCGCTGCGCTACTACCAGCTATCACAGAGCCATCTGTTGTTCTGCATACACACTATGCCTGCAGAACTTCCACACGACACATATACGTTTGTGATCCGTTCACATATCTACAAGAAAAAAAAATAGTTGCCATGACTTATGCCGCAACCCTCATATGTTTTTTAACAATGCATTCTTTCACATAGAAAAACTGAATAAGCTATATAAAGTTAGATCCTTATTAACACATTGTATACGGGACACGTACCAGTACGTTTTCCGACGATTGATACTTCAGCGCGGGACACAAACTAGTAGGGGTTAGTGTAACAACATGGTTTGTTTGTGGGTACAAAAGTAATATATACAGGAAATATGTACAGGAAAACGAAGCCGGATGTTCTTGTCTACTACATAGATTCTGCAAAAATTTAGACAAAACTAGTTTTTACATCGGTCGATGCGACTGATATAAAATTAAATGATTTTCGATCTATTGAGATTTAACTGAATAACTAAATTTACGCACAAAACGCCCGCTTCCGGTACAACTCCGCAGCGAAATGTACCCGCACACTATGTGTTAAGGATTTAGGAAACTTTTATTCTAAATGGAGCAAAATCTTTCACTTTACACATTTTTATTTAAAAATATAAATGCTGTTATAATAAAAAGACTTTTAATGTTGAAAGACACTATGTCCCTTAATCTGTAAAAAAAAAATTAAATGTGAATCTTAAAAATTTCACAGACCGGATATTTTGTAATGAATTCCATCGCTTTGTGATCTATTCCGGAAGCCCATCTTTATTTGTTACCAAGAATAGAATCCTTCCGTGTTCTGAGATCCGCAAGTGCGTCTGCATTAATTAGGTTACTTTACTGAAATTCTCCGAGTTGAAAATTATTTTACCTCAAAACTGTTCACTGCGATCTTGATACGACGTCACACAGTCCGCTTCAGGAATGCCCGGAATTATTCACTTAAGAGCCGGTATTCGGGAACACTCGGTCGAGAATTAATACTGCCGATTGTAACACTCCTTGGCTCTCTTTTCGCATTCTTGTGTGTTTCTCTGGTTAATTCAGCGCCGCTCTATTTTCCGAGGCACCGTGTAAATGAATAAATATAAGATACGCTAGCGGAACAAATGATAGTCACCTTGGGGATGAAGAATATTATTGCGAAACGTACCCAGATATCCTACTGTTCTTGTGTGTGGGTTTCAAAAATTTTTTATGAAACTAACCGTCGCCATTTATTAATTTTGATAATGACTGAATAAATGGCTCTTAGTCATTATCATTTGTTATCCTCCGAACTAAGCTTATGCAGTTTAGTTTAGATGGGTTTGGAGCATTCCCGTATATTTTTTCTCTGCAAGTAAACTATTGAGACTAGAACCTTTTGCCTTTGAAATAACTGTGAACATTCATGCCAGCAGTGTGATTAAAACCCACTAGGGCTAGATTGTGATTGTTTATCCTAATAAGAAACGCTAGCGTGACAAATAATCGTCACCATGGGGATGAAGAAAAGTATTGCGAACCATACTCAAATTGCCTACTGTTCTTGCGTGTGCGTTTCAAACATTATGAACTTTACCGTCGCCATTTATTAATTTTGATAGTGACTGTATAAATGTCTCTTAGTCATTATCGTTTGTTGGAACTAAGTAATGCAGTTTGGTTTAGATTGGTTTGGAAAACTGCTGTCTATTTTTCTTCTACACGAAAACTATTGAGACTAGAACCACGCGCTCGAATCATTTAGTGGCCCAGTGTGTGGATGCAACCCGTAAACCATCGTCCAAAATCACCATCAGGAAGTGGTGAACAATTGGCCATAGTGTGGAGGCTATATCATACGTTTGGTATATTCGTGCCCGAATGGTCGACGTTGCATGCCATGCGAAGAGGATAATTACACGTTCAAAGTGGTTCAAATATCTACACAGAAACACAGACACAAATACACCCAAAAGATCATAAAATTTGGCATATATCATCGCGTTATAATTATAGATTTGTTACTGGTTAATTTTCATTTGACAAAGCAGAACAAATTGTTATTGCAAAATCCCAGATAGAATTCGAGTCACAGGTAAATATGTTTTATTTTGGCTTTGCTATATGGATTCTAAAAAGTTACTATATACACTCAATTTTGTTTTATTAACATATCGTTTAACAATTATTACAGTAACTATCACATATTATGAAACCATTTTAGTCGGGAAGAAAATAATTACATAGCATTTGAAAAGTGGAATAAATTCGGGAGTAAAAAAAAAATGAATCCGCTACGATTAATTAAACTCCGATATGTAATTTACTTCTCTTCCTCGTTAAGAGAATGTGAGTGTGGAAGTTAGAAATGCTTCAAATTGCTCTCTTTTTCTTCTTGACAACAAGAAATGAATATTTATAAATTCCAGAGAAAGCAGTCGTTGCCTTCATTAATTTGCGGCTCTCGGAACACTGATTTGAAAATAATTTCCATCTAGTATTCAAATTAAATTGCACATCCGGAGCAGGTTAGGTTTTTTTTCTTTAACTTATCGAAAGTTATGTATTATAAAGTTAATATTAAAGATATATACATATATTGTACATATTTGTGTGTACGTGTATGTGGTTGGTTTGTTGGTTGGGAGCACTACAGTGTGCAGAAAGGAGAATTGAAGTTCTGTGCTATCTGAAGGATGATCCGAATCTTTTAAAAGAGATGTCCCTAGCGGTTATTAATGATAGATCCCTTCCGAGGCTTTAGTTATCTACTCAGATGGAGCAAGTTTGATGACTGTAGAGGTGAGAGTGGTTTCTTCCGAAGTTTTAGTATTCTACACATATGGTAGCAAGTTTGATGAACTTATATCTGGGAGTGGTGTCTTCTGAGGTTTCAGTTATCTGCAGAGACGGTAGCAAGTTTGATGACTGTAGAGCTAGCTGGGAGTGGTGTCTTCCAATGCTTAAGTTATCTACACAGATGGTAACAAATTTAATATCGGTAAAAGTAACAGTGGTTTCTTTCGAAGTTTTAGTATTCTACACATATGGTAGCAAGTTTGATGAATGTAGAGGTGCGAGTGGTTTCTTCCGAGGTTTTAGTTATCTGCACAGATAGTAGCAAGTTTGATGACCTTAGAGTTGGTAGTGGTGTCTTCTGAGGTTTTAGTTATCTAGACAGATGGTAGCAAGTTCGATATCGGTAGAGCTGAAAATGGTTTCTTTCGAGGCTTTAGTATTCTACACATATGGTAGCAAGTTTGATGAATGTACAGCTGAGAGTGGTTTCTTTCGAGGCTTTAGTTATCTACACAGATGGTACCAAATTTGATGACTGTAGAGCTAGGAGTGGTGTCTTTCGAGGCTTTAGTTATCCGCACAGATGGTAGCAAGTCTGATAACTGTAGAGCTGGGAGAGGTGTCTTCCGATGCTTTAGTTATCTAGACAAATGGTAGCAAGTTTGATATCGGTAGAGCTGAGAATGGTTTCTTTCGAGGCTTTAGTATTCTACACATATGGTAGCAAGTTTGATTACCTTAGATCTGGGAGTGGTTTCTTCTGAGGTTTCAGTTATCTGCACAGATGGTAGCAAATTTGATGACGGGAAAGCTAGGAGTGGTGTCTTCACCTGCAATTCCGAGAGGAATAATAAATTTAGTATTCGAAACACTGACTATTGATCTATTTTAGGTCAGAAATTATAGCTAGTGGAAAGGATCTGGATTATGTCCTTACTACTGGTAAAAGTAGTATTTGGATTCTGACTGACAGTAAAAGTGCAATCGAATTAAAAAATAAAAAGATGCTGAAAATCTAATATAAACCTGACCAATATATTCTAGTACTACTCTCTGTGCTAGGTCTGAGGATATCGGTTTGCCTCCGGTGAACTCTTACACACGTTAGGGTTACGGTTATGAGATTGAAGATCCAATTTCTAGAAATAGTTGTGATTTTCCAATCACCAACTCTAACTTCTCTGGAAATTCGTTTCCTTCAAAACTAAAATTACTCTCAATTTGTCGCCTCCCACCAGTTCATAACTGGTAATAAAGAGGAGTGTTTGACGATCACCTTTCTATATAATCATCAAATCTATTCAGGAATACGCAGGGCCAATTTGTTTATCTAGTTAATTAGACATCACGTCCCTGTATATTGAGCCATTTTTTCAACTGTTCGCATATAGCGGCCCCGATATTATCAGTTCAACTGCAAACTTGGATTGAGAAAAAAAACTGGATATTGAACTTAATCTAGAGTTTGTGGGGAACGAAGTTTATTCATTAATCTTTTCCCCAATCTTGTCAGTTTCGACGAATGTGAATTTGTAACAACAAAAGCGACACATTATTTCTAAAACACGACCAAAAACATTAGTTCCTACTTTAAATTTGTTACATAAACATCCACACTAAAAACGCCCGATTTTTTAAGATTCTCAAATATTTTAGCATTTTATCCTAAAAGCGAACTGGGGTCATTAAATTTTTCACAACACACTCACGTGCCGCAACTGGCTCAGTATCTTTCAATTTATGAATCAGTTTTTCATATACAACTTTTTTTATGTGGTTTGAATAAATATTTTGTAATATCGGAAAGCTCAGGATATATATTTCAATAAAGGCAAAAGCTTCTTTTCCCCAAAGTACCGACTATTGTCGAAGCTGAAAGTGATCTCCATGTATGCGCAGTTGTTGTTTGCAAAAGAGGTCAGGCTAGAAAACTAAAGAAATACCGGCGTAAAATGCATAGTACATAAAGTTTGTCGTTCAGTTATAGGGTTACAAGGGAAAACTGTGCAGTTTAATTGATAGTGTGTGACCTACTCAACATTGTATGAATGTTTAGTTTGGTTTGGTTCGCTATGGTCTACTGTTTTGCTCACTAGGGCTAATGTGAATGGGACCTACCGCAACTAAAGCAGATTTGGGACGGATTTAAACTCTGGTACCGAAGAGTAGCTCCCTACCATTCGGCCATTGTCTGAAGGGAGTGTGTTCCTGATAAGAGTTCTTTGAATTTCGAAAAAAGAAATAGTGGATAACAAATTTCGGTTATATCACATACCACTTGATCTTTACAGAAACTTACAAGTTTAGTGAGCAGTAAGATGTCTGGCATTGCCATGCTGGAGAATTATTGGTCCTGCGGTCAGATAAGTGTCTAAATAGATTTGGCAAAGTGATCGGCAAGTATGCCTCTTACACGGGAAACTGCGCAGCTGATGGCGTATGACCTACTCAAAATTGCTTGAAGGTTTTGTTATTATGGAATTTATATCACATATTTTAAGCAGCGGACTGTAAACACTTAATTTTAAGTAATAAAAAGAAATGCTTCAATTCAACACGAACTCATCTCGCTCAATTTATTCCTTGACACACGCTCATATAAAACTGGAGTAGCTCCTTCTTTTTTACAAAACAATACGCATAAAAACTCGTCGCGAGATGGCGCTTTTACATAATTGCTTGATTGGGTACGAACAGGTTTGATTTGGTTTGCTACGGTCTATTACTCTATATTGCCAATAATGACCGGTCACTTGCGATTTTAGACATTTTGTTTAAAAATACACGAGGAATTATCCTGAAACTTCGGGGGTGTAGACAGGATGGTAGACATCATATATTACAGCAAAGAATTTTTCTCGAAACCTCATAGGGGACCGTCAACAAATTAAAGAAAGACGAATATGTTTTGGATAACCTTGTAAAAAGCAATACATGAAAAGCGTTGAAACTTTAGCACATAATTAGGATGCTTCGTGTAATAATCTGTGTTCATTGTTATGAGAATAGCACGTATACTCGTGGAGAAATTAAGGTTTTTTTAAAAGCAATCCCAAATATCTCCAAGTGTTTTGCTTATAATTTGCAGAGTTCTCAATATCAAAGAATGCTATTCTCAGGACGCATGTCAAGTGACATTCTACACAAGTGTCAAGTGACATTCTACCCTGCAATCGAAATAAAAAAATAAGAAATATTGGATGAAAGATGGGCAGGTTTACTTAATAATGTTTCACTGCAAAATATAATGCAGTTAAAATATAATGTGCATAATATATTAGCTAAATGTATGGAGCAACTTTTGTGAAAGTCCCATAAAGACGGCTTGAACATTCTGAAAGTGATTGCCGATAGAATAAGCTCGAAATCCGTTGTTCCCAAAAGGAGGCAAAAATATAAGGGGCTGTATCCAAATATAGTATTTTGCATAAATACAAAATATACATACAGTATATTGCGAACAGCAGTATCAATGTTTCTTCTGCAGCCAGAACAAACATTCGCTTTTACGACAGCCTCAACTTTAAAATATCATGCAGTGAAAAATATATTACATATATACCCATTTACTCGCCACTGAGATTGTTAATAACATATGAAATTTTGGATACATCCCTTCATTTTTTTGCTTCCTACCAGGACCGTCCTGCTCCTTTGTATTTTTGACTATTGTTAATATTTTTTTATACTTCTATTGTAAATTTCCTAATGTACATCCTCGAATTCCTCTTTTGTAATGTTTAAAGATCTAATCCCTTCCCTGTTTTGCCCGTACGCCGTACGGGCACAGCTTGCAGGCCTTTGCTGATTTGCCCGTACGGCGTACGAGCAATCTGATTTCTATTTCGTTTGCACTCATTCGGCTTTATATTTTCCAATTTTAGTAACAAATTATTCGTATAGATGTCGTCCAGTAAATGATAGTTTGTAGTTTATTGTATTTTCTACTCTGATTGGTTCAAAAGCGCGGGATTTTTCGCATCTTTTGTATCAGAAGACGAATTATCTTTAAGTGTATAGCTTTCTGGTTATATTTACTAACCGCCCGATAATTTTATTGATGTAAGAGTTAAATAATATATTTTTACTTTTAAATAATGGATAATTCAGAGCGTATGGAGCTAATTTCTTGTGATTCGAAGTGTGACTCGGAATCAGAAACTCAATTATCTGTAAATGATAGTAGCGAAAGTTTACTAGTTGACGTGGATAGTAGTGACTCTGATAGTAGTGCAGATGGAATCAGTCAAGCAAAACAATTTTTTTTTAAATTAATTGTGATAATCCTTCGGATCCGCCTCCTATATTTGCTTTCGATGGAATTACAAAAATTAACTTGGATGTCGATGAGACTAAAGGTATACTTCAGTTCTATGATGCTTTCATAGAAAGAAAAAAAGTTGTAATAAATGCTTAAAAATATTAATTTTAATAACATATCTTTACTTAAAAATGTAAAATGAACAAAAAAATGCAATAAAAAATGTGACATTTTTTTTACCGAATTCTGGAAAAAAAATGAACTGTCAAAGGATTAACGAGATTTTAGATAATTATACAAAAAAAAATGGCATAAAATGTCAATGGAGTTACTAAAACAACGAAATGACTTTATAAAACATTAAAGAACTAAACATCGAAGCTATACTTTCTTTTGGGTGTGGAAGTGGATCCTATATTCTACTCTGAAAATAATTTTACGTCAAAATCTATCCCTTCTATTCTATATAAATCTCGTTTCGCTGATTGCATTTCAATCAAGCTTTGTCCTAATTCTGATACCTCGGAGGCAGCAAGAATTTAGTTTCCGCATTTACAACAGAAATCATGTAAATCGTTAAGCGTATTGATTACTCGGCGTGATCGAGTATATCCTATTCAGACAGTTAACCGGGCATTTAGTCGAATTCGAGTTGCATGTTCATTTGAACTGAGTCGGACCTAAAGCAATTAACCTGTACTCAATTCAGAGCCGGGCAAGAGACAGATAAATTCGGTGTTAACAGGGTATCGAATTTGCAACTTCGGCTAATCTACTTCTAAATTGGATGTTTGATTGATTATCTACTCAGCTTAACATTCCAGCGTTTCAAGATTTCAATTTAATTTGGGCACAGCGTTCCGTGTAACAGGGCTACCTTAATTTTATTTAAAGAAACATAAATTCAGTAATATCGGAATAACACTGGTTAGATTTGTTAAATTACAAAATGAGAAAAATATCTTGTTTATAAATTGCTTTTGAGTAGTGAAAACTCTCTCCAAAACTAAAGTAGAACGGCCTTTTACTCTATGGTACTCTAGGTGGGTACAGGAAGTAGAAAAGTCTATTTCACACATTAAGTTTGTTTATAAAGTATGTGAAGTCGCGGGATTCTTTTGGTGGAGGGTTATATAAAATGAAATGAAATATATAGACTTGTGCTTAAAAATTATACCATTGCATCTGGCAACACAGGTAGATATGGCTGCCTTCATTATATAAAGAAACATAAATTCAGTGATATCATAATAACGCTGGTTAGATTTACAAAATGAGAAAAATGTTTTTGTTATAAATTGCTTTTGAGTAGTGAAATACTTTCGCCTTTTACTCTATGACCTCTAACGGCCTTTACTCTTTAACGGCCTTTTACTCTATGGTACTCTAGGTGGACAGAGTAAGTGAAAAATCCATTTCACACATTAAGTTTGTTTATAAAGTATCTGAAGTTGCGGGAATCTTAATTAAGGGTTATAAAAAATGAAATGAAATATTGAATCATGCTGAATTTTTGCCGATGCATATGGCAATACCGATAGATATCTTATGCGAATACACGGCTGAGAAGCTGTTATACATTAAACACCATCCAAGGAGCACGTGTAGTTTAAGGAATGCTATGGACGCCGATAACATTGCCCACGTTGTGTCCTTGTAATTTAAAAATAACTACCAGGTTAAACACACTCGGATATATCGTTTAAGGTTTAAGGACATTGTGACCACGAACGCATTTTACGTGTACCAGTCACCGCTAATGAACGTGAGGGATTTTTACCCCGCTTGAGCCTCGAACTCCCAACCCTCCGGTGCTGAGATCGACGCCTTTGCCGACTTACCTTCTGTTGCTCGGGTTTGGTTTAGATTGGAGCGCTATGGTCTACTGTTTTTCTCGCGAAGGCTCATGAAACTGGTACCTACTGCTTAAAGCCGATTCCGAACGGCTACGAACGTCCATGCCAGCAGCGGAACTCGAACCTACGAACTCCTGTATCCAAGAGCAGCGCTCTATCATTCGCATATCGTTTGGCCTATCGTTGCTCTGAATTCATTTAAATTCATTTCATTTCTACTAGGATATTAAAAGTTTACTTCAAGTACCGTATATAATTATATTCGTATATAAGTAAATAATTAAATTCACAGCCAATATTTATAATATTTAGGAGAATTTATAATATTACAATATTGTAATTTTTGAATTCATAAGAATTTGTAATATTGTTCACTGGCTTTGTAACAATCTTCGTATGGAATGTGAAATACTTCCTGTAATTGAATATTTTGTATAGATAAGGTTGCATCATATTAACACGTTGACGGACACATGCGTCTATAGCCGTCCAAAACGAAACGATTGTTATTTAGTACTAAGGCTATAGCGGCACAAACGTGCATTTACCGGCGTACAAGTAGAAGCCTGGTGTCATGTTTGGAAACAATGTTTTACTTTCAATTTCGTTTGATTATAAACTGACATTTTGTGAAAACTCCAAAAAAATTTTTGTTTGGGAGGAAAAAAAAAAAAAAAAAAAAAAAAAAAATGACCCGTCATGAAACCCGTCATTTACGTTTTTAAATTTTTGCTGTTATAGCCGTCATCGTCCCATTACCTAGTGTCTAGAGTCCTCTGGCGCCATGCAGGTTATAGCCGCAACCTAATTAAAGGTGCTGAATTAATCGAAATTAAGTTTATTGAAGCAGAAAGAGTAAAACTATTCTTCTAATATTCTAAAAACTGCAAAATAATATAGTGTTGTTTTTCGAACTTTACTTGATCCTACTGTCCGTCAATGTGTTAATAAAAATACTAAAATTTCCTTAAATGAATAAAGCTAATTCAGTATAGGGAAATTAAAACTGCATCACCCCAGCTATATTACCCCAAATAATAACAAAAAAGAAAAAGTTTCCTGAACCCGATACTAATGATTTCCATCCGGAAAACGGATATTAGTCTCTTCGGACAAACTCGAATTAAAAGCTGTTTCGCGGAAAGTAAGATGGGCTTCTTTTCTATTGCTGGACCGATACATTTATTCCCCTCTGAAATACAATATTATCGAAAGACTAACGGATAGAAAAACCGCATAACAGCCACTGGCAGCCGATTCAGCAGACCACGGGGGAATAGGAGATGTTATTGATTCCGTATACAAAACGTGTAAAGCCCATTAAAACGGGACGTTCAGGAAAATAGCATTCACAATAAAAAACGAATGGAGAGCAGTGTTTCACGATGTATGCTTTTACAACTGGCGTTGATATTTATCCCTGACGATGGATAACTGAGCAATTTAATATAAAACTTACATTCTCAATAGAAAAGGAATGGAGAACAGTGTTTCACGATGTATGCTTTACAACTGGCTTTTTTATTTACCCCTGACGATAAATAACTGAGCAATTTAATAGAAAAGGAATGGAGAACAGTGTTTCACGATGTATGCTTTTACAGCTGGCTTTGATATTTACCCCTGACGATAAATAACTGAGCAATTTAATAGAAAAGGAATGGAGAACAGTGTTTCACGATGTATGCTTTTACAGCCGGCTTTGATATTTACCCCTTTCTATAAATAACTGAGCAATTTAATAGAAAAGAAATGGAGAACAGTGTTTCACGATGTATGTTTTTACAACTGGCTTTGATATTTATCCCTGACGATAAATAACTGAGCAATTTCATAGAAAAGGAATGGAGAAACAGTGTTTCAAGATGTGTGCTTTTACAACATGCGTTGATATTTATCCCTGACGATGGATAACTGAGCAATTTAATAGAAAATGAATGGAGAACAGTGTTTCACGATGTATGCTTTTGCAACAGGCGTTGATATTTATCCTTGACGATTGATAACTGAGCAGTTTAATAGAAAATGAATGGAGAACAGTGTTTCACGATGTATGCTTTTGCAACAGGCGTTGATATTTATCCTTGACGATGGATAACTGAGCAATTTAATAGAAAATGAATGGAGAACAGTGTTTCACGATGTATGCTTTTTCAACTGGCGTTGATATTTATCCCTGACGATGGATAACTGAACAATTTAATACAAAAGGAATGGAGAACAGTATTTCACGATGTATGCTTTAACAACTTTTACTCTATCTCTCAATATATATATATATATATATATATATATATATATATATATATATATATATATATATATATATATATATATATATATATATATTGTTTAGAGGAACAGGAAGCAAATTATTTCGAATTGGTATTTTGTTATCTCCACATATGGGCAGGGTACATATATATGTAAGGGAATTTCTCAGGGGTTTTCAAATCTGAAGTCAAGGGCAAAAAATTCCCGCGTCCTTTTGCATTCCCCTTTTTAACCCTTAACCTAAATTGACCACTATGGCTACAGTTTACGCCCTCAGAGAAAAGTATCTGACCAATTATAACTCTACATTGCTCTATCGTACAATTTATGAAATTTCCAAACAAAAAGGAGATGCACGTTGTCGGAGGTAGATTTTTTTTTTCTAGAAATTTTCCCACAGGTGTTGACCAGTTGTTAAGGGCCATTTTACATATAACTTCATGCTAGCTGACCCCTCAGTTTGTCCTGTCCCTATGATGAAGTGGGAACCTGTCCTCCAATGTTATCTTAATAAAGGTCTTTAGCTAAAACGGTGTCATTTTTATGGACCATGACTGCAACCCCCCATTGTGAAGTCTGTCTTATTACACACATACATGTATTTATATATTTATATTATAATACATATAGTTACATATACGTAAAGTTTAAGTAAAAGAGAGAATGTGTGATTCGGTACAAATGTCCCCATTCTAACAGAAAATGGCAGTATCTTTTAAGTTTGAGATGTCTGTGCGATTCAACTGCAAATATCTGATGATTTCTTTGGAGTCAAGAATCTAGATAGGAAACAAAAGAGTCGAAACTCATTCCGGTAATCCGAGGCAAAGGGTGATCGATTAAGAAGAAAGAAAAAACGATAGATAGTTGTTTCTCTATTTCAATTTCCAGAGGGAGAAAAAACTCCAGGGATGATATCGTACCCCACAGAGGGAAGCGGAATGGGAAAGAAAATTCTAAATGCCGTTCCAAAACAAGTTTCGCAGTTTTTCGATTATAACAAACGTAAGATTCCTGACCTCTATGCATTTCGGATGAATCCCCTATATAATAATAACCTGAGTTATCTGTCCGTCTTTCTTCGAATTTATGAAGCGGTTTAACCCGGAATGGATAGAGGCATCATGAGTTAGGCTTAGCAAAATTCAAAGAGAATAAGTTTATCTTCTCCTAAACTATAGATCCGATTCTAAAATAAATTGGTATAAATATGCTTCAGATCACAGCAAAAAATGCTGTCGTCTTTAAAACGTTCGAAATCCACTCCTTCTCCCCTTTTCGAGGAGCGTTTAATGCCATTATTTCAATCCCTATTTTTCCCGGTTAAGACCAGGGGATTAAATTTATCAATTTATCACATAATAGATTGATAAATAAATAGGTAAAAATATTTTTTCTAGTATTATAACGTTATTCCTTTAACCATGTCATTTAATCATTTCTTATTTTAAATTACTTAAATATTGTCTGCATTATTTTCATACGTTTTATCTCTGAACTTAGATATTACGTAAATAATTTTCTTTTATGTTCGTCTTAAGTAATAGATTAGGTATATATGTTATAACTAGCTGTAGTTACAGCTCCATTGGTAAAAAATTGTGGCATAATGATATCTGTCTGCATTAACAGCTGCATTGGGAAAAAACTATGGCATAAGGGTATCTGTCTATATTAACCGCTGCATGGGGAAAAAACTGTGACAATATTTGTCTATATTAACAGCTGCATTGGAAAAAACTTTGGTGAAGAGATGTTTGTCTGTAGTA
>CM063497.1:59391363-59403863 GCA_032207245.1 Pardosa pseudoannulata
TCCATGTACAAGACATGGAAAAGAATCAGGGAAAATCGTGGATTTAGAAAATGGATTAATTTTGTCATGGAAAGTCTTGATTTTTCCAGCAAAATGAGTAAAAGTCAGGGAAAGTCATGGATCCGCTAAACTACCGATTAAAAAAAATGCATTGAATTGTTTAATTCTATTTTTACTTGTCATTTGGTTGAAGTTACTAAGTTCGGTATTTATGTATTATCCTATTGACCCTATTGCCAATTAAAATTTGTTCACCAAGGAAACTCAAAGCAAGAAAGCTTAATGGGTGGGTAAATGTATATTATTCTGGTTTATTTCTTAAATTGTAGATTAAAATTTTATTAATATAATAATTAATATATTTTAATAAAAATCAAGATTTTTGCACAAAATATAAGTTTATCTCTAGGGATACTGTATATAAGCATTATAGAGTTATATTTGGCTATTATTCATGGTCACCTGGATAATACCAAAGTACCCTGAATTCAAATTGGAAACATTTTGATTGAAAAATTGCTATATGATTGAACTTAGGTATGTAGATACAACAATTTATTTTTAGGTATGTGAGTTTATTAACACTTATAAAGTAAGTTTATAGTTTTTTTATGATAAAATTCCTGTAATTTCTCTAAAAGCATACATTTTATTTGTATGTACATCAGAAGTTTTATTCATATATACTTTAACAAAAGCTTTTTAAAGTCATGGAAAATGATCTGCTAAATCAGGGAAAGTCATGAAAAGTCATGGAAAGAAATTGATTTTATATCTTCTAGGTAATCAACCCACCGCATTTATATATCCATGCATTTGTATTATTTTATTTAAGATACACTTATATTTACGAACCTATAATGAAGTTATATATGAATTAGAACCTATTAAAAATATCGATATTTGACACACGATACATCACAATATTAAAATTCAGATATTCTCTAGCTCTAATTCTCTCATCTGAAATTTCACCTTATACCAGTTTAATTTAAATTTAGCAGCACAATTTTCTTTATATAATTTTGTGTCAATTTCAGATATTTAAATTTTGCTTAAAATAGCCCATATTTTAGAGGATGGCATATGTATGTATGTTTATATTTCTAATTGGAGAATATAATTAATCCGTGAGGTTCAAAATCTATATTCTTTAGTGTGGAACTTTCGTCTCCGAGCGCGGTGCAGAATTTTCCGTAGAGACTCCACCCAAAAATTATTTCTCATCTTTCTGGTAGTTCCGTTAGGTGGGGCGCTAAAGTGCACTAAATTTGAGAGAGCTGTCCGTTTTAACGGCTTTTCCGTGAGACCGGCGCGCCCGTCTCATTCATCTCGCCGTTATCTAACCGGATATTATACTGGGGAGTTCATTCCAATTTAGAATAGATTGCCCCGACTGAGATTCCACCAGATGAGCGAGGCTCGCATGGCCATTACACTGTGTCTTAGTTTGCAGTTTTAGAATCAAAAGGTCTTTATAAAGCTTTAGAAGCAAAAGGTCTTTTTTTATAAAACATTTTTATGTACATGGAGCATAATTTGGTGTTGAGACACATGAAATCTAATAAGAGTTTATAAGAAATAAGAAATATAATAAATGTTGCACACTAAATGTTGCACACTAAATTTAAAATCACGGTTTATATGTATGGGCTACCGGAGAAAAACAGCATACTATGGCACTGAGGCAAGTGCAGCTATTTTTCCTGCACTTGGCATTCCGAATCATCCGAAGGTACGGTTTATTAAGCGTTGTATTAGAGCGGGGACTTACGGGCTGAAGCGATTTCGGTTTTTTAACTGATTAACTGGCCATACGATTTTGCAGACGGTTAATGTTTAAATTTATATATTGTAAGATTTTGTTTTCAGGGAAATATAAAAGAAGTATTTCATCAATATAAAGGGAAATGTTTTAGTGTGGTAAATTAATTTCGGTGATGTATTCTATTTATTGAAATTATTAGCTGAAAAACAATGTTGTTTTGTTTTAAAGAAATTAATTTTAACAGATTAGTCCGAATTTTACTATTCATTGTGTCTTAAAGACAGTATATAAGTTATATCTGTAACACCATATCCCTGGTTTTGTTTTTAAAAATTGTCAAGATGTTTTTCGCAGAATATATAATTTCCAAATGTTAAAAACAATTAATGAATATAATTTAATCCACTGACCGAACAAGAAACAGTTCGCTCTATAGTAAAAGCGTACATTGAAATCCTCTGAACGTGGGTTTGTCGGCACCAATGAGCATCCGGATGAGGCGACATGTGGTGCTACGTTTGCTGATGAAATCTAATAAGAGTCACGCCATTTTTGAAAAGAAAGTTGGATTGGCCTGCAGGGTTGAAAGACCTGAAAGCAAAAAATTTGAAACACAAAGAAAGTTTGGAAAATCTTCAAAATACCGGAAAAACTCATGAAATAAAAGAAAATTGTTGGCCTGCAGGGTTGCTAAATGACCTGAAAACAAAAAATCTTAAAAACTTATAATATACCATGCGCATCCCAAAATACTGACGCCACAACCTTGCCAGCCGACTGTTGCGTCCTTCCGTGTTTTGGAGTTGGTTCATCAAGTGCAGTCTACTCGGCTGACTGTCGATTAGACTCCGGTGTGAAATAAAAGAGCCATGTTTTATCCATTGTCATATATCGACTCATAAATTCGGGTTTATTACGATTAAACAGCTTCAAACACAGCTCAGAATCATTAATTCGTTGTTCTTTTTGGTCGATTGTAAGCTCGCGCGGCACCCACTTTGCACAGATCTTTCGCATACCCAAATATTCATTCACGATAAGTCCAACACGTTCCTTTTATACCTTTAGAGTCTCATATACCTAAATCAACTTCACTTTATGGTCATCCAAAATTATTTTGTGGAGTGTTTTGATATTTTCGTCGGTAACAGCATTTTTGAGGCGTCCATCGTCCCCAGTGCTCATTTCGTCTCGTTGAAACTTACCAAACCACTTCTCAACAGTTGATTTTCCTATTGCAGTGTCAGAATAATGTTTATCAAGCCGTCTTGGCTTCAACAATTTTTTTTTCGCTAAAAACCATTGCTTTATTAACACACTAAATTCCTTATTATCCATTGTTTTCAAACTAACAAAAGTTGCTTCACTCAAAGTACTATATTTCACAAACTAATAGTCCGACAGCTGTCAAATTTATACACGTGTCTTTCGAAGGTTAGGACGAACTGAAAATCATATGGATTTAATACTAGTAGCTCCATCTATTTGTCAGCCTGCGAACTTTTCCGCCCACCTGTTATGTTAGTAAATATTTATAAGAAATATTTTAAAAATATTTTTTATTTTCTTGCAAAATAATGGCAGTATTTTAGGGTATAAAGTGTTTATCTTTTATAAAATACAAATTCAAAATTTCAATTTTTATTATTGTCATGCATAATTTTAGATGACACTAAAAACAGCTCTCAAATTTTTTCTCAATTAAACAGTGTGACTTCAACGCTTCTAAATACTTAAAATACTATATACTATTCTAATAAAAATACTATATAATATTCTAAATACAAAATACTATATAATATTTTAAATACTTACTTCGCTTAAAAAAGTGTGTAATTGTGTGCTTCCAGGTATTCTGTGTGTTTTGTTTTTCTAATTGTGTAACAACCTTGTCCATGGTTTAATAATTTTATTGAAGTCTAAACTCTTAAATATAAAGACAAAGAAAAAAATCTTTATACAACTCTGATCAGACCCATAATATTGTATGTTAGATTGTGCTTGCCATTAAAATAGATGAAGACAGACTTTTAACCCCTTCCGGTAAAATGACGACTCTAGCTCGTCATTAGTTTTTCATTCCATACCGCACAATGACGAATTACACTCGTCATGCGATTAAAGTTACTATGTTAAATATGATAATTAATTTAGTTTAAAATTTCTAGTGTACTGAATTTGGCAACACTTTTATCACTTTTGAAAATCACAAGTCACTATTGCATATTGTTTACTTGGTACAAGTCATTGCCAAATTAATGAGTCAGGATAAAAGAAATCCTACTAAGAAATGCCGTGTGTGTTACAAGAATCCAATTAAAAGTGAGACTACTTGGCGGTGTAAACAATTAAAAATTCCTTTGCACTTTGTTTTGAAAAGTACCACTAGCTTGAAGACTATTATCTGTATACCTTATTAATGTTTTGCTTTGATATTTCCTTAATTTTACTGTTTCTGATATTATTTAACACTATGTAAAAAGTGGATTTTAATTAAGAATATGTAAGAATTGTAAAATGAAACAAGTTTTTTAAATAAAAATTAAATGGTTATTTCATGCACAGTTTTTCATTATTAAATCATACCGGAAGGGGTTATGAAAGAAACATTTTCCCAAAAATATTTGGCCCAATTACAGAAAATAATGGATTTAAAAAAATCTTGTTTAACCATGAAATTTATAGAAAATATAAACAACCTAATATCGTCCGAGTCTTCAAATCTTATCGCATGAGATGGCTTTGATATAATTTTAGATGTGAGAATAAATCATGTGATAAAAGTGACCTTTGCAAATGTAAAGGAAACCAGGTAAAAAGAAGGACCTCATACAAGATGTATAAACTGTACAGAGGGAGACCTCAAGATTTTAAAAATCTATCGTTAGTGGACTATAGCACCTTATAGAGTCGTTGGATAAACCTTATTCAGACGGCATTATCCGGTAGATAAGCTATAATGCTGGTGAAAAAGAACAACCCTGTGCTGATGCCCAATCGAGCCTAAACTCCTGATCCTGTCTCGTCTTTACTTATATTGCAAGGACGTAGTGAGTCAGAACACATATAGTTAGCTACAATAAAACCCGTAATTATGCTTTATATCTTCAATTCGGGGTTTTATTAGTGGAAACAACAAAAAACATTTTAGGAGACATAGATGATACTCAATAACTCCATTGAGATATTCAAATTAGAACACGTAGAATTATATAAGCCTTGCATTTAATATCATAGAATTTAAGAAAACTATAAAATTTTTAAATGCATATTTACTAAAAACGGTGTTCTTTAACATGCGCGCAATATAAACAAGAACTATCGTACATATTGATATCAAATTTTCATAGAATATACGTTCTAGACTTAGGATGAAACTATTTTGTGACCTACTAATTTGTTGTTACTTATTTAGTATTTATAGTATTTGAAATGGAATTCATAAACTTTATTTTAGCTTTGTTGAAAATTCAATCCCCTGGTGTAATACTTTTGATACTTTAAAAATTTAAACAGATGGAAATTTACTTCTGATACTTTAAAAATTTAAACAGGTGAAAAATTATACCTAATAATTATCGTCTGCAAAAAAAAATTTATTATTGAAACTCATTTTGTGTTGTCAGCGCACGATATGTCTGAACAATTAAAAACAAATTTAATTAAGGTCTTGCTTTTTTACTTAAATAAAAAGTTCTTATTTTTTAGGAACAAAATAAATTAAATTCAACAAAACTATTGAAATAAAAGTAAATCAAAAGGTGGAAATTCCATGTATATACTAAAACAATTAAAGATATGATAAAGAAAAAAATAAGAAAAAATCTTCCATCTAAAGATGCTGAAATGTTGATCCCTTAAAACACATTTAACCAAGCTTCACTCCCCCAGAAAGAGAAGCTAAATGAACATTTTTGTACGCATGGTCACGGATTTGACCACTAACATGTCGGACCGACGCTTGGTAAAATGAAGAGAAATATCCCAATTTCGAATTGGAAGAAATTAAAGCCATTTTGGAGCCCACAAAAGATGATTTTTATGTTTCTCTTTAAGATAAGGAACAAAAGTGTAAAATGTCTTTTTTATGAGCTTTTCCCGAAAGGAAAGGTTATAAAGAATAAGGTGCTTTGATGGGCCCTTTTAAGAAGTAGGAAGGGGGAAAAAGTTTTATGGGAACTTGTTAAGAATGCCGCAGATACAGTTTCAGGCATTTTATGGACAAAATGGCAACCTGGAGACATATCAGTGGCTTTTGACCGACCTCCTACAACACACTATACCTGTTTGCGTATATAAAAGGCTAATGCAACTGTCGCTGGAAGCACCAAATATCAGTAAAATTGCAGATTATACTGCAGTGAACAACAGGACTACAGGAATTTTTATGTTAAAAATTCCGGGCTTAAAACCAGGCAGTATTAAGAAATTTCGTGTGTCTCTCTGCGTAAAATATACAGACACTTGCTTAAATATATAAATAATTTCT
The DNA here is from genome assembly GCA_032207245.1 of Pardosa pseudoannulata. Classification (NCBI taxonomy): domain Eukaryota; kingdom Metazoa; phylum Arthropoda; class Arachnida; order Araneae; family Lycosidae; genus Pardosa; species Pardosa pseudoannulata. Next base: position 59,397,621 of record CM063497.1, read on the forward strand.
TTTATTGCATGGAAAGGATATAAAAAAATAAGGTACTTTGATTGTCCTTTTTAAGATGGAGGAGGGGGGAAAAGTTTTATGGGAACTTGTTAAAACTGCTGATACAGTTTCAGGCATTTTATGGACAAAATGGCAACCTGGAGACATATCAGTGGCTTTTGACCGATCTCCTACAACACACTATACCTGTTTGCTATATAAAAGGCTAATGCAACTGTCGCTGGAAGCACCAAATATCAGTAAAATTGCAGATTATACTGCAGTGAACAACAGGACTACAGGAATTTTTATGTCAAAAATTCCGGGTTTAAAACCAACAATCAAAACCTTTTCAATGAACTTTTATTTTTCTTTAATTCAGTTAATTGTACCGCATATCCGATGAATTTCAAATTTTGCATGTCAACAGTTTAAACTGGACTTCAAGCAATAGTAATTACTAAAGAAAAAATGGAAAGATAATGAAAAACTTTGTAGGAGAGCTGGTGATCCTATGAACTTTTCATCCTAAGTTTTTTCATTGGTGTGACCTATACGATAAGATGGCTTACCCGATGCTTTCATTATTTTATAGGTCAGTTATCGCGTGTGCTGAATATACTCTAGGACGACTTAATTACACGAAATTACAGTATATCTATCATGAAAAACTCATCATAGCGTCTCCATCTATAACTTCCAATGCCTCTTTTAATGGCTCAAACAGCCATGTCCGTAATTTATCGCTTTTGTGAAGTCTACTTCGAATGACTTGATCCTCTCGATTGCTGAGAGAGAACATCCACATTGCGTTCGTATTCATTCGCTCCTGCAATAATTTCTAACTGTTTTCAGAAAATGCGTCCTTAAATCATTTTAAATGCATTCGGGGTCCTTTAACTGTTTGTCCGTATTGATCTCATTGCCCCGCGAGTGTGTTTATTTGGTGAACGGTTCAAATAGGGTAGTGTATCATATCCTAAATTAGGATAAAGGACCCTTCGCTGTCGAATGGGGACAGTGCAATCCTCGACGGGAAAATAATGCAGTCGCACTCTCCAGATTCGCGAAATGGCTCGTGCATATTATTATCCTGTCTTTATGAAGTGGTGTTATTAAACCGTAGTACGGGAATAAATATACCCGTTATTTGCTAAAGGTGCTCATTTATTTCAAATAGGATTTATGCACTTTTTCATTTATCTGTAATATAATGTACTAGGATATAGCCCATTATATGACGAGATCAGTAAAAATTTCAATTTTCCAGAATTGTAAAGACGTTATGAGGCAGGTAAAAAATGTATTAACAGAATATTTGTATAATAGATCACATTTATTTGTAAAAATATTTGTATTACCACAGTGTGTGCGAGTACATTTCGCAGCGGAATTGTACCGGAAGCGGGCGTTTTGCGCGTAAATTTAGTTATTCAGTTAAATCTCAATAGATCGAAAATTATTTTATTTTTTAACCAACTTTTCGTATTTTATATTGAAATATATAAACAAATATATAAATAGACAAATATATATATAAATACATATACATATATAATATATAAATATATATATATATATATATATATAATATAATATATATATATATGTATAAATATATATAAATGTATGTATATATATATATTATATATGTATTATATATATATATATTATATATATGTATGTATATAATATATATATGTAAGTCTATATATGTATATTATATATATATATATATGTATGTATATATATATATATATATATATATATATATATGTATGTATATATATATATATGTAAATATATATATGTATGTGTCTAATATATATATATATACATATATATATATATATACATATATATATATATAATGTGTATATATATATATATATATATATATATATATATATATATAATATCATTTTCGCAAGGATAAATAAAAAGTTAATTTTAAATGTAAATTTATTTTTTTAATCAACCTTCCCGTTCTGTGGTTCCGCATCGACTGATGTAATAACTAGTTTTTATTTGTCTAAAATTTTTCCAGAATCTATGTAATGTAGTAGTCAAGAACATTCGGCTTCGTTTTCCTGTATAAACCGTTATTTTTGTACCCACAAACGAACCGTATTGTTACACCCATACTAGTACCTGACCCGCGCTCAAGTATCAATCGTCAGAAAACGTACTAGTACGTGTCCCTCATACTTTGTCTAAATAGAAAATTAAACAGATGCTTTTTTGATTTATCTAGGGCTGGTTTCAACAGTTATTTAACAACTAACCGCGATTATCCCATGACGCCAACTAATGGCGGGACGCAATACTCCGTTTAAACCAGCATTAATCGCGGTTATCCGTTACACGACTTTGGTCAGACCGGCCCCTAGACTTTAAAGAAAAGAATTTATTGCTATTGGTGATAAAATTTTCATTGCAAAAAAGAATAATCGATGATTAATTTTAAAGTTATCACGTTTGTACCTAATCTGTTATTTAAGTCAAATATAAAAAAAAAAATATTTGCGTAATATCTAAGTTCAGTGATATAACGCATGAAACTAATACAGACGATATTTAAATAATTTAAAATTAGAAATGATTAAGTGAGATGGTTAAAGGAGTGACGTCATAATGCTAGAAAAAAATGTTATTTTTGTTTATTTATTATGTGATAAATTTAATCGCCTGCTCTTAACCGAGGAAAATAGGGCTTGAAATAATGGCATTAAACGATCGAAAAGGGGGGAAGGGGTGGATTTCGAACGGTTTTGAACTCGCTTTGAATTTTGCTAACCCTAACTCATCAAGAATTCAATATGAATGCCTCTATCCATTCCAGGTCCAACCGCTTCATAAATTCGAGGACAGATGGGCAGATAACTTAGGGGATGACTATATACTATAACATTTCACGTAATTGCATGGATTATTGTATTTATTTCGTGTCTGTTTAACTAATTACTTATTTAATATCTTATACATATATATATATATGTGTAAGCTGTCCATACATAGATATATGTATATGTAAATCTATGGTTATTGTAATACTCAAAATTGTGTAAAATATGAAGGATATCTTGTCTTTTTAATATGTTAATTTTGAAAACTTTAATTTCACAAATTAAACCAAGACTTGTTGAAATATTTTATACTGTGCTTCTCAAAAGAACCAAAATTACTACAGCCGTTATGGTTTCGTTTCAGGAAACGACAAACGTTTAGTTTAGAATTGGTGCAAATTCCTGAAATTTCTACTTTTTTACTTAAGTAGCAACCCGGTAAATTCCAGCTTACCTTTTTTGTGGAGGGTTTTTTTTAACCTTAAAAAGAAAATAAAAGACACGTGAATCTTAAACATGCTAATGTAATTAGCTGCAGAAAAACCAATTATTTCTTCTTTTTTCGGCTTAAACTTCATTATGCTCAAGGCACCGTATTTTCTTCTAATATTTATAGACTTGAACACATTAATGGTACGCCATACGGCTATTTACTGATGAATAAATTAAAGGGATAGAAACATGGTTTCCGCGCACCTGGAAAGTCATGGAAAATCATGGATTTAGACAATGGATTAATTTTGTCATGGAAAGTCTTGATTTTTCAAGTAAAATGAGTAAAAGTCATGAAAAGTCATGGATCCGGTAAACTACCGATTAATAAAATGCATTGAATTGTTTAATTTTATTTTTACTTGTCATTTGGCTGAAGTTTCTGAGTTTGGTATTTATGTATTATCCTATTGACCTTATTGCCAAGTAAAATTACTAACCAAGCTATAACTAAAAGCAACCATGCTGGTTATGCAGTAGTTAATTAATTTATGAAGTCTATGAAAAATTATGAATGTTATTTAGATAATTATACAGTTAAATTATTCTTAATGACTAAATAGACAAACCCAATATATACTGGTGCAATCTATTTCTGCTTATTTTCTAATTTTCATGAGTTTTCTTACATTTAAAAAGATTTTCCATCTTTTTAATTAATTCTATCAAATGCAGTTTTCAGATCACTGTATTTTAAATTGTAGGTTAATACTGGGTTCTAAATTAAGCTATCGTGTAGACTGTAATATAAATTATAGTTTATTTTTTCAAAATTCTAATGTATAAATTTTTCTACATATTTCATTGAAGTAAATTAAAAAGAATTATTTCATACTTTTATAAAAGATGAAATAGGTCTTCAATGCGCCACAATTTATGTTTTAAATTCTTATGTTTTAAAGAATAATATACAGTACATAAATATAAAGTGTGTTTTTCACTTTGTTTTGAAATTTAGTACGTGTGAATTAAGAGGGGGAGGTAAATTTATCTAATTTAGCATATAGTTATCAAAATCACAGTGTCCCAAACTGATCACACTAAGCAAAGTACACTGTAGTTTGTTTCCATGACAAACTAGTTGTATTCCCGTGATCCGTAAACGATATTTTTAACTTCGTGCAATAGACTTCCTCCCTTATGCCTGTAGAACTTGCTTTCCTGCTTTTAGAGTGTAAGTGCAGAGAAAATAAGAGGTCCATTTTTATATGTACGTGTTACTGTGAATGCCCGAAATTGGAGAATGTCGACATACACCAAATACCTCGGTGAAAGACAGAATGTTTGATTATATTCTTACATATTCGGACTATCACCGGTGTATGTCGACAATCCGTATGCATTGATGGTGAATGTTGAAAAATAATTTTTTTTTTTTACGTTTTTAAATCATACTTTATTATTAAAACATATATATGTTAAAATAGCAATTACCATGAAGGAATACTCCAAAGTTTCTGCATCCATTCCAAAGGAAAATACAGAAGAGCTTCAACCTATTACACCTTCTATCACGCCATGACTAAACAGCAGAAGTTTATTTCTATTAAAAAAGCGGCCGCAAAAGATAATCTAATGCATGCAACTAAAATGTTACAGACATCAAAAAGAAAATTTCGTCCTGCTCAAATGGATGACATGTGTGAATACAAGTCCCTGATGTCGACCGTGGTCATACAGATGCTCGAAATGTATTGGCGGTTGTTGTTGGAATAGAAGACTCCGACTTTTATAAATAAGTACAAAAAATGGTTCGCTCAAGCAGCTTTATACCAATAACCAGTTTTATATTTTGTAAAGAAAGTTACTCTCCATAGATGAGATTCTTCTCAAGAAATATCGCACTGAGAAAGCCGCTGAAGCTAATTTGGGACGTGGAGGGCATGGCTATAAACGCTGTCATTGCAAAAAGAAATGTTTAGTTACTAAATGCCATTAATAAATGTAAGGGACTCTTGTGCAATAAAATTGCTATAGTAGTATAAATTGTTGCAACAAATAAGATAATATAACGTCAATCACATATTAAGTTAATTATAATTATTTTCTGTTCTAAGAGTGTTCGGTTTGTTTTATGTTCAACAGTTACATGTGCTATTACTATAAATTTGACTGTATTATGAAGAAGAAAATATAAATATCCGACATGTTCGACATTCACCATTAGTGCATGGTGAATGTCGACATTTACCAGTGTAAGTCAGAAATAAGGGTATTTAGCAAATATTTCGGACATACACCAAACGACTACGTGAATGTTGACATTCACCGGTGAAAGTCGACATTCTCCAGATTTCGGTCTTTCACAGTAACATATGCATATATATGTACAGTCGAACTTCGATAACTCGACTTCCTATAAGTCGAATAATCCGCTAACTCGAACTTTTAATCAAGTCCCGATCCATTTCTATAGTTTTCTTTAAAAACCTGTCTCGATAACTCGAAGTGAACATCTTCTAAGTAGAAGTTTTTGTGATAGATTTCCCAGGTAAAAAAAAAAACACAATTCTGTTCAAAACTTCGAATGCCAGTCCACTCGTGACCTCCAAGAACCTTCGTTCTCGAAGGTCACGAGAAAGCAGAGGAAGTTATCTTACAACAATACCTGGAGACCACCGAAGGTACAGACAACACCTATTTAACTGTGTTCAAAAGTTAGGTGACTCTGTGAATGCCAACAACCGTAAAAATAACTGCTTTTTCCAAATGAGATTTACATGGTATGTAAACTAATTAATATGTAATGAGGCCAAATTTCTTGAGTTTTAATAAAACTTTTGAACCAATCCTTCTCTTGTTGTTCACATAATCTATTAAAAATTGAAATGCGTGCAACTATAGTATTATGGCACATATCAAACCATTTAAACCATGGCTACCCATCGTAAGTGCCAGTTGAGAGGGAATGGTAGGTAACTTCGAT
>CM063497.1:59408863-59413863 GCA_032207245.1 Pardosa pseudoannulata
AAACTGGAGGAATAATTAGAGATTTATTCTTTTCTGTCTGTTTCACAGCAAATAGTTTGTAGAAAATACGTTTAGTCGCATAGACTGGCAAAATACGTTTCTTCTTTATATTAAAAACTTTATTACGGTCTTCATCAAAATAAAAACTGGAGGACTAATTAGAGATTTATTCTGTTCTGTCTGTTTCACAGCAAATAGTTTGTAGAAAATACGTTTAGTCGCATAGACTGGCAAAATACGTTTCTTCTTTATATTAAAAACTTTATTGCGGTCTTCATCAAAATAAAAAAAAAACCTGGACTACTAATTAGAGATTTATTCTGTTCTGTCTGTTTCACAGCAAATAGTTTGTAGAAAATACGTTTAGTCGCGTAGACTGGCAAAATACGTTTCTTCTTTATATTAAAAACTTTATTACGGTCTTCATCAAAATAAAAACTGGAGGACTAATTAGAGATTTATTCTGTTCTGTCTGTTTCACAGCAAATAGTTTGTAGAAAATACGTTTAGTCGCATAGACTGGCAAAATACGTTTCTTCTTTATATTAAGATCTTTATTACGGTCTTCATCAAATAAAAACTGGAGGACTAATTAGAGATTTATTCTGTTCTGTCTGTTTCACAGCAAATAGTTTGTAGAAAATACGTTTAGTCGCATAGACTGGCAAAATACGTTTCTTCTTTATATTAAAAACTTTATTACGGTCTTCATCAAAATGAAAACTGGAGATTAGTACTTAAAAACTGGAGTAGTACTTAAAAAGCTTGCAGCTACTGTGAAAAAAAATATCAATTTGAGATTTTATAAATTAAGAATTCTTTCCTAATTAGAGATTTATTCTATTCTGTTTGTTTCACAGCAAATAGTTTGTAGAAAATACGTTTAGTCGCATAGACTGGCAAAATACGTTTCTTTTTATATTAAGAACTTTATTACGATCCTCATCAAAACAAAAACTGGAGATTAGTACTTAAAAAGATAGCAGCTACTGTAAAACAAAAAATATCAATTTGAGACAGAAAAAAGGTACAAAAAGTGCCCGGAAATAAAGACAAATAAGTCGGAATATCAATAAAAAAAGATTGCTGTTATTTTATTTAAAGCAGAAAGCTGGAAGACGAGCCCCTTTAACTAAGTACACATTATTCTGAAGTGGACCCCGGCTTAAGTCATATCATTACGTTTCATGGGGTAATCGAAAGTTACGAGAAAACGATTTTATCGATTCTCCAGGAATCGATTTTTCGCTAACCGCGGTCTTATGACTGCTCACTGGCGCTTTAACCCCATTAAACCACGCCGTCGGAGAGTAGGTCAGTTATTCTGTTTACTTAACGACCGAGAAGGAAAACTCTCTTCTCACAAAAGTTCTTGAAACAGAAAGAAACTTGAATAAATGAGAAAGTTTTCTGAAGACTTAATTTCTTTTCTTGTTTTAAAATTCGTAACGACGGCGTGTGACGCTCAGAGGAAAGATGTCGATCGAATTAAGCGAACGTGGGCACGTGCGGTTTAGTTGTTAAGAGAACATAGTAGTACCTTTTGAAGGTCTTCATTAAAACCAGTCAATGTAAAATATAAAGTTTTTCCTAAATCATTAATAAGGTTCTAGTTTCATAAAAACTATTTAGTTTAGTTATATGAAGTGATTTTTTATAACAGTAGACAAGGGGAGGGTCAATTTGACACAAAAGACTATTTTCTATCGAATTTTCTCAATAAGTTACTAATGAAAATTGAAAAAAAAAATTCTAGGCTTTTCCTAATGTATTCCCGTAAAAATCTATGCTGTTTAGCATCTAATTCTACATATTTCAAAAGTAATTCTGCAGATTAATATAATATTAAAGATTAATGATAAAAATTATATATTTAAAGTCCTATTTAAGCCCTAAAAGTCCCACTTGGTTTGAGTGTTTTTTAAGTTTTGGTTTGCAGAGTTAATTTTTTTTCATTTTATGTGACTACGTCATTTGTTAGAAATATATAAAATTTTAGCTTCTAATTCTACATATATCAAAAGTAATTCTGCAGATGAATGTAATATTAAAGATTAATCATAAAATTGGGTTTAGTTATCTTTAAAATCCTATTTAAGGTATAGTCGATCATGATTGTTAAATCCTTCTTGAGAGTCTGTAGAGGTCGCTACTCGAACCCAATGTGGGGAGAGGACCTCCCCCCCCCCCTATGTTTAGTCCCGATTGTCTGGGAGAATTGCTGCCATGGCAATAGGAGTAAGATGTGCCTTACTTCTTCTCCTCCTATACAGTCCATTAATCAACCTTTTTTCAATTATAAAAGTATAGTTGAGCAGAAACTCATACAAAATACGTATTGCAAAGTTTTTTAAACGTATTCCACCCTTTGTCATTTTAAAATCTTTATGCATCCGCCAGAAGCATATCTCCTTTAGGTGTGTACGGGTTTCATGTACCCGGGGTACCTGAGTGATCTTTTCCTAGAGTTCTTCTAGGTAGTTTTGAATTTACCTTTGTAGAGTTTGTTTCTTGCTGGGACATCAATCTTCGAACCATGATGGACCTCTCGTAGGTCAGCAATGGCTTGGTAGCCGTTATGAGTCGCCATCGTGATGCTGGGTTCATTAGCACGTTGCTGCTGTATAGCCACAAAGGCTGGGTCAGCATAAAACCAAATTTTCTTATACAACATGCAATATAAATCCCCCAAAACACTATTTATGTGGATTAACTAGGGAGCTTACTTTTGTATGAAAGTAATAAATATTTCATGCAACACTGTACACTTTGTTTAATATTTGCAACGAACAAAAAGTTCCCACTGCATTCACACAATGGCGAAAAGTTTACCGTCATGTTTTGACGGGTAACAGCTAGTATATTACCTTGAATGTAAATAACCTAGAAAAGTAATTATAAAAGCACTCGTGACATCATTGATTGTGCATGTCTCGACTGAAGGATATGGTCACGCAACGTCTAGTTTATTTATATAGTTAGTTACAGGAAATGAGTGATATTTTCTACTCGGGGAAAAGAAGATTTCAAATGCCTAAGTAAACACCTAATTACTATAGCGAAGCGTCGGAACTTCGGGGGATAAGTATAAACTCTCTCCCTTTTTAATCACTTTACTTCACTTGAAAACACAAGTGAAAATTACAGAAGTTTGAAATAAATTTTTAAATACCTAAATATCTGAAAGTTTGCATATAGGTTCAATTCTTGTAAGCAATTTAGCCCTCGTTTTGCAGAAAGTAGACTGTCTAGACCCTTCTAGACAAACCAAACTCATCAGCAAGTTCTACAAGCAAAATGAGCCAAATCTATCTCACGAAATTGAAAGTTCTTTTTCAAATTTTTAATAAACTAGTTGTATTCCCTTGATTCCTTACGTTAACTCTGTGTTCATTGAAGTCTTAGAAAGCGTCTTCTTTTCTCCGTGAAAAAGATATCACTGATCTCCTCTAATTATATATGCAAACTAAGCACTTTGTGCCCAGCCTTCGGTCTAAATATATATATATATATACAATGATGTCAGTCAAGTGTGTTATTTTTAAACACTCTTACGTAACTTCCCTTGTGTGTCAGTTGGTATTTTGAAATCAGTTTTTAACTACCATCCTGACTAGTTAAAGATCTGAAATTGTACAGATTCTATTCCGGGGACAGTGCAGAATTCAATTATAAAAAATAGTTTGGAGAAAAAGAAAATAAAATCAGTTTTGTAAAGGCGAAAATCTGTTCAGCGAATCGCAGTTGCAGAGATTTTAAACTAGTATCGCCATCTAGTGGCATATCTAAAATCCCAAAGTTTTTACTTTCTACTGAATTGTTTATCGCTTTTGTTGTTAAATAAAAGTTCTTTTTTTTAAATTATACTTTTTTATATTTTCTTGCTATTCCTGTAGAACTTGCTTTACTGCCTGTAGAGTAACTGTGCCGATAAAAGAGCACGGTTTACTCACAGAAAAACGTTTTTTAACCCCTTAAAGCAATTTTTTTTTTCGAAAAACTGGTAAAAAAAATATAGTTATTTTTGTTTTGTTTCGCTTTTGGACAGAAAAGGAATATATAGGTTGATCTGTAAGTTATTTTTTGTAACTACATTTGGAGGGTGTGAGAAAGGGTCATAAAAAAATTGTTATACAAACAAAGTGTAAACGATTTGATTACATGTTTATTTTAAATTACCCCCGTGTTAGACAAAGGCAAATGAGGTAAGGGATTAAATAAATGATGCACTTCTTATTTAAAGGTTATTTTACTCGGATATTTGCAAAATATCCTTGGTTCCAAGAAAAAGTCACAAAATAGACTCTCTCTGTGTGTGTATATGTATATATGTATGTATATGTATATATATGTAAATATATGTATATATATATGTATATATATATGTATATGTATATATATGCATGTGCATGTATGTATATGTATGTATATATATATATGTATATATGTATATGTATATGTATATATATGTGTATATATATATATATGTATATATATATGTATATATATATATGTATATATGTATGTGTATGTATATATATATATATATATATATATATATATATATATGTATATATATATATATATATATATGTGTATATATATATGTATATATGTATATATGTATATATGTTTATATATATATATATATGTATATATATATATATGTATATATATATATATATATGTATATATATACATATATATATATATATATATATACACACATATATATATATATATATATATATACATATACATACATACATATATATATATATATATATATATATATACATATATACATACATACATATATACATATAGAATCACTCTCAGATCCTTTTATACTAAAATTAGAAACCAATTCACTTTTTCTCTCTGACCCATTATGAACAACACAATATTAAAAATTAAATTTTATCTTGAGCACAATCCATGTGTATTCACAATGAGCCTAACTAAGTAACTTTGCTAAGATTGCAAAATACATATTACAA
>CM063497.1:59421363-59428863 GCA_032207245.1 Pardosa pseudoannulata
ATGTATGTATATATTTATATATTTATGTATACATACATATATGTATATGTATGTATATATATGTATATATATATATATGTATATATATATGTATATATGTATGTATATATATATGTATATATATATGTATATATATATGTATATATATATGTATATGTATGCATATATATATAGTATATATATGTATATAATATATATGTATGTATATGTATGTATATATATTATATGTATGTATATATATATATATATATATAATACACATATAATATTATATGTACTAAATATAGGACACTTTATCTCTATCAAAAATATCTTTCTCTATCTCCTTATCACACTTTCCCTTATCTACCTTTCTATTTCACCTTCTTTTTCTTTCTGTCTATGAAACTCTTTCTCTATCTCCTTATCACACTTTCCCTTATCTACCTTTCTATTTCAGTCTCTTTCTCTCTTTCTCTATGAAATTCTTTAACTATCTCCTTATCACACTTCCCCTTATCTACCTTTCTATTTCACCCTATCCTTTCTCTGTCACTCCTTCTCCCTTTCCTTCCTTTTCTCCTCTACTCCCTTTTTCTCTAATTCAAGCTCTCCGTATCTCTCTATCCCCTATCCCCTCTCTGTCTCCCCTCTTCTTTTCGCCATCTCACTCTCCCCGCTCTCTTTCTTCCTCCCTTTTCTTTCTACCTCTCTAGTTTTCTCTCTATGTACTCTCCATTTCTAAATCTCTCTATTTCTGTCTATCTGTAACTCGCTTTATTTTTCTCTATCTCTATCTCCATCTCTTCTTCTATCTGTCTCTCCCCCTCCTCCCCGCCGAACGATGGCCGAATGGTAGAGCGCTGCTCTTCGGAACCGGAGTTCGCGGGTTCGAATCCCGCTGCTGGCATGGTTGTTTGTAGCCGTTCGGAATCGGCTTGAAACTGTAGATCACGGTCTCATTAGCCCTCGTGTGCAAAACAGTAGACCGTAGCGCTCCAAACCAAACCAAACCTCCTCCTCCCCTTCTCTCCCTATCCTTTACCCTCTCTCTGTCTCCCCATCTTCTTTTCTCCATCTCTTTCTCCCTTTTCTTTCTGGCTCTCTGTCTCCCTATCACACTTTCTCTATTTATGTACCACTCCATTTCTAAATCTCTCTATCTCTATCTGTAACTCTTTTTATTTTTCTCTATCTCCATCTTTTCTTTGTCTCTCCTCCTCTCTCCTCCTCCCAGTAGTCTCCGCTCTCTACTATTTCTCTCTATCTCCCCCTCCTTTTCAATCTCCAGGGTTCCCACAGTCCTTAAAAGTCCTTAAGAACTCCTTAATTTTAGCTTTCATTTTTATAAGGGCCCTTAAAACTCCTTAATTTTTGTCAAAGGTCCTTAAAATAACTCCTTAATTTTTAAATTGGAATGTGACCAATTTCTCCATCAACGCGATCCACCATCATCACGTGATTTCCTATCAGTTTTCTTTAATTACTTATTATTTGACCAATAATCTTTCATATACTGAATAAGTTTATAAAGTCAGCTGCCCTTTCCTAATAGCTAACAGTCATGCAGATTTTAATTAAAGGAAGCATGGAGTTGGGGGGGGACTGTTGTAAATATTTCAGTTACTAATGGAAGTTTATTTTTTCTTGCATTGAATGTAATAGAAAAGTCTAAAACTTTCTTCTTTCCCAGGGAACGTCGGGTATAATAAGCTAGTATGTACATACATATATATATATATATATATATATATATATATATATATATATATATATATATATATATATATATATATATATCATTTTTAAACCCTCAGAAAGTACTGTTTATAATGTTGTTTTTATTCACAATTTATTTCTAGTTTGATCACTCAAAAAGCTTTAGATGTACATTTTTCAAAATTAGTTTTTGTCAAATAGATTTATCTTATATTAATTTTTAAGCATTTTTAAAAACTTAATTCTGAAATATTGTAGGGCATTTATTGAACTTTGCTTTTTTTTGGATCATAATCAATAAAATGGGTTCCTCAGGAAATAGGGTTTATGTTGTTATGCCGTGTATTTCAAGTAGGTCCTTATAAAATGTTACTTTGGTCCTTAGAAAGTCCTTAAAAAGTCCTTAATTTTTGTTAAAACAGTGGGAATCCTCTCCATCTCACGCTGAACGATGACCGATTGGTTAGGGTGCTGCCCTTCGGTAGCAGAGTTCATGGGTTCGAATCTCACAGTAGCATGGATGTTCCTAGCCGTTCGGAATCGGCTTTAAGCTGTAGGTCCCGGTCTCATTAGCCCTCGTGTTGCAAAAAGTAGACCGTAGCACTCCACACCAAACCAAACCTCTCCATCTCACTGTCTTCCTACTCGCTCTTGTATGCACTAAATGTATTTAGAAAATTTCGTTTGGCACAAATTTATTGAAATTAAGGAAGTAGATAGAAATTATAAAAATCGAATTTTTTATTTAAAAATTAAATTTTGATCTAATTTGCAGCTTTAAGAATAGATTTATTTGAAAATATACCTTTATTTCAATAGCTCTACCTTCTCCCTTCAGTTACGGCTCTGTACTTAATAGCTCTCTAAGGATTAATATATACTCAGATGTATTACCTTCAACTAAATTATTTTAATTCCTGTTCTCTAAATGCGTGTGTGTGATAAATTTTTATTGAATAAAATTATAGAGATCAGTCGTCAGTTTTCCCTTTGCGATGGTTCATTTAGGCTTCATATCCGTTCACTGCTCTCAAAACATTTATAAAACTCTGACCTCGCGTCGTCTTTATTAAACAGGGGATTTGCAACTGATATGGTCGCATGAATCTTTTATGCCCTACAGGAAGATAATATCAATAATTTAAGTTTTTCCCTTGGTATGGTTTAACTGATTGTGAGAAAAGTCGTACTTTAAATAAAATCTTATGAAAACCTAATGTGAGTTTAGAATTTCTTTCTCGTTTTACTATTCAATCAAATTGAAGTTTTGTTCCATTTTGGATTTCTCTTGCACCATGTTCATCTGTAGGGCTAAAATGCTTCTTTGTTTTGGGAAAGTTTGTATTTAAAGATATCTTCAAGATTAGAACGCTCGGAGACATGCTGTTTGCTCTAACAAGAATGTCGACCTATTTATTCATATATTTGTGTACCTATATGAATGTATACATGTATCTATATGTGTATTTATAATATACACACACAGTCACACACATATATATGTATATATATATATATATATTAACTAAACACTTCTGCGCTACAGCCCCTAGAGGGGCAAGGCCTAAGAATCCCTAAGCATATCACCCATTAGGCGGTCAACTTTACGCGGAACCCCTTGTGTTTAGTTCCCAAACTTGCTTGGTCCTCAGTTTCTCTACCCACTGAAGGGATGAAAGGATGAGTCAACCTTGCCCAGTCCGGGGATCGAACCTCGGAGTTGTGTCTTGAGAGCACTAAGCGGTACCCCAGCGTCACCGGGCTTCACACACACACACATGTCAGGTTTAAAAATGGTTGTTAGGAATTAAGCAAGTTATAATTAAAAATAGTTAGAACTCATTAACGATAACGTAATAACAGAAAGACACTTCCTCGAGCGGAACTGTACAGAGTAAAGAAGACACGGAAGTAGACATAGGAATTTGCTTAGGTAGCAACGCCAAAAAAAAAACAGTTCTCAGCGGGAACTCGGGCTGATAACATCCTCCACGCCTATCGTGGCAAAATATGAGAACAAAGGATATCTAAATGGCCTAGCCATGGAAAGAATGATTACTATAAAGAAGTTTTTATATATGAAATCAAATGTGTCTTCCATGCCTTAACCACTCGTCCGTGTCATATATATATATATATATATATATATATATATTATATAGTTAGTTTAATATATATATATATATATATATATATATATATATATATATATATATATATTAAACTAACTAAACTCCCAGGCGCAACAGCCCCAAAGGGTAGCAGGGCCTATGGAGCCAATCTCCGTTTCCGAGACAAAGAGCCCTGGGGTGAGAAGCATATGTTCCAGTTTGGTGGTCAACCTTACGCGGAACACAGCTGTTTAGTTCTCAAGCATGCTTGGTCCTCAGTTTGTTTACCCAGTGTAGGGATGAAAGGTTGGGTCATCCTTACCCAGCCTGGGGATCAAACCTTGGACATGTGTCGTGGGAGGACGAAACGCTACTACCGGACTTCACACACACACGCATATATATATATATATATATATATATATATATATATATATATATATATATATATATATATGTGTGTGTGTGTGTGTGTGTGTGTGTGTGTGTGTGTGTGTCATGTGATCCAGAGTTAAGGCGAATGGAAAACAGTCATCTTGATAATAATAAGTATATTAAACCATCGTTAAAGTAAAACTTGCGCCATTTTTATTTTTACGTCGAAGACACGCGTAGAGTGTTGTTGATAGCTTCATATCCACGAGCTGATTGAAACTTATCTGTTTACAAGCTCATCAAATAGCCCAAAAATGCTTCCGGATGATCCCAAAAGCTTACGCAAGCGTGGTTGTTTTTCATTTATTTTAGTATTATAAAAGAGTTCCCTTTTTAAAATCGATTTTAACTCACTTAATTTCCACCTACCCCTTTTATATATATGTATACATATGTATGTATGTGTGTATGTGTATATATATGTATGTATGTATGTATATATGCATGTATTGTATGTATGTATGTATGTATATCTATATGTATTTATATACGTATGTGTATGTATGTATGTATATATGTATGTATATATATACATGTATATATATATGTATATATATATATATGTATATATATATATGTATGTATATGTATATATATATATATGTATATGTATATATATGTATATACATACATACATACACACACACACAGGCACATATATATAAACACACTTACGTATATATGCATATATACTAAAGTGAATAGATAAATGGATTTTAAAATCAAGTTCTGTACTGATTTTTAATGAATTTCGTAGAATAAAAAATGTACAGAGCTATGATTTTTTTTTATTTGTGTGTGTTCGTGTGCATCACACAAACATACATACATATTATTTATATATTAAGATGTTTAGTAACCTTTCCTTTCACTCGTCTTATTATTTTTTATAAAAGTAAATTATTATTACTCCACCCCTTTTTCTTTTTACCTCTTTAATGCATTTAGTAAGAATAAATATAAAATTAAAAAAAAATTAATTAAAGAAAAAAACAATAAAATACTTTGGCCCTTTTCAAGGTTTTTCTTAAACTTAGATCTGTAACGAAACTTAATTTTTTTTTACTCTGAATAATACTGTGATTAGTAGGATGTTTAAAAAAATTTTTTTTTCTTTTTTCATTCAAAATTATACACACCTAAAAATTCTGTAGAGGAAGGCGAAGAAAATACACCTTTTATTCTGTACATAAAACAGAACCATGTTTAATTCTAGATTTTCTTTTTTAAACATTCGAGAATTATCGGACTATGGAAACTGGCTAATAATAGAGTTCTCCTCTACAAATTCGATAAAACAAAACAAAAAAAAAAGAACCTTTTCGATAAACAAAGATTTATTTATGTAAATAAATAGAGAGGAAAAAAGAGTGATGGACGTTCTTCCTCTATTTCTGCAACCACGAAAGAGTCCCGTTTTAATTCGTTATTTCGAAGAAGAAAAAAATGAACGTTGGAATGGGAAAATGTGTTCCGGAATATTTTTCTTCCGCTGTTTATACTTTAATCGATTTTGTGTCTTGTGTGACTAGCCCAAATTTGCCTCCCCTTTCGTGCGTGATTAGGTTGTTTACGATCATTCCCTCGGAGAATGCTTTTTTCTTTCTTTTTTTTTTTTAACCCTCTGTTTTGAGCAAATGATTTGTTTACGGAATGTGTGTACTTTTATTGATTCTTTATTTTTTTTTCTCCCCATTTTATTTTAACTCGCTACAGTTATATAGTTCGAAAGAAATTCGTGATCAAAGTTACACATATAGCGATAGTGAGTAGAAGTATGTGAATATTTTTCGCTACAAGGATATATAAAACTTAATAATTTCTATTTGTGTTTAAAAGCGTAAACTATACGTTGCATATTTTAAAGAAGTGTTTAACCTTTTTCCTGTGGAATATATTTGAGGGAAACATGCTAAAAGTGGAATTTTTTTTCCTCTTTAATTTTTTGCGTTATCATCCTCAAAATATTAGAAATAAAAAAATGTTTGAAATAAAAAATTTAAATGAAATAACTATTATTTTCAATTTTGTGCACTTTTATTGATTCTTTATTGTTTTCTTCCCATTTTATTTTAACTCTCTAACAATTATATAGTTCGAAAGAAATTCGTGGTCAATGTTACACATATAGCGATAGTGGGTAAAAGTATGTGAATCTTTTTCAGTACAAGACAATATAAAATTTAATAAAGTCATTTCTATTTCTGTTGAAAAGCGTAAATTAAATAATACGGTGCATATTTTAAAGAAGTGTTTAGCCTTTTTCCTGTGAAATATATTTGAGAAAAATGTGCAAAAATAGATTTTTTTTTCTCTTTAATTTATTCGTTACTATCATCAAAATGTTAGAAGTAAATTATTTTTGAAATAAAAGATTTAAACGAAATAATTATTATTTTCAATTTTGTGTACTTTCAGTATTGTATACTTTTACTGATTCTTTATTTTTTTTCTCCCCATTTTATTTTAACGTGCTACAGTTACGTAGTTCGATAGAAATTCGTGATCAGTGCTACACATATAGCGATAGTGGGTAAAAGTATGTGAATCTTTTTCGCTACAAGGATATATGAAACTTAATAACGTCATTTCTATTTGTGTTTAAAAGCGTAAACTATACGGTGCATATTTTAAAAAAGTGTTTAACCCCTTTCCTGTGGAATATATTTGAGGAAAACATGCTAAAAATGGAATTTTTTTTTTCCTCTTTAATTTTGTTCGTTATCATCCTCAAAATGTTAGAAGTAAATTATTTTTGAAATAAAAAATTTAAACGAAATAACTATTATTTTCAATGTTTTCACATATATGGGTAATGTTAATGGATTATACAGTAGAACCTCGGTATATTCGTTAATGGAAGTGCCAATTTAATTACATACTTTTTATAGCATAATATCATTATCATGGGAATGTAAGGAATTTTCATTAATTTAGACATTACAATGATAGTACAGTAGAATAACCCCTGTGGGACCAACTCCATATGGTCGTTGTATCGAATCGAAAATATAATTAAAAAATTGAACAAAGAAATGATGCAACAGTACATACCTAGAGAACACTTCTATTTATTTGTATTTCCATTACTGAATTTTTGAAAAAAGTCTTTGATTGACGCCTGTTTCAAGTTCATTTCGGAATTTTTCATTATCACTGATTCCATATCCGTTTTTAAGGAAATCTTCAGTATTAAATTGTCCTTCAAAGTATTGACGCAAGGCATTGATTGCATTGAAGGCTTCTTTTTCATTCA